>CM042816.1:11420080-11735038 GCA_009982885.2 Hyles vespertilio | reverse complement strand
TAGAATATCATAAAAATATTTTAGGTGCATATAAGTAGACACTATTACTGTGAAAGAAAGAATTAATACAAATTTAGATCCTAATAATATTTTCGTTAATATACATGGTACAGTTGCAACCCGATCAAATCAGTGTTCAATCAGCAGATACTACGGAAGTTTTATTAATAATTTCGTGTTCGAACATATAAATAGTGTTAGGGGCCTTTACAACCCCTTACAATACGAAATATATGAATTTTATATTACTACTAGTCGGCCCGGTACGGCTGCGCTACGTATAAAGTGAAATAAAAATAAACAAATCGGAACATCAAATTATTTATTTAATCAAAAAAAATATTTATTTAAATTCGAATCAATGCGAGCTATGTACAACCACAACTAATCCAAAAAACATTTGGATAAACAATAATTTTGTGTTTTTCCATTTGAGCATAAATAACAAACGGCTGGGGGGGTACCGCCGGAACAGGCAACCTATCAACGCCATGTGAAAAAACAATGTTCCTCCAAATTACACCACAACGTGAAGTGTTTGACTTGGCATTGTTGATGGAACATCGCAAAATGATAAACGCAAGGATATGAAACGTTTGAACTCAAAAGGCATATCAGTTGGATATAGTAGTATACGCGTATCAAAAACAACTTCTCCTTTTGATTTACCAGGAAGATCGTTAGCTCAATCAAATTTGGCAATACTTTTTCACTGCCAATCTCGGTTACGGTACACAGTTTTGGTGGATTAATATTGAGCAATAATTAATCGAAGAACAACTTTAAGATTAAAGCATGCGTGGCAACCAGGCGGGTCCAATGAATTTAAAAAATTCAATTGGATATCTTGCCTCATCTTTGATATAACACTGCAATTGATTTATATTCGTGGACTACGCCTGGCCAGTTTCGCTTGAATTTGAAATTAATTTGCATGGGACATGATGTTTTTCGGTGCTACATGGCGCGTTCTGTAACCAATCATGATTTCTGTCCCCCCCCCCCCCCAATGCTGAAACAATATTCGGAAAAAAACACATTCAATCAATTCATCTATCGATTCCGCACTTGTACAAAATGTTCCCGGTACAAGCGTCAATCCGTGGTTCTGTCGAGTTGTATTTTGCCGTCCCACTTCTAACAATTGTTTTGAGAACTCATGGCCAGCTGGATCATTTTGTAGGTGAACACGCATATTAATGTTTAGGTCAAGTTTTGTAGATATCTCCAAGGAACCTGATGGACTTCAAGCAGGCATTTATTTCATCAGCAGGAGTTGATCGAGGAATGACAGGCAATGTTTGACAAAAAATCCCCTGAAAGTACATATCAAAGCCCCACCAAAAAGCTGTTGATTACCACGTAAATCTTTGCAGTTCGATTGAATGCTTCTAGTGGATTTTGTATTCGCCATTGTACACTCATCCATAAAATAATTGCCGTTAATCGCAGCAACTTGGCCCTAGCAGAAGAATTTCTGATATATTGCAAGTTGGAGTTTCAATCACTGTACATTCAATGGCAATTGTAATGCAGAGTGTGCGTCGACACCTTCTAATAATGTAGCAGCATTCACGAAGATGAAAGCAGTGCTAGTGCAATTTTCTGATACTGATCGAATAGTCGCTAAAATCAATGGATATAACGAACGTTTTACCGGTGCACCAGGGCATCCAAAACATATAATCCACCTGCATTTTGGGGAAACGGCCCTTGCCATGATTGTATCATATAAATTGGTTTTGCTAATATTTAATTGGGTTATATTCGAGTACAACTAAAACGCACTCATTACAGTTGAATTCTGCTCACGTTGCAATCACGATCAAACAAATCATGCATGGGACGATTGGTGCGGGCCATACCCAATTGTACTAATGCTTATTTGCAAGCGTTAGCCTATATCTTCCCATTATTATCAAAGCTTCGTTGCACTTTCCAAGGTAATCAAACAAATCAGGATTTCTTGAATGATGGACGCATACGAATTAAAAATATCTTAGGCCATATAATTTTATATTTGTTCCATAATTCAAGTGGATTGATGGCATACATGTCGTAATAATAAGGCAAATAGCAGTCGTATTTGTTGTGGATGAGCTGACGTGATGCATTCATTAAGTGTGAATCCCAATGGCATCATCCTCAACAAATGCAAGAGTGCATGCTACACGATATGTTTGCCACAAAATGACAGGCGGACTGTTCTTAATTCTTGAAAGGATTTTGGGCATTGCGTTAAATAATAGCAATCGCACAAATAAAAAACACTCAGCATGTTTGGATGTACTGTATTACAGCTCCCAATTGCTCGTTTGGAAAATGCCTGAAGACCATCGACTGCTGTTCCTGTTACGTCTTGAAAATTTTTTTGAAGACACATTCATGTATAGTAATGAGGCCACTCGGATATACAATTTCTAGAAATGTCAGGTTTCGCAAATGTGAAAAAAAAAAGCTGTCACCGTAGTCGCTGGTGGGTGTGCTGGCTATTTCCAATGCATTTGCTTCATTAAAATAAATACGTTGGCCATTCTCAAGATGCAAAGCCTAACGTGAACAACCACAGATGTCTTTCGTGCATTGGAAACGGACAGAATCCTCCAGACGCTTCATACTACTAATATAGCGCCCCAGTTGATACGGAGTAATTTCATCATTTCTATTATCACCAGCTACAACGAAAACAGCCATATCGCTCCCTTTATTTACATACTTGCAAATATATTTAATGGATTTGACTGCATTACAATACTACACATTATATGAGCCTATGAATATTTTCGATAATAAGACATACGGATACCACCCAACGATTATCACTTCAACGTCCTGGTTACGCATTCTATGGTTGCCGTTTGCCATTATCATTAGGTGATATACGTCTATACAAAGGATATCGTCATGCCAGTTATTGTGTCTGAAGTCAATTGTATTGGGTATCGTTTCGAACACTTTCCATCAATCATACATGGCGAATTCATATTTAGTTCACCGCACGGACCATGTATCATGTTTTTAACGACAACATCAAATAACTCAGGATCAACAGTTTGATCAGGAATTTCACCTGATATAACGTTATCGATTTGATCCGGATTTATTTATTTACCAGCCAAATTAATATATGTGCGTGCGGCAATCCCCTTTTTTGCCATTCGATGGAGTACATATGGCAACGCACCTCTCCAAAATACACGTAATTTCACAATTAATCATAAGTGCTTTCAATTTTCGCCGAAAAACACGTGCTGTATGTCATGACGATCAGTTTTCGACTGGCCTTCAAATAAATTGTTCTTGATGTCATCCCACTGCGGATTACATGTAAATGTAATGAACAGATCCGGTCGACCGTATTTTCGTACATAAGACATTGCGTCTTGTGCATATTCGTTCATTATGCCGTGGGCTACCAATATACGAAGGATGGCAATATAGTTAAACGTCCGATGTCATTAACATTAGCATCATTCGCTATCGCATCTTGCAAATGAATATATTCTTCGGATCTTAATTTGCTTGGTGAAACGAATAAAATTAAGACGTCAGTCTCTATTTTGCATACATATCCACGATGTACTGATGATATAGTTTACCCACATTTAAGATATAATTTGTTCTTGTGGACGACGCATCAATCGATACGAATAAAATTCATGGCACTAACTTTTTTCTGTATATGTAGACTGAAAATAATTACAAAATGTGACTTTAGGAAAGTTGTAGAAATGAAAGGTCAACACACTAAAATAGGTCCAATTGATTTACCTGTTCGTGGATCAATCATTGGTATATTGATATGGTAACCATCGTCACCTTTCAATGCACTATTGGTGTACTGTAATGCATCGTAACTACGATGAAGTTCCGAAACACGTTTGCAATTGCTCATTTCTACGATGGAAGTACAATATCACGGTTGAAACTGATCACCAAGAATTACAATTGCAACCTCATCAATTGTTGGTGCATTAATCGCCTTGCATGCTCTCCAAAAGGTGTTCTATCCAGCTCTTATTACGATTTTGTGATTATCAGTTGGCATACGATCGAGAGCAATTTTAAACAATTGAACTAATGCGTTATGCTGATGGAAAAACCTTTGTAGCTCACGAATAATTTCTCGTCTTGTATTCGAACAATGGCACAACGTTGATCCAATTCACGATTTCATCACCAATAAAATAAATTTGCAAAAATTGATGATCAGCGTCGGGGTATGGCAATAACGAACCAGCTTGATGATAAATCTGGCCCTGAATCTGTAACATGTATAACATGTTTTAGGTAAATCTTATATCAGTTTTTTTTTAATATACTTATTATGCTTCAGATTGATACAAACATGGAATAATCCTGTTGAAGTATTTACCTTTAAACGTCGCATAAAATTATCTCTATAATTTTAGTTGCACAAAAGAAGTCATTTGAAATGCCGAATTGTATTGTTGAATATGACTCAGAAAGTGCTTCGACGCTTGCAATGACCAAAAATAATGAATACAATGGTTCGGGTGGAGTTTCTAATGCTGGCAATCTCATTTTGCCATTAGCACAACACATGCCGGGCGTTTCACCTGGAAAGTTAGCCGCATCACAATGTGGACATATTGCGTCCATCATTCCAATGTATCCATACATACTATAATCAATCTGACTGTTGTAATTAAAAGCAGCACGCATCATTTCACAGCCAAAACAGCACGACGTATCGTGATGGCCGTGCAAGATTCAGTACAGGTACTGGGTTAACAAATCCATTGCGTGCATTACGTTCACGCTGCGATGCATTAGCTTGTGCGCGTTCATCTGCAGTCTGTGATCGTCTTAGTATGCCACATCATTTGCATTACGCGTTCGCCGACCTATATTGCTCGTCTGGCTGGTGGCATTTTTCCCGTATGCACATATGTTTTCGCTTAAAAATCGAAAAAAAAAATTAGAAAAAAAAAAACAAATTCCCAAGAAGCTGTCGCATATGATGCCATGTGAAATCATATACGGCAACTTAGAAAAGTACACATAAATTCAGGACTCACCGTTTGTATGAATGCACTGCAAATGCAATTTGTGAAAAGAAATTTATCGCTGATAATATGCTTTAATCAAAACCACGTCCAAAATGAACTGAATGACATAACAACGTGCTTGTCCTGTCAACAAAACTTCAAAAAAGTTTCTGTGAAAAAAGTTTCTATTGAATTCATTTATGACAAAAAATGTGACAAATGAGGAACCGCTCGACTAAAATAATAAACACAAAGAAATTTATCGCTGATAATATGCTTTAATCGAAACCACGTCCAAAATGAACTGACGGCATGAATGACATAACAACGTGCTTGTCCTGTCAACAAAACTTCAAAAAAAGTTTCTTGTGAAAAAAAGTTCCATTGAATTCATTTATTACAAAAAATGTGACAAATGATGGAACCGCTCGACCGATTTTATGCAAACTTCACATAAACCATCTACTAAATATGCCGACCAAATCCTAAGCATTTAGTTTGGATAGGTGAGCCCGTTCTTGAGTTATGGAATTACAACGAAAAGTGGCATTGATTTTATATATATAGATACATAACATAATTTAGCCTCGGAATTAAATCCCATTATATTACCTGAAACATAATTATACTCACTACAAAATCATTGTAGGTAATAAAAATAATTAAATATTTACTACCAAAGTACTAAGATGTGGTAATCGCAGTCCGCGCGTGGCTATTTTCACTACGCGCGGCAATAATCGACTGCAGCCAGGCCGGAGCGACGAGCGATACGTCCTCCCTCTAGAAGGCCTTGCGGCGGTCTGATTTGATCCACGTCGGACAGCGTGTTTTATAGTGGTTTTTAAAATATTTGTAGAAAACATGAAAATAATTTTGTTGAAATATAAAAATTGTAATTTATTGATAAGATGTTCTTCTATTATAATATGCAATGGCTGTACAAAATTATGTACGATAAGTTGGTGAAAAAAAATATGTTCTTGACGAGAGTTTTTGAATAATTTTGCATTGTTAAAATTTTTATTTTTCAGGAACTAAACACAAAAAGATTATTTTTCTCAGCAAAATCCCTCCATAAGGGTCTTATTAGTCTGATAATATTTTTATTTTTATCTTATATTTAGTGGTTTCGGATATCTTAAGCTTCTAAATTGCCATTTAAAGCCTAAATAACGAAACTTGTGTTCAGTAATCCTTATAGTACTCACAAATTATCCATCAATCTATAATGTTTTCCACCAAAATCTCTAGATGACAACCTTTTCTAAAGTTAGTACTAATTATTTTTCCTTTAAATTGTTTATTGGTGGCTATTAACTCATTTGAAAAGTCCTGTTTTTAAGGCAAAAAGCGCGTGCAGGGTATAAACGCTCTTAACTTATTTTGTATTCGATTTAATAATACATTTGTAATGTTACACATGGAATGGCTTCCATGGTGTAATAATTTGTAAATTTACACTATTAAGTTTTTAGCACGCTATTCCTTTAATGTATCTAAAGTTAACCATAATGAAACATTTCATTAATTTACTAGAAGCCTGAACTAATTTGGGTAAATTTATATCGCCAACTACTATGATCCAACACCTTAATATTTCTACGGTAGTTCATTGCATTTTCTATGAATGCCAACCCTGTAGTTATTAACATAAAGAAACTGTAACTGTAGTTGCTAACATAACTTAACATTCATAAGGCTTAAGATATTTAAAAAAAAGATATTAATATTATGCTTATATCTTATAGAGCGTTGGGCGTTAATTGTAAAATTTCTAGTTACGAGGGGTCTTAGAAGTAAAATATGTGATAATAAGATTTATAAGTAACATATGTAACATTTTTTTCTTTTCAGAAACAGGTATATGTGATAAATAATTTGTTGTGCTTCTTACTTTCACATTATTTACTTCCATACAACCTTACATCTCTTGATTGAGAAGAGAAAATATTCTAAATTGTCATGAATCGCTATCAAACGCAGATTTTTTCTTATCTTAGTGGTAGTTTCCCTAAGATTATCCCGATTTAACAAACAAAAACCTCATAACGAATTTTAAAATATGTATGTTAGGGTCAATCAGAAGGTAAAATGAACGAAACCTAATGTATTTATAATATCATAACTTTTAATTACTTTGAAACTACTATTGCCATTGCCAATCATTGCTTTACCGGAACAGTGTAGACCAATTGTGCGTTCTGTTGACTTCACGTATCTCAGCTGTATAAAATGACCTGTAATATTGTGATCAATTGATTTTTATACATGAATTGCATTATGAATTGTGAACTTTTCTGAATTTAACTAATGCATAATCACTGTATTGTAAATATATTATAAAAGAGCAACGCTAGAGTTTCTTGCCCGTTCTTCTCTAGCGAAGATAGCCTTGCGAACCGGGTGGTAGAGAAAAAAAGTGACAATCTAAATAAGGATTGTTTATGGTATTTTCAGAATAACAAATTAATTTAATTTTCATTGTTTATAAATAAAGTTATTTATTTTTGAAGTTTATTTTATTTATTTCTTTAAAACCAATATATGAATATACAACTACCTAAATCGGTAAAAAAAACCGGTAAGTTTGAGGCACAGATGTCAACCGGAAAATAAAGCCATCCCTAATTAAATTAAAGATCGGTATCTCGATAAAGTACCGATTGTCACAGCACTGCTACACATGTATATAACCACCGAACGAAAAGTAAAGAAGAACACTCTGTCAAATATGTACTGGATAGAAAGAGATGGACGATTAATTATGAATGAATTGTATAACATAATATAGACATAAAGTACATGTTTGGGCTTTCACTGTGTGAGTTCCCTTATGGTGTTAAAAATTTTGTATGGACTCGGCTGTCTGTCTTGTTTATTAGTCTGTGACTACAAGCGCGAGAGGCCGCCCAAGCGCGTCGCGAATAATTTACTATATTGTATGTGCATGTTTGTTACTAACCCGCTTTGTAACCCCTGTGTGTACTTGTTTGTGGACCTTTAATATATATTCTTTACTCTTGGAACCGTGTTTCAATACTATTAGCGTAGATCCCGCTAAATATATATCATCATCATCATCATCATATCAGCCACAGGAAGTCCACTGCTGAACATAGGCCTCCCCCAATGATCTCCACAATGACCTGTTGGAAGCGGCCTGCATCCAGCGACTTTCTGCGACCTAAGTCAGATCGTCCGTCCACCTTGTAGGCGGGCGTCCGACACTTCGCTTGCCTGTACGTGGCCTCCACTCGAGAACCTTTCGGCCCCAACGGCCATCGGTTCTACGAGCTATGTGCCCGGCCCACTGCCACTTCATCTTGCCAATCCTATGGGCTATGTCGGTAACCTTGGTTCTCCTACGGATCTCCTCATTTCTGATTCGATCTCGTAGGGAAACACCGAGCATAGCCCGCTCCATGGCTCGTTGAGTGACTTTGAGCCTTTTAATGAGGCCCACAGTGAGAGGCCACGTCTCGGTGCCGTATGTCATCACTGGTAACACACAACTATCGAAGACTTTCGATTTTAGGGACTGAGGTATTTTGGACGAGAAGACGTCGCGAAGTTTCCCGAACGCTGCCCAACCGAGTTGGATTCGACGATTGACCTCTCTCTCGAAGTTGGACCTGCCTAACCGGACCACTTGTCCTAAATAGACATATTCGTCTACAACTTCGAGAGTCGAGCCCCCAACTCCAATGGGGGTGGGCACAACATGGATATTCGATATGATCTTCGTTTTATCCATGTTCATTTTAAGACCCACCTGTTGGGAAACTCGATTAAGGTCTTCGAGCATAGTGCTAAGGTCTTCCAGCGATTCTGCCAAGACTACAATATCGTCGGCAAATCGAAGGTGAGTAATATACTCGCCGTTGATGTTGATGCCGAATCCTTTCCACTGCAAGAGCTTGAAGGCATTTTCCAGCGCGGCAGTGAACAGTTTCGGAGATATGACATCTCCCTGTCTCACGCCTCTCTGTAGTGGAATAGCCTTCGTGCTCTGATCCTGTACTCGGACCGACATGGTGGCGTTGTTGTATATACACCTCAACACTTCGATGTACCGATAGTCTATGTGGCACCGCTGAAGAGACTGTAGCACAGCCCAGGTCTCGATCGAATCAAAGGCTTTCTCATAGTCCACAAACGCTAAACAAAGCGGCAAGTTATACTCCTCGGTTTTTTGTATAACCTGCCGTAGCGTATGAATATGGTCTATGGTACTAAAGCCTTTTCGGAAACCGGCTTGTTCGGGAGGCTGGAAGTCATCAAACCTGCCTTCGAGACGATTTGTGATGACCCTTGAAAACAACTTATAGACATGGCTCAGGAGCGAGATGGGCCTGTAGTTCTTCAGCAAAGTGTTATCACCTTTTTTGAAGAACAGTACCACCACGCTCCTGCTCCATGCCTCCGGCGTTGAGCCCTCGAGGAGAACGGAATTGAAGAGCCTCTGAAGGACTTTCAGTACCGGCGTTCCGCCCGCTTTCAGAAGCTCTGAAGTGATTCCGTCCTCACCCGGCGCCTTGTTGTTTTTAAGTTGTTTGAGGGCCATCTCAATCTCAAACAGGCTGATGTCCGGGATATCATCGATAAAGTGTCGGATTAACTCGGCTCTCGGGTCTTCGGCCGAGCTAACAGTAGGTTCGGCAACCGAGGTGTAAAGCTGTCCGTAGAACCTCTCGATCTCCCTTAATACCTCTGCCCTCGTCGATACCACGCGGCCGTCTTCCGTCTTCAGCCTAGACAACTGGCTTTGCCCAATAGACAAGTCTCTTGCAAACACTTTGGAGCCTCCGTTCCGCTCAATTGTCTCCTTAATGCTCACAGTATTGTGAGCACGGACATCGTGTCGCAAGGACTTCCAGATCCGTCTATTGAGCCGCCGATATGCTTCGGCGTCAACGGAAGACTGCAGCGTCAAAGATCGACGTTCGGCCATGAGGTCAAGAGTGTGGATCGAGAGTTTTTGTGGTCTATCTCTACGGCGAGGTCTAAAATACTTAGATCCCACCGTATGGACAGCTTCTACCAAACCGCTGTTTAACTCGTCCACTGCAAGGTTTTCTTTTAGACAATCAAAGCGATTTGTCAACTCGAGTTGAAAGCTCTCGGGGTTTTGGATATGGGCGCGAGTAGGTCGGAGCATAGACTTCATCAAGCGGCGCCTTTCTAATTGGACGTTGATATTCAATGTGCCCCTAACCATTCGGTGATCACTACCGGTTTTCACCCTGTTGATCACAGAGACATCACTGAACATCCGTCTATTCGTCGTCAAGATGAAATCTATCTCATTTCTCGTAGAACCGTCAGGACTCAACCAGGTCCATTTCCTGTGAGGCGGCTTCTGGAAAAAAGAGTTCATCGCGAAGAGTCCCTCTTTTTCCAGAAAGTCGGCCAGCCTCTGACCCCTGAGGTTCCGTTGCCCATGTCCAAATTGCCCCACTTTCAACTCTGCATCGCTTCTCTTGCCCAACTTTGCGTTGAAGTCCCCCATAACAACATTGAAGTAGGTTTTGGAAGTATGTATGGCCCGACTAATGTCCTTATACATCTCCTCTACTTCTTCATCTGGGTGTGTCGAGGTCGGCGCGTATACCTGTATGACCTTCAACGAATATCTTTTGGATATTCTGAGTATAAGGTATACTACCCTGCTCGACACACTTTCGATGGATACGATGTTGTTGATGAGAGACCTGTGGACGAGAAATCCGACACCTCCTCGGGACTGTTGGTCGTCCCCCCGGTAGAAGAGCAGGTTACCAGACTTCAGGGTTATCGTATCCTCCCCGATTCTTCGGACTTCCGATAACCCCAGAATATCCCAGTGTAACCCGCTCAATTCTTCTTCCAGTTCGACAATCTTCTCGTCTGTCCTCAATGTGCGTATGTGTATGTTGTGTGTTACCAGGGCCAGTCGTCGTCGGGGGTGGAAGCCGGGGCCAACCCGGGGACCGCAACCATATGTGCAAAGTGTGCAATGCACCGGGGCGCCATCCTTTAGGGGCGCCAAAATTAATGGCCCAAAAAAAACAAAGTAATCATTTCATATAATAAAATCGTAACCGGTCGATGTCGGTGCATAGAAGATGTATGAGAATAACCTTTAGAGTTTTTACATTACCTGATGATACTCACCGTGACCCTTTAAGTATTTTACAATATATTATATTTGAAAACAATTTAACTTCCACCCTTCCAAATGTAAGCGTTTCACTAATAATTATTCTGAGATTGCCTGTATCTGTAGCTTCTGGCGAGCGATATTTGCAAAGTTAAAAATTATTTAAGGTCAACAACGCTTCAAGAAAGATTGTCTGGTCTAGCAAAATTAGCCATTGAACAAGAAATTTTTGATGGTATAAATTTCAGCGATAATTAACGAATTTGCAACAGCATTGTCTCGGAAAATTTTGCTACAGTAGCAAGAGTATTGTAGTAGTGACTACTATAACACCTATTTTTAAATTTTTCTATTGTAACTAGATATTTTATTTTATTTTATAATGAAGTTACCTAGGTATTTTTTATTAAAGTATCTGCATATTTTAGTAAAATTAGGAAGTGATACTTATTTACGTGTTAATGAAAAAGCGCAAAACCTCAGAGACGCCAACTTATTTTGATTATAGAAGAATTACGAATATTATTTTGGTTCAAATTTAACCCCTATTTTTTTAGTGGAATTGACTCTACTCACGATTATGAACAAACTAATTTCAGGTTTTGCGCTTTCTCAATAACAATTCAAGGTCAGGGATGCTCCTATCTAGTGGTCATGGCCTGTCCCCCTCCCTGTGACTTCCTCTACCCACAAATCCTATTTCCTTTCCCCAGTTAATGACGGGCAGCAGCGTCATCAACACCAGTCCCCTACTGCACTCGCCAACCCGCCTGCCAAGCGTGGCGAGAGTTGGCAAATACCCCCACAATGACGACACAAATTGAGACCAGGTCCCCAGTCCCCGGCAGCCCCACTATTCCTGCCTATGGTAGCGGTCATGGTTACGGTACGGGTTAGGGGGTGCTAAGAATCCCCGGGTTGGCCCCGGCTAACACCCCCGACGACGACTGGCCCTGGTAACACACAACATACACATACGCACATTGAGGACAGACGAGAAGATTGTCGAACTGGAAGAAGAATTGAGCAGGTTACACTAGGACATTCTGGGGTTATCGGAAGTCCGAAGAATCGGGAAGGATACGATAACCCTGAAGTCTGGTAACCTGCTCTTCTACCGGAGGGACGACCAACAACCCCAAGGAGGTATCGGATTTCTCGTCCACAAGTCTCTCATCAACATCGTATCCATCGAAAGTGTGTCGAGCAGGGTAGTCTACCTTATACTCAGAATATCAAAAAGATATTCGTTAAAGGTCATACGCGCCGACCTCGACACGCCCAGACAAAGAAGTAGAGGATATGTATGAGGACATAAGTCGGCTATACATACTTCCAAAACCTACTTCAATGTTGTTATGGGGGACTTCAACGCATAGTTGGGCAAGAGAAGCGATGCAGAGTTGAAAGTGGGGCAATTTGGACATGGGCAACGGAACCCCAGGGGTCAGAGGCTGGCCGACTTTCTGGAGAAACAGGGACTCTGCGATGAGCTCTTTTTTCCAGAAGCCGCCTCACAAGAAATGGACCTGCCTGAGTCCTGACGGTACTTCGGACGAGAAACGAGATAGATTTCATCTTGACGGATGAATAGGAGACTGTCCCGCCCTCACACCCACCACTGTAACTCCTGTGAGCCAGGATCAACAGTGGCACGCAAAGTAATGACACAATGTCTTTAACCCGCAACGAAATTAATCAGAAAGTTAAATTAATAGGAGGAGTTGATGGCTTTCGACAACGCTTGGTGGCCGATGCTGCTTCTTAAGTTGAAATTACGAGGTTGCTTTAAAAATATATATATTCACTTATTTACTCGTATTTCTCGCACGGAACAACAAAACTTAAACTTGGACACTATGCTGTGTCGGAACCACTTACGATGGGCTGTCCACAAGGTTCGGTTTTAGGTCCTTATTTGTGGAATTTGGGTTCGACGATCTTCTTGCAATTCCCTTGCCGTCAGGGTGTTCTTTGACCGGATATGCGGACGACGGCCTCTTGCTTATAGAGTCAAATAGTAGATTAGAAATTATGTCGGACGCGTGTTTAAAACTAATATGTGATTGGGGCCATCGAAATCGCTTAACCTTTGCACCACAAAAAACGTTCCAATTACTTCTGAAAGGAACTTTAAAATATATTAATGTTAAAAAAAAGGAATCGGTTTGTTATCTTGGTTTAATTTTAGAAAGGATTTTTTCCTTTCTTGAACATATTAAGAACGTCGGGGAAAAGTCGAAAAGGAACTTTTTTGCTTTGACAGGAATATCAAAATCAACGTGGGGGCTATCTTTCAATACACTAAAAATCATCTATGGAGCAACTTACTTAGGATGTATCTGTTATGGATCTCCCGTATGGGCTGATAGGGCTACTATCGGTGCTGTGCGAAGAAAACTGCTCCAGAGCCAACGTTTGGCGTTGATATTCTTGTGCAAGGCATATAGAACTGTTAGTACCGAAGCTTTGCCTGTCCTAGCGGGTGTACTTCCAGTCGACCTGGAGGTGCAACGTCACGCCGCGATGTATTACTCTAATAGAGAGAAGATGGATAAAAGTTTTTTCACCGCACGTGAACTTTTAAAAGTTGACAGATTATTTAAACCGGTTTCAGTGGTATATAGCGAACTATTAGATGAATGGCAAAATAGATGGGAGGTATCTTTGAAGGGCCGGCATCTATACCAATTTTTCCTTGCGTACGTGATCGTTTAACAAAGACATGGCTAGATGTCGATTATTGCGTATCACAATTTCTCACGGGCCATGGTAACTTTAAGTCTAAACTATACTCTTTTAAGCTTGTTGCGTCGCCTGCGTGTCCATGTTCAACACCTAATTGCGAGTATGAGCAGTGCAGCAGCAGCGCGCATCATATACTTTGGGAGTGTAGTCTTTGGCATAATGAGCGTAAAACCATGCTAGGTAGTATGCAAATATCATCTGGAGTTGTATACTACATGGACCTTGTAGACTAGAAAGAACTTCCGTGCTTTCCGGCGTTTTTGCCATACCTATTACTGGATTCAAGCATAACAGTTCACATAATAGGTCCCATTTAAATGTAATAATAATTTGATCCGTGGTGCTTCACAGCTGGCTTCTCCGGCTGTGAAAGTCTTTTTGCGAGGTTATTTACCTCTTCAGTTCAATGTTTTGTCACCCGCTTTGCACGGAGGGAAGTGGACAATAATTTATTTCCAACTCCTCCTATTAATTTAACTTTGACGGATGAACAGACGGATGTTCCGAGATGTCTCTGATCAACAGGGTGAAAACCGGCAGTGATCACCGAATGGTTAGGGGCACACTAAATATCAATGTCCATACAGAAAGGCGTCGCTTGATGAAATCTACGCTAAGACCTACTCGCGCCCATATCCAAAGCCCCGAGAGCTTTCAACTCGAGCTGAAAAATCGCTTTGACTGTCTAAAAGAAAACCTTGCAGTGGACAAGCTAAACAGCGGTTTGGTAGAAGCCGTCCATATAGTAATCTAAGTATTTCAGACCTCGCCGTAGAGATAGACCACAAAAACTTTCGATCCACACTCTTGACCTCATGGCCGAACGTCGATCTTTAGCGCTGCAGTCTTCCGATGACGCCGAAGCATATCGACGGCTCAATAGACGGATCTGGAAGTCCTTGCGATACGATGTCCGTGCTCACATGTATTAAGGGAGATCGAGAGGTCCTACGGACAGCTTTACACCTCGGTTGCCAACCTGCTGTTAGCTCGGCCAAAGACCCGAGAGCCGAGTTGATCCGACACTTTAGCGATGATATCCTGGACATCAGCCTGTGTGAGATTGAGATAGCCCTGAAGCAACTTAAAAATAAACAGACACCGGGCGAGGACGGAATCACTTCAGAGCTTCTAAAAGCGGGCGGAACGCCAATACTGAAAGTCCTTCAGAGGCTCTTCAATTCTATTCTTCTCGAGGGCTTAACACCGGAGGCATGGAGCAGGAGCGTGGTCGTACTGTTCTTAAAAAAAGGGGATAACACATTGCTGAAGAATTACAGGCTTATCTCGCTCCTGAGCCATGTCTATAAGTTGTTTTCGAGGGTCATCACAAATCGTCTCGAATGCAGGTTTGATGACTTCCAGCCTCCCGAACAAGCCGATTTCCGAAAAGGCTTTAGTACTATAGACCATATCCATACGCTGCGGAAGTTATACAAAAATTTTCAGTGGTCAGACGACCTGGTAAAGGTCGCGTGACGTCGCTGTATGCATGCTGCCTCCAACAGGTCTCTGTGGAAATCATTAGGGGAGGCCTATGTTCAGCAGTGGGCTGTTGGGCAGTCTACAAATACATATGCCTTTAAAAGTTCAGTTCTTTGTTTTATTTCAAGAACCTACCGATAATTCAAAATGCCTTAAGGGGCGCTAAAATCTTCTTTCGCACACAGGCGCCAATAACCGTTACGGCGGCCCTGCCCGGGGATTCTTAGCACCCCCTGCCCCACCGTAACCATGGCTGCTACCATCGCCAGGAATAGTGGGGCTGCCGGGGACTGGGGGCCTGGTCAATTTTTGTGTCGCCATTGAGGGGACTTGCCAATACTCGCCACGCTTGGCAGGCGGGTTGGCGAGCGCAGGAGGGGACTCGCGCTGACGACGCTGCTGCCCATCATCAGCGGGGGAAAGGAAATAGGGTTTGTGAGTAGAGGATATAATGGGAAAGGAGAGTATGGCCTGTAGGAGTGGATACTGCAGTCATGGAAGGGAATGTTTGTAGTGACTGCAGTAGCTCGGGGGGCCGAGGTCGCGTACTCGTAGCACCTATTCTAGGACAAGCCATGACCACGAGATAGGAGCACCCCTGACTGATATATATATATAATTATTACTTTTATAATTATATTTTATACAAAACGATTATTTATTTCGATTTGTTCCTTAGTTTTAATTTACCCTGTATTTCAGTAAGGCGGCATGCCCAACCCCATGTAGATATCGACCCCAGCTGACCAGGCCACGTTTCAAAATACACTCAAATTATACCTAGTCAGGTCATAAATTCTGTCACATCTTTAATCTATCTATCTATACATACAGGGTATATCAAGACTGCTACCGAAAACGAAGCCGGGTGGTAGTCTAAGCGACTTGAGACAATGCAACAGAAAAAGTTGCAAAAAAAAGCGACAATTTTTTTGTTATTTTTTTCCTATGGCCATATTTGGGTGGTAAATAATTTTTTTCCTAAAATAATAGTGTATACTCTTTTATTTATAAATACTCTAAGGTATAAAAGAGATTAAATTATTATTTTAGAAAAACTATGGATTTACCACCCAAAAATGACGATATTTAAAAAACCATAAAAATAATTGTCGCGTTTCTATGCGAAATTTTTAATTGCATTGTGTTTGTAGCCACTAAAACTACCACCCGGCTTCGTTTTCGGTAGCAGTCTTGAGATACCCGGTATAAATAAAATTGAAGTGTCTGTTTTAAAATTGAAAATTAAAAAAAACGTCCAACTACATATCGTTATATACACGATACCTGTGCCGAAAATGATATTTAATTTTTTTTTGTCTGTCTGTCTGTCTATCTGTTTGTTTGTTCCGGCTAATCTCTGAAATGGCAGGACCGATTTTGACGGGACTTTTTTGTCAGGTAGCTGATATAATAAGGAGTAACTTAGGCTACATTTATTTTAGAAAAAAACTTTTATTTTAGAAAAATAAAGTAGTACAGTCCAGTACCGCGCGCAGCTCACGCGCATGCCACCACTGGGCCGTCACGTCAGGCGCCTCCCACCAACGAATCAATATCTGGGGGCACGGCAGTGCCCCCTCCAAGTCGAGCTAAAAAGCGGCACAGTCGTACATCCTTTTCTCGAAGCATTTCAGACCATTTTCAATCCCCCATAACTTCGTTGTGGTTAAAGCAAGAAGCCTGAATTTCAGTTACTAAGCAGGCATTGTGTAAACACGGTGTATTTAAAATTTCATTCAATTTGAACCAGAAGTTTAAGAATTGTATCTTGTCAATCTTTGTTAATTTTGTCACTCACTGACTGACTGACCGATCATCAAAAGTCTAAGGTACTTCTAGCAGACATAGAACCTTCAAATTTAGAATATAATTAGTGTTTAATGTCTAAAGTAAGGGAAAATTTTAACATTTCATAATTTCTGTCTAGTTTTCTAGATACACCAACTGCGTGAATAACTTTGTAATCCCATATAAATGTATAGAATTACAATGTTATATTTAACAGTTAATGACCATTGTACCCGTATATAATGGAATAATAGTTGTAGATAGGTATCTATATATACCGGGCATCAGCGGCGTGCACAGGATTATGACACTGGGTATGCGGCGGAGTACTCGGTCACAAAAACTTTTTCTTTTATAGTTTTTTAGCATAGCCACAGCCACGCGACGGATCTCTAAGTCGGAAACCATGCCAACATAACAAGTCTTAGATGTACTACTATTCATGTCCATCTTCTACGGCAACGCAGACAAACAGCGATCGATCGTCGCGGCGGAAGAAATTCTAATAAAATTCAAAGTAAATAAAAAAAACTCACCTAGTCAGCTTTCAATTTTCACATATTCAAGGTTCCGGTTAGTTGAGATTACTATACCTATCCCGATGTAAATAAACGCAAGATTTCGGCCACCTCATTCATTCATTTGATAAACATACATTTTTAACACAAACCTTGCAATCAAATAACATTTTAAAAAATAAACAAACACACTAGTAAAAGCAAATGACTACAATTAATATCGAAACTTCGTAATAAACTGTTAAATGTACACACTTTCAAACGTTAAAATGAAAAATCCGTTAAGAGCGTATACACCTTGCGCGCAAAGTCAATTATAGGTATTTCTTCGTTAATTTCACGCACACATAAGCGACCAAAGCTGTGTGCGTAGAGCTGCCGCGTCGGCTCGCTATACAATCGGCTCAAACAACTTTGATCCGTGCGCTTCAAATATTCAATTGAAATGTAACTGTAATATAATATCATAAAAATATTTTATTTGCATTGTAAGTAGATAAATATTACTGTGAAAGCAAAGAATAATACCAATTTTGGATACTAATCATATTTTTGTTATTATTACATTGTTAAGTTGCATTCAAATCAGTGTTCAATCAGTATACACTACGGACGTTTTATTAATCATTTCGTGTTCGAACACATAAATAGTGTTAGGGGCCTTACAACCCCTTACAATTACGAAATATATTTAATTTTATATTACAATACATAACATAATTTAGCCTCGGAATTACATCCCATTATATTACCTGAAACATAATTTATACGCACTACAAAATCATTGTAGGTAATAAAAATAATTAAATATTTTACTACCAAAGTACTAAGATGTGGTAATCGCATTCCGCGCGTAGCTATTTTTACTACGCGCGGCATAATCGACTGCAGCCAGGCCGGAGCGACGAGCGATACGTCCCTCTAGAAGGCCTTGCGGCGGTCTGATTTGATCCACGTCGGACAGCGTGTTTTATAGTGGTTTTTAAAATATATGTAGAAAACATGAAAACTAATTTTGTTGAAATATAAAAATGGTAATTTATTGATAAGATGTTCTTCTATTGTAATATGCAATTGCTATAAAAATTATGTACGATAAGTTGGTGAAAAAAAATATGTTCTTGACGAGAGTTTCTGAATAATTTCGCATTGTTTAAATTTTTATTTTTCAGGAACTAAACACAAAAAGATTATTTTTCTCAGCAAAATCCCTCCATAAGGGTCTTATTAGTCTGATAATATTTTTATTTTCATCTTATATTTAGTGGTTTCGGATATCTTAAGCTTCTAAATTGCCATTTAAAGCCTAAATAACGAAACTTGTGTTCAGTAATCCGTATAGTACTCACAAATTATCCATCAATCTATAATGTTTTCCACCAAAATCCCTAGATGACAACCTTTTCTAAAATTAGTAATAATTATTTTTCCTTTAAATTGTTTATTGGTGGCTATTAACTCATTTGAAATGTCCTGTTTTTAAGCCAAAAAGCGCGTGCAGGGTATAAACGCTCTTAAGAAATCTATTTTTTTTTTACAAACATACTAGTATAAAATAGTAAACAATGCAACATCTCATAAAAAAAGCAAAATGGCCCCCGCGAAACACAAAACATTTCTATTTAAACAAATAAAACCTTACTAACCAAAAATGCATAATGTGCATAGGTGATTTATTAGATTCCAGCCTATTAATTTTACTCGGATTATAGGCAACGAACATTTACGATTCCTCCCGACAACTGCCGAACTCCCGAGGCCTGCCGCAGGAGTCGCGGCTTTCAATATTCATGGGTGTGTGCGTTTGCGACTGTGCACGGACACCAAAATTACTACACACATGCAAACAAATGTAATGCGGCACGCGGCGGCATGACTTGGTTGATTAGATTAGATACATTAATTTGCTTTGCAGCGCCTCTTGCTTTTCGCGTGGCAACCATAATGTTTGCGTGATTGCAAATAGGTGCTATTTATAAAATATTAGGCGTTTTTAAGTTATTATATTTTGTTTATTAATTTATTTACTATAAATTAAAGTCATCTAAAACGTACGAACGTTATAATAAAATATCTGTGAATGGCAAGTAAAGCACTGCATTTCTGCCTACAAGGAGTGCACGCCCCTGCCGGGCATCTTAAGACTGCTATCGAAAACGAAGCCGGGTGGTAGTTTTAGTGACTACAAACCCAATGCAATTAAAAATTTCGCCAAGAAACGTGACAATTATTTTTTATGATTTTTTAAATATCGTCATTTTGGGTGGTAAATCCATAGTTGTTGTTAAAATAATAATTTAAACACTTTTACACCTTAGATTATTTATAAATAAAAGGGTATACACTATTATTTTATGAAAAAAATGTATTTACCAACCAAATATGGTCATAGGAAAAAAAAATTGGCACTTCTTTTTTGCAATTTTTTTATTGCATTGTGTCTGAAGTCGCTTAAACTACCACCCGGCTTCGTTTTCGGTAGCAGTCTTGATATACCCTGTATATGAGGCATAACAGGAGGGGTTATAGAGAGGGAAAGGGTGTATTCAGCCCATGAAATTGTACAACATTCCTCTAGAAAAACATGACGAAGAAAAACTTGCAAATAAATAGACTAAATAGCTCGAAAATATCAATTACCATGAAAGAAAAAACATTAATAAACAAATCCGCCATATTTGTGATAAATTGATACCAACAAAAATAAGAAAAAACCATAAGGCAGAGGCTTTAAGAATTTTTTTAATATATATTCTAGAAGTAAAAAGTACCGAAAAGGAAAAAAAGTAGGACTCTACAAAAGAAGTGAGATCCCATTCAAAACATCTTGTAAAAAAATTCCAAGTCTCGCAGCTCAGGTTTTCTACCGCAAAAAGTTGTGAGATGCATGTCGATAGTAATGCTGCTGGCCAAGTCGATCTATTTATTTAAAACGTAAAGAATTGTTAATATTGATATGGTAATAACTTACGTAATAACTTTATACAGAAGATCCCTTAAGCCAGGTCTAAATAAATTAATCGACTTGGTATTACATGCATCTCTCACTTTTTGCGGTAGAAAACCTGAGCTGCGCGACTTGGAATTTCTTTGCATTCGCGCCTTCACAGCTTTTATCACTGCTGGAGTCCTAACAGACCGAGGGCGACCAATTCTTGACCTGTCATCTACACTAGAGTCTTCATTGTATCGTTTGATGGTACGATAAACGAATCTTTTGGTTATATTCAAAATTTTCAGTATGTCAAATATTTGAATTGGCGCATAACCGCAACGATGCAACGCAATAACTGCAGCACTGTCTTCTTTATGCGTCCACTCCGTATTTAAAAATGAGTAAAATTCTAAAAGTATACATTTTTATTTTCATGAACTATTCGAAATTCGAATTCAATAACCTTTTTTTGTGGCCAGCATTATAAAAGAAAAGTTTTTAGGCAGTTGTCCCACCAACGACGAGTAAACGACTAACTATCGGCTATTTTCTCGCTCCAGAAACGTACAATAGATATACTTTCCGTGTCAACAAAGAGATGCAGATACAAATAGTTGATCGCTGACTGTTCACACTGCCGGCGAGCACTCACTTCACTAGTTTGTCGCTGAGCGACAAGAGTTGAAAGATAACACTCGCTCGGCGATACTCGCCAAGCGATTAGAACTCACGCCGAGAGAGCAACCAGTGGTCATTTCTCTACAGTGCGTATCTGAAAGTACACGTTTTTTTAAAATTTAATATGATGAATATCGAAAAATCATTTGAATTATCATTGTTATCTAGTTCAGACTGTACTGTGGACTGTAAGCTTGACTGCCGCGAGCGAGTGATGCGAGTAATCGCCCGCCGCACTCGCACACTCGCTTATAGCCGAGCTACACAACTATCGGAACTACGCACTCGCTCCCCGCTTCTCGCTAACTCGTTTCTAGTTCTAGCTTTACTCGTTACTCGTTAATCGTTGCCGGTGAGACAAGTGCCTTACTGTGTGACAATACTTATGACCTGACCCTGACTGTGTATATTTATACAATGTAAGAAATAACTTTTAAAAGGATTTGATGCAATAAAACTTGGGGATTCGAAGAACGAAACACTTTTTATTTTCTTCACTTAGTCGTGTTGCCTTTGCTCTCAATGACAGCTTTAATGCGAAGAGGCGTGGTTGCAACCAACGCTGCATACTCCTCAGGCGTGATTGACTCCCAGACAGCCAAGAGTTTAGATTTTTACTAGATTTATGATTACTTGATGGAGAACTTTTTCATTTTCCACCATAGGGTTTCGATCGGTGACAAGGCCGGGCTGTTAGATGGCCATTCGATTGCTTTTTGCCAGTAACCACGTCTTTGTTGCCCTTGCAGTATGGCAGGAAGCATAATCCTGTTGAAAAATGAAGGAATCTTGATGCGAATCTTAAGTGGAATAAGTAGCCTAAGTAATAAAGGGCAGTAAATTCTCTTCCAAAAGCTTTTGATAGCTTGCAGCATTGATAGAACCACCCACAAACTGCATACCACAAACACCTTGTGTAGACATGCAGCTCCATATCATAAGAGACGCTAGAAACTTCACTTTGCGTTTGAGACAATCAGCATGAAATGCCTCATTTTTGTTCCGAATCACTTTTTTCCTTTCATCGCCGACTGTCACTTCAAATTTGGACTCATCACTAATACTGAAGTCCAATTTAAATGATCACGAGCAAACTTCAACCTCTTTTTCTTTGTACAGCAGTCAACAGTGGTTTCTCCTTAGCGGTGTAAAATCCGTAACCCATTATTTTTAGGACTCTTTTGCAAGTATCAATTGAGGCGTCTTTGGAATCATGTCCTTCCATTGCACCGTGAGTTCTACAGCTCGCGCACGACGATTATTTTTGATAATTTTCTCCAGGATTCTGTTTTCTACTGCACTTGTGATGCGTGGTCGACCAGTTTTCTTCAAACAAAAAGTCGTTCTATTCTTTTTATAGTGCTGAATGATAGATTGGACTGTAGACCTGGGAAGTATCATCCATCCATCCATCCATCAGCCAAAGGAAGTCCACTGCTGAACATAGGCCTCCCAATGATTTCCACAGAGACCTGTTGGAGGCAGCCTGCATCCAGCGACGTCCCGGGACCTTTACCAGGTCGTCTGACCACCTTGTGGATGGACGTCCCACGCTGCGCTTTCCGCTACGTGGCCTCCATTCGAGCTCTTTCCGACCCCATCGGTCATCAGATCTCCGCGCTATGTGCCCTGCCCATTGCCACTTCAACTTGCTAATCCGGTGGGCTATGTCGGTTATTTTAGTTCTCCTACGGATCTCTTCATTTCTGATTCGATCTCGTAGGGAAACCCCGAGCATAGCCCTCTCCATAGCTCGTTGAGTGACTTTGAGCTTCCTAATAAGGCCCATAGTGAGAGGCCACGTCTCGGTGCCGTAAGTCATCACTGGCAACACACAACTATCGAAGACTTTCGATTTAAGGCACTGAGGTATTTTGGTACTATTATTACTTTGGTACTTATTGCTTTTTTTAACACATGAGTTTGCCACGACCCATTGTTATTTGATTTTTTTACTCATTTGTATTACTCGTCTGTGTTGATGAAAACTAATGAAAAAAACTGAAATTTTCAGAATTTATCATGGACGTAATAAATAAATTTATACTGTCTCACTTGACAAATGTCATAGAATTACTTGTTGTGGTATTTTCTTAGCATCTTTTGGCGGGTTTTTAAAATCAAGATATTATTAAACAATAATAATAATAGTACAAGTGGCGACCTTATCACACTAGGTAATTTCTTACAGGCAACCATGGTATGGATATAAAAACAAGAGATAGGAAGGGCAGTTGAATAGTTAGAACGCGAAATAATATGTTTCTGAGGTCAAAACAGTATCTGCACCAGGCCGGGCCATTTGTATAGTATAGCTTAGCGTAAATCGGGTTATCGAGAAGGATCACTAGTTCATACCCGTACTTTTGGGTTTTGGTACTTGTGTAGGAATTTATGGTAATCAATTCACGGCCAAGAAAACATTGTAAAGATCTTTCCTCCATAAGAAATCGTGATAATTACATCAATTGGAAGTCTCTTTAATCTGTACTGAGTTGGCGTGGTGGACCAGAAGATAAAATGTTCTTAAAATGTTCTTATAAATATTTGGTAATCTTTCAAATTCGAATAGGTGGTACGAGATAGGAGAGGACAGAATTACATGCTTTTTTTAAGAGACTGAATGAAACGGGACATAAACCTTATATAACGGGACGGGGAATATAGCAGACGGCGCGCGGGAAATATAGTTAGTACCCAAAATAATATGTTTTTGATGTGGACTGGACTCAAAAGCTATCTGCATCAGGGCGAAGCCGGGCCCAATTGCTAGTTATTTGTAATTTGTATTAAGAGCGTATACACCTTGCGCGCAAAGTCAACTATAGGTATTTCTTCGTTAATTTCACGCACACATAAGCGACCAAAGCTGTGTGCGTAGAGCTGCCGCGTCGGCTCGCTATACAATCGGCTCAAACAACTTTGATCCGTGCGCTTCAAATATTCAATTGAAATGTAACTGTAATATAATATCATAAAAATATTTTATTTGCATTGTAAGTAGATAAATATTACTGTGAAAGCAAAGAATAATACCAATTTTGGATACTAATCATATTTTTGTTATTATTACATTGTTAAGTTGCATTCAAATCAGTGTTCAATCAGTATACACTACGGACGTTTTATTAATCATTTCGTGTTCGAACACATAAATAGTGTTAGGGGCCTTACAACCCCTTACAATTACGAAATATATTTAATTTTATATTACAATACATAACATAATTTAGCCTCGGAATTACATCCCATTATATTACCTGAAACATAATTTATACTCACTACAAAATCATTGTAGGTAATAAAAATAATTAAATATTTTACTACCAAAGTACTAAGATGTGGTAATCGCATTCCGCGCGTAGCTATTTTTACTACGCGCGGCATAATCGACTGCAGCCAGGCCGGAGCGACGAGCGATACGTCCTCCCTCTAGAAGGCCTTGCGGCGGTCTGATTTGATCCACGTCGGACAGCGTGTTTTATAGTGGTTTTTAAAATATATGTAGAAAACATGAAAACTAATTTTGTTGAAATATAAAAATGGTAATTTATTGATAAGATGTTCTTCTATTGTAATATGCAATTGCTATAAAAAATTATGTACGATAAGTTGGTGAAAAAAAATATGTTCTTGACGAGAGTTTCTGAATAATTTCGCATTGTTTAAATTTTAATTTATCAGGAACTAAACACAATAAGATTATTTTTCTCAGCAAAATCCCTCCATAAGGGTCTTATTAGTCTGATAATATTTTTATTTTCATCTTATATTTAGTGGTTTCGGATATCTTAAGCTTCTAAATTGCCATTTAAAGCCTAAATAACGAAACTTGTGTTCAGTAATCCGTATAGTACTCACAAATTATCCATCAATCTATAATGTTTTCCACCAAAATCCCTAGATGACAACCTTTTTTAAAATTAGTAATAATTATTTTTCCTTTAAATTGTTTATTGGTGGCTATTAACTCATTTGAAATGTCTTGTTTTTAAACCAAAAAGCGCGTGCAGGGTATAAACGCTCTTAAACGTTGAAGACGCCCGTGCCTAACGAGCGGGCATAAACGTACAACCTGATAACTAAACAACATACATTAAAACCGAGGCTCAAACTAAAGGCAATACCAACCCAATCGATTGCGACAAATTAAGGGCAGTTCCTATGGGAAAGTTATAAATGTAATATGTGCAATAAGCATTTTATTTTCCATTTTAGGTAGATAAGTAACGCAAGATGCGATGGGTTGACAAATTGATAACTTTATAATTAGTGGTTACGCTGCGGCCGGCGTAATTTGACCATAGCGTGTTGTGTTTGGAATTTACGCATTAAGCATCGCGGGAATTGTCCGCTCTAACATGATAATATCAGAATACGTACAAAGTGCCAATTTAGACATTATTTCTTATCCTATTTTTATTTCATTGGTTTATTTTTATGGCCAAGTATGAATAATTATTTTTGTCTCGGGTCTGGGTATTTGTGAGACCGAAAAGTCTCTCCTAGTTCCCGATACCCACGACACAAGACTTAATTGATCTTAATGTGGGGTCAGGATTATGTATGTGACTGTTGGATGTATTTATTTAATTATTTATCTTTTTGAGTTCGGTTCCAGCCTACATGTTTGGGATTAGACTATGCCTCGCAGTTGTACCCGCATACTTAGTTCGGTTCACGAATATCGTAGATTGTAGATTTATGGTCCGACCAGGTTTCGTCCCGGCCGGTCCTTTATTTTTAGATAGTCTAGTTCATATCAGACACATATTATTGGGCATACTGTTTTTTATATTGAAATTCAACGTGACTGCCGTCCTTTATACTGACCGTCTTCGTAAACTGAACTATGCGGATAAAACTACGAGGCATAGTACGGTCCCAAAGGTTAAGGCTGCTTCAGCCCTTAAAAAAATATTGGCATATTTAGGCATGTACCTATTTTGGATTTATACAAAGATGTCAAATATGACGTCGGTTTCAGTTAAAAAAAAAACCGAAAGTAATATTAGATTGTAGTATCTATTTGTTATTGTTAGAATGGCTACATATTTTTTACGTGATTTGACTACATGTTTGACCATAGCGTGTTGTGTTTGGAATTTACGCATTAAGCATCGCGGGAATTGTCCGCTCTAACATGACAATATCAAAATACGTACAAAGTGCCAATTTAGACATTATTTCTTATACTATTTTTATTTCATTGGTTTATTTTTATGGCCAAGTATGAATGATTATTTATGTTACTATTTTACTGAACCACCTAAATATCCGATTCTTTTGGTCAAGGTAGAGCTGTTGTTATGTTTTCTATATCTAAAAGTATTCCAGATTTTAACTTGACTTAAAAATATATGATTTCATTGAAAAATCTGCTGCAATGTGTAAGCAGGTATGTATTACCCCATGCAAAGAAATGCTAACATTATGAATAGAAGGAACCACGCGATAATAAGACGTATTTAGAATATGTTTATTTTTTTTGTAAGAGAGGTTGTAATACGTGGTAATACTTTTTTAACCTCAATTTATAGCTTGTGAATTATTACATTATATTGCACATATTTTTACTTGTCATGGATTTGTCTGAGGTTGTCATTCATAAAGATATTCATAATATGTGGTCGTGAAACATCCGTCTATACCTGTGATTCATAATTGAGTTTTTGAAAGAATCAGGTCATTACCCATATTGGAGTACTTTTTTCATCTTTGATCTGGGTATAATTCTTCTGTGTGGGAAATATGGGTCTTGGTAAAAAACAAGTGGAACAACTAAGCGGATTTACACTAACCATAATTTGTTATGGTTTAGCCACATTCATTGGGACTATCTATGTAACAGATTGGAAGCCAGTTGTTCACTATATTCCGTATTATAATAGACAATTTTCAGGGCCTTCTGAAAAACCTAAAGAAGACTCATAAGTGTTAAATAAGTCACAGATATTCGTAAATATAACTCTGACAGGTGGTCTCGATGAATGGTCGCTAGTATAATAATATACAGAGAACAGGCTCCGCGCACGCGTTTGAAATAATACATTAAATGGTACTGAAAGAATGGCATTACAATAATGACTGGTCGCCGAGATCAGGTGTGCTCGGATTTATAGTAAAATATCAAGTTGGTTGGATACAGCCGGCGCCCGGCACGCGCAGCTGCCACGAGCCCTCCTCCGTGCCTCAGTGAGGTGCGCCCTCCGGACCAACGGGGTTTTGTATTGTTATATTGTTGTATTTGTTCAATAAATTTGTTTAATACGGTGACGAAATTAAACAGTGGCTTTACTAACGAGACCTTGTAAAATTATTTGCATAGTATGTTTTAATAAAAATAAATTGTACGCGCTTTGTTTTAATTTTTTTCTAATTTTTGAGTGGATTTTAGAATAATGGTAAAAATCTAGTGTGTAAAAAAATGGAATCTTCGTACTGATAACTGTGGTTGTAAAATCAAGTACTATAATTGACTTTAAATAAAAATTACTGATTTTAAACAAATTAAACAGCCCACAAAATTTTAATAAAAATAAATATATAATGCAAATATGTGTTATAAATCTAAAATACCTAAATACGCCAACAGCTTTAAGCCTCCGTGGCGCAGATGGTTAGACGCCGTCTGTGAAACGAGAGGCCGCAGGATCGATCCCGCACCGAGACAAATGTCTGTGAGGCCAACAAGTATTTGTCTCGGGTCTGGGTATTTGTGAGACCGAAAAGTCTCTCGTAGTTCCCGATACCCACGACACAAGACTTAATTGATCTTAATGTGGGGTCAGGATTATGTATGTGACTGTTGGATGTATTTATTTAATTATTTATCTTTTGAGTTCAGTTCCAGCCTACATGTTTGGGATTAGACTATGCCTCGCAGTTGTACCCGCATACTTAGTTCGGTTCACGAATATCGTAGATTGTAGATTTATGGTCCGACCAGGTTTCGTCCCGGTCGGTCCTTTATTTTTAGATAGTCTAGTTCATATCAGACACATATTATTGCGCATACTGTTTTTTATATTGAAATTCAACGTGACTGCTGTCCTTTATACTGACCGTCATCGTAAACTGAACTATGCGGATAAAACTACGAGGCATAGCACGGTCCCAAAGGTTAAGGCTGCTTCAGCCCTTAAAAAAATATTGGCATATTTAGGCATGTACCTATTTTGGATTTATACAAAGATGTCTAATATGACGTCGGTTTCAGTTTTAAAAAAATCCGAAAGTTTTATTAGATTGTAGTATCTATTTGTTATTGTTAGAATGGCTACATATTTTTTACATTTATTTATGTACCTAAGTAATTAGTTTTGTAAACAAGTAAAATGTTTTGAAATAATATAAGAAAAAACGAATATAAACAAATCAATAACAAGTTTGGGTACATGTTTTCAGCTTTGTTGTTGTAAACAATGATCACGGGATTATTTTGTGGGATTTATTGGTCATTACTCTAATGTTTGTGTTTACAACCATAATCATTCTTAGGAAATTATAATTTATTATTATTTTTTATTGCGTATAGTCATAGCTACCTGCCCAAAGTTTTCAACTTCCAAGGATATCCAACTGATAAGTATAAGGCTCCCGCATCCCTCTATCCTTTAATAGAATACTTAGGTTTATTATTATGCAGACCCAAGATGACTTGATTGATTTCATGACGACTGATTTCATTGCAGTGATAGGCAGCCCAAGTTTATTACGAAAGCCTTAACGATTTTGTCACAGTTTTTGAGACAGACGACAGAGCGCGTGACCTAGGTTCTCTCGCGGAAGCCCTAACTTTTTAAAGGGTTTAAAGGGGCGTCCAGATCTAGACGCAAGTGTGGAGCAACTTTATACCCCAATGAGAGAGACCAGTCTGCGTCCTTGGTCTGTACCAGGTGATCATAGGGAAGGATTTGATGCGTTTTTTGCCCTGAGATTTCCAGTGACGCCCGAAGTGCGCGCGACGGCCTTGCTTTAGTACGTGTTTTTTTATTTATTAATTTTTTACACTGGTCCGGCATAATGAATGCACTTCGCCTGGTGGTAAGCGCAAATGCCGTCCAGGCAGAGTATCGAATGGCATCAGACGACAGTCCCAAGACATTCCGTTTCGTCCTCCTCCGGGGTACCGAAAGGGGAGCCTCACAGCTTTTCTTCTTTACACAAAAAAAGTTTTACGACACTTCTCTTTACAGGGTTCCATTCAACAGTTTGGCTTCAAAATAATAAAGTACCTACTCAATATTTGAGCCCTTATGTAATTTAATGTACCTAGTCTCGTTGTTTTCAAAACCACATCATCATCAGCTCGTTGCAGTCCACTGCGAAAACTGAGGAACTGAGAAACCACGTCACCAAAAAATAAGATTAACACTAGTATAGTTTCTATCAATGTAATTATCTACGACTGGAACTCGGGTTATAGAAAAATAATATTTGAAGTTGTAAAATGCTGGACCAAATACAGAAGTCCCAAAAGTGCCAAAGTGCTAAGCTTTCAAGACCAGTTAAAATTTGTTAAAATACTCGTGTGAACCTATCTATACTATTAATATGATGAAGAGGAAATAATTGATCGTTTGCAGACTCTGAAATTGCAGGAGCGATTAAAAAAAATCTTTCATCATCCTACATTGTCCTTGATGAACATATTTTCCTAATCCATTCTACTTACTAAGCTTAGCTGAAGTTTAAACTAGCTGGAAAGCTCGCCACGCACTTTAAGTAATTAAAGTAATTAATTTCATATTGTAGTATTGTCTAGAAGAAAGAATGTACTTATACCAATTTTCTATTTTTTATTTAATAAAACCTTTATTTTTCCTTTCATAATTCAACATCTCAAATACAATCATAGCTATGACCTGATTACAAGGATATAAAACTTCTGTATCTGTATCAGCCCATATACGTCCCACTGCAGGGCACGGGCCTCCTCTACAATCGAGAGTACGATTGAGAGTGGTTAGGCCGTATAGTCCACTACGCTGGCCTAGTGCGGGTTGGCAGAATTTTATAAATCGCTATGGTATGCAGGTTTCCTCACGATGTTTTCCTTCACCGTTTTAGTGCGTGGTGATTGACTATCATATAAAACTTACTAAAATGTTATGTTAGCATCTTACAATATTACGATCATCCAGTTTGAGATTTTATTAAAAAATAATAAACATTATGAAGATTTTTTAATAATATTAGTACATCATGAAGACAATTACGGCCAGTAAATGTTATAATTAATTTATGAGGCAACGGCATATCTGCACTATGAATATGGCTCTGATGTATAGAAACATTAAAGGGCCGGGGCCCCTGCCGGTCCCTAGGGGAGAGGTGAGGTGTGGGGTGCGACGGGCGGCGTTCCGACACAGCCCTCGGTGTACGGGTATTTTGACACTTATCTGTTGGCCGCTTGCCAAGCGGCTGTGCGGTGCGGCTGTTCACGTGCTATCACATTGTATACAAACACGATAAATATTGCGCGAACTTTTGACAACTTTTAAGTTGCTCCATTTTTGTATTGCCTTTTCGTAGTGAATAAACTGTAAAGTGAGAGTGACGATGGATTTGTCTTGTGGAGAGAACATGCAGCAAAACTCGGGCAACAGCGGCAACAGACGAGCTGTAGACATGTGCGTCGCCGGGCCAGATCGAGCCCTGGACCGCGATCCTCGCATCTTGCTCAACCTCTTGGCCTTGGAGAGATCCCACGCTCTGCATATAGATTATTTCCAAAATGTTCAAATCGATATACAACCTTTCATGCGGAAGGTGGTCACCACGTGGATGTTGGAGGTGAGCTTTATTTTAGACATATTATCTAGATTTTTGATGAAATTAAGTATTAAATCTAATAGAAATAGAAATATTTAACAACCTCAATTATTGTACCCGATAGATGAGCTGTTTCAACTACCCTCGATAACATTCAGCTCTCATATAAATACTTACAGCAATAAAAATGAGATTTCCTAATACGTGGTTAAATTGAAGTAGTAATATTATAAGAAAACCGTAATTCATAACCTCCACCTATATTACTAAATATGGAATTTAATATCCTTTCTAAACAGCTGATGGGAGTCAATGACCGGAATCTCTTATAGTCGTCGAGAATAGTGGTTACTCCTAGTAAGTGTAGGGGCAATTTTACATTTATTAGCTTTATTTGATTTTATTACGTGTAGTTTTGAGTTATTTTAAATGATGTTATAGGTATATTATTGGAAATATTGTTTTTTTTTCATTCTTGCAGTAAAAGTTTAATGAACTATAAATTAGTTTCGTTGAAATATTATCTGTATCTGTATAAGCCCATATACGTCCCACTGCAGGGCACGGGCCTACTCTACAATCGAGAATACGATTGAGAGTGGTTAGGCCATATAGTCCACCACGCTGGCCTAGTGCGGGTTGGCGGACTTACATACCATAGAAATTCATATAAATCGCTATAGTATGCAGGTTTCCTCACGATGTTTTCCTTCCCGTTTTAGTGCGTGGTGATTGATTATCAATACACACATGACTGAAAAGTCAGAGGTGTGCCCTGGGATTCGAACCCGCGACCACCGTGAACATGTGGGCAGCCGCGTCTAGTCCGTTTACCAACAGGCCACCACGCACTTTATATTATCTGTAACAAGTAAAAATAATAAAAATATTAAATAAACGAAAATATAACATTTATGTAAAATAAAATATATTCTGTGAAAATATATAATTGAATTATTGGAAATAATTAAATACCTACTAACTCAATCCTACTAGCATTAACTACTTATTTTTATAAACTAAATACTAGTATATTTATAAACTATATATGAATTTTGTTTATAATTATGTTATACTGTAAAACAAACATGCGTTTTTCTAAATCGAGAATTATGAGGTTTCTATTCTCCATAATGGAGTTATTTTTAATCACACGCATGGTTTATGAAAGTAGTTAACCTTTGAGTTCAAGGGATGTTTTTGTTTTTTAATCTTTATTCTTTAAAGTTATGTTACAGAAATTGTTGTGAGTAACTAAATGTAATCAATATGTTTGTATGACTCCTTTTTGACCAGCTACATTTAACGATGTTATCCTTGACTAGTCTAAAGTCTTCCCTACAAAGTAACACAATAAAATTAGATTACCTAGTTGAAGATGAGTAAGCTCATCTTCCTTTCATTAGGTTAAATTTAAGACATTCCAATATCGCGTTGTAGCTACTTCGACAACGGAAATACTTGAAATACATTCGATATTATAACAGTATTATGAAATAATTTTTGCAAAACGTTTTAGTTTTAGCATAGACCTATTGGTCTATGCTAAAACTAAAACGTTTTATAGTCTATAGCGATGATGCTACTTGTATTAAATTTACCTATTTACCTCTCTAACCTTTATATCTTTGTAAAACGTATAAATATAGTAATTAGATTTTCCGACTTAACGACACTTTAAGAGGTCACTAATACGTGAGTTTGCATTAACTTAGAAACATTTTAAAAAACTACGCATCAGTGACAATGACCCCATCTTACAATGATGCAATGCCGTGGCTGTGAGAGCGCAATCGAAAGAATATTTCGGTATGGGGCCGGCACCATGAGTATTAGTGGCTGCTACTTAACTACGAGAATGGGATTTGAGTAGATCTTATGGACAGCACAACTACATCACTCTATATTACTGCTTTTTTTGTATTTGTTCACGATAATATACAACTAGAATATTTTAAATCATTGGTATTTTATAGTTAATTGAATGCGAAGTGGTCTGGGATTAAATTACAAGTTATGTTCCAGGTGTGCGAAGAGCAGCAATGTGAAGAGCAGGTGTTCCCTCTGGCCGTGAGCTACATGGACAGATTCCTGGCACATCGTGCGATCTCGCGACAACAGCTGCAGTTACTCGCCGTCACTTCGATGCTGCTTGCCTCCAAGTTCCGACAATGTTATCCGCTCTCCGTGGAATTACTTTGCGCCTACACAGACAACTCGGTCTATCCTCATGAAGTTAGGGTAAGCTCTACAATATACTATCAAAAACATTCTAAATAATATATTATTCACCACTTTATAATCAATTTACTCAGTTTATTGGTTTGAGTATGTACATGTATGTTATATTCGAAATATTTTCCTAGATATGTGTAGGGTTTATCAGGTTAACTATATCCTTTACACGAATCAGTCTATACTCGCCCACCCTCAGATATGTAAAGGTTCAAGTGGTAACGCAGCCAACGCACATCCTGCGCCGACCACAACATATTCATTCTTTGATTTCACTAAATGAACTCGATAAGCCGAGTCAAATGTCACTCTACCACCCCACTGATATGTTTCCTTAAAATGAGTTTCCGGCAATTACTTGTTCCTCGAGACGGGTCTAAGGGCTATGAAGACACCAATGTCGCCCTTGTTGCGTAAGTAACTTACTACCTGTGACGAAGGAGTCACATGCGTGTTTCCGACGGAAATAGGACATGAGATTGTCGTACGATTCAGAATAGTTACAATTAAGAAGTCTAAAAGTGGAAGTCATTACACATATTAGGTTAAATGAGAATAATGGCCTGTGGCAATATTCACATGTGACGTTTCCTAAAAACTATTCCTGCCGACACGTCATGGTGAAAAGGCTTTTAGTGTAACACCTACGTGTTTTGTAATGCGTCAAAATTAATTCCCACATTTCGGCTTTTATAAAAATTGTCGTAATAATTGTCACTATTCCTGCACGGGCAGGTGTGATTCGTTAAAATTTGTTTATGCGGTGAACCCACGTCATTTTCTAATTTGTCGCTTTATATTCTCATGCGGTCATGTATTTTATGCAAGGTGGGTAGTGCTGTTAAAAATATTATGCTAAGTAAAATATATTAATTGCTTGAAATAAATTAGACCCTAAAATTTTCTTTAGTAACTACATACATTAACACATTTGAAATAAATGTGTCGTTGGGGGTGGAAAATTTGACTTTTAAAGCGGCCCTCATTTTACCATGGGCCGTGGAAATAATATGAGGAGCGTGAGAAAACATTTATGTATTCCTTCGAATTACCGTATGGCGTTCTATGGAGGCATTTCCTTGTCATTAATTTGTGCGATCATAGCGATACGTCTGCCACTCGCATACTTAATGATGTCATATGGTGCAAGTTGTGTTCCATTTTCCCATGCGTTGTCTGACTGTCTTATATTGTTATCATCGCGTTCAAAATGCTGATCAAGTGTCTAATGACCTATTCAAAATTTCATGGCCTTTGTTCTCATTTATTACCCTAATTATACGAGTATCTGCATTTTCTTAGCCTGTATGGGCCTCATTAATAAACTCGGATGAGCGAAGGATTAACTTTAGGCATTGGGCTAGAGAATTCAATCCATTATTATGAATAGCTAGATAGTAATGACTATACTAATAAAAATCCACATTCTTCAGCTTAACATGATAATCCTGTTATGGAAATCCACTGATTTTAAAAGTAAAAAGAACGGTCAAAAAAATTAGTCAATTTTAAAGTTTTAGGCTAAAATTTAATCCCTCGCTCATCCGAGTTTATTAATAAGGCATCCGAGTTTATTATAAGTTTTACTCAATAGTCCAGTAAGAATATATATGCCATTACTTTGTTTTAACACAAATATTTACAATGTCCTTAAGCAGAAATATGGTTATTAAGTTTATTGAACTCATCAGTGATTACGGTGAACGATGGATGGAGATAGCTTATGTTAGTTTATATGTTTTTTTTTGTGACAGTTTATAGAACACAACGATACTTCGATCAGTGTGTTTTGTCTCCCTCATAATATATACGTATTAAGTCGTCGCTCGATTTGCACCCTCTCCTTGCATTTCTTCTAGGTAATTGCGAAGTGCTTTGCTACTTTTTGCGGTTTCCGCTATATCCATTGGGTATGACGGTTACGATTCAACTATTAAGAATACACATTTGTCCCTTCTTTGGGACGTTCTCAAATAAATGCAGGGTAAATAAAGCTTTTGAAAGGTTTCAAAAAAATTCACACGGTTTCGTGCCCTTCGAAAAGTACAAATCGCAGTTGGTAGACCCGTCCCCTATTTATGTCTTTAGTTCATGTCAATTTATTTGTTTCAGCAATGGGAAGTGATGCTTCTGCAGCGGTTGAATTGGCAATTGTCAATAGCGACGGCTTTTGACTTTGTCGAGCCATTCCTCGCGAGAGTACCGTGGGGGCGAGTCAACCCTCTGGTGCGGACGCATGCCCTCACACTTACATCTGTATGCTATACAGGTAAATTACTTCAATAATGTTTGTAATAACTGCAATCAGTAGGAAACGTTGTCCTTCACTGAAACTACACACATACATTTTAGTGCTAATAAATCGGCAGCGTGAGTCGCGTTACATGCGGGCGGAGTAGCTTCCTTCTGTATTAATTACTACAAATCGATAAACAGTCGTGTTAGTTTTCTCACTTTCTGCCGGATGTAATTTTGCGTAGAAAAACATAGTTTAGGTTCAATTAGTGAATGTGGAGACTCCCTTTGTTTTGAAACACGAATGTGCATGCGTGTGGAGTGCAGTGGGCAGGACGTGACTCTATAAGCATTTACGGTGGTGTTGTTGTAGGGGTAGTGGACGCGTGTATCGGAACGCGCACATGTCGTTTGCGCACTGATAGCGCGCACACCTTGCGCCAGCGCACCCCTCAGCCACTGACCCCTGGCACTCCTATTGTGTAAATGACTTATATAATGACGCTCTATAATACAATTCTGGCCCTCTCAAAGCTGAACAATTAAACCGAGTATTTAAATTTTACTGCATTACATTTTATTGCGCGACGGCAATACCTCTATGGAAATTACAAAGGTGTAACAATTGACCAAGCACGTGTGCATGATTATTTAACTTTGATTTTATTAATTTTATGTTATGCCCCATGATGTTTTTTCTTTATGTAGCAATTCCATAATTCATTTTTTATTAGCTACAACGACAATACTACCCGGTGGCTGGGTATACAGTGTGTAAGCAACACATGTCTAGATCGGTAGATTACGATCAAATCAAAATATATTTTTTTTACATCAATCTGTACTACACTAGAGAGAGGCGTGAGACAGGGAGATGTCATATCTCCGAAACTGTTCACTGCCGCGCTGGAAAATGCCTTCAAGTGGAAGTGGAAAGGATTCGGCATCAACATCAACGGCGAGTATATTACTCACCTTCGATTTGCCGACGATATTGTAGTCTTGGCAGAATCGCTGGAAGACCTTAGCACTATGCTCGGAGACCTTAATCGAGTTTCCCAACAGGTGGGTCTTAAAATGAACATGGATAAAACGAAGATCATGTCGAATATCCATGTTGTGCCCACCCCCATTGAAGTTGGGGGCTCGACCCTCGAAGTTGTAGATGAATATGTCTATTTAGGACAAGTGGTCCGGTTAGGCAGGTCCAACTTCGAGAGAGAGGTCAATCGGCGAATCCAACTCGGTTGGGCAGCGTTCGGGAAACTTCGCGACGTCTTCTCGTCCAAAATACCTCAGTGCCTAAAATCGAAAGTCTTCGATAGTTGTGTGTTACCAGTGATGACATACGGCACCGAGACGTGGCCTCTCACTGTGGGCCTCATTAAAAGGCTCAAAGTCACTCAACGAGCCATGGAGCGGGCTATGCTCGGTGTTTCCCTACGAGATCGAATCAGAAATGAGGAGATCCGTAGGAGAACAAAGGTTACCGACATAGCCTATAGGATTGGCAAGTTGAAGTGGCAGTGGGCCGGGCACATAGCTCGTAGAACTGATGGCCGTTGGGGCCGAAAGGTTCTCGAGTGGAGGCCACGTACAGGCAAGCGAAGTGTCGGACGCCCGCCTACAAGGTGGACGGACGATCTGACTAAGGTCGCAGGAAGTCGCTGGATGCAGGCCGCTTCCAACAGGTCATTGTGGAGATCATTGGGGGAGGCCTATGTTCAGCAGTGGACTTCCTGTGGCTGATATGATGATGATGATGATGAATCTGTACTATATCAAAAAAATACCTCGGTGCCTTAAATCGAAAGTCTTCGATAGTTGTGTGTTGCCAGTGATGACTTACGGCACCGAGACGTGGCCTCTCACTATGGGCCTTATTAGGGCCTGATGGATGGATGGATGGATGTACTATATCAGCCCATATATGTCCCATTGTAGGGCACGGGCCTCCTCTACAATCGAGAGAACGATTGAGAGTGTTTAGGCCACGAAGTCGCCAAGCTAGCCTAGTGCGGGTTGGAAAACTTTACATATCATAGAATTTGTTACAAATCCATCAATCGATTCTCTATAATATTTCCTTTTAGTTGGTTGTCATATTTCCCAGCTAAGGATAACCATTTAAACATACGAGCCTGCAATTCTAGACAAAACAGACACGTTGCATTAGAAATACTTCCTGTTGAAACAGACCTTTTTTTAGATCACGGACTAATATCCGTTTTTAACCGATTATGTATAGTTTAACCTTTCAAGGTATCGGACTTTCAGAGTTATTCTAGCGTACACACAGTAATCACCATGCTGGCTGACCAGCAGTAACCCTTTGATATATTATTCCTTGAAGGGTTGCGCTTGCCCGATCGTCGCGACAAAAAATACAAATTAGTAATTCATATTATGCTTTACCCGTCGAGTTAGCTACCACGTGACCTTTTAGTACCTTGCATGCTCATTATATAAAGGAACATAAGGTACATACAATATCCTATATTCTGCACCGTCACCAGATACGTTATTCATTCTCCTGATTGTCTTGTTCTGATTGCTGAATTTATGTTCTAATTTCTGAGATAATCGTGCACAATTGCACAGATAGACAAAAATATTTGAGTTCTATTACGTTCATACAGTCCCTCCATAATAGTTTTTCTAAAATATATTCGATGTACTCATATCGATCAGTTACAAATTTAATAAATTATGTAATAGATAAGTGAAAACTTTGTATACATGCTGCCAAAGTATTTCAGGCGTGTAGCGTGGTGGACTATATGGCCTAACCACTCTCAATCGCACTGTCGATTGTAGAGGAGGCCCGTGCCCTGCAGTGGGACGTATATGGGCTGATACAGAAATATTTAAATGACACAGAATTAAAATTAAATATAAGTTCTTAAGTAAGTTTGTTTCGGAGTTAGCCCAAAATGTTTTTGTACATAAATAACTATTTAACAGTTTAAAAAATAAGTCTAAATTTTTCTTTAATTGGATAGAAACCTATCTTTAGACAGATTTCAGTACAACTGAAACTTCATGTATTTCGTACGAAGATTTAGTTTTTTTTTCATTCTATAAAAATACACAGATGCGTGGATAAAATAACAGTGTCCTTATCTGTTGGAAAGTAATGATCGAGAATAGACCCGCCGTCCATATGGTCCATTGGATTCTGATAATAGTTATTTATAGCTACCACGGTTTAATCCTCTGTTGCCCTTATACGGTTCCTAGTTTACATTAATAACTTTTTATGATTTGGTTTTATTATTTCAATATTAACATGTTGGTGCGTTTGTTAATTTCTTATTTTTTTATTATTATTTTTTTGAACTGCCGAATTGATATGTAACATATTACAGTGTAGTGTATACTGTATAGTATAAGAAAAATAAATTAACATAAAGTAATAACTAATACTTTAGATAAAATACATCGATATCAATGTTACACTAGATAAGACGTTCTTTGTAACAAACGTGTCCCACCCAAGTGCGGTGCATGCACCGCACACGAATCAGTCTGCCGCGTGACAGCTACGCAGCAGCATCTCTGTATATAATTCTAATCTATGCGCAGCAGTACGCTTCTTTGTTTAAACTTTATGTAATTTATTTTGATGTTCCCCGTCAAACCGACAGCATTTTTTTCTGAAGTTACAATATAATTAAAGAATACAACGTAAGTGATATAATATTGTAGAATAATGCCGATAATACAGATCTTTTATTTATTATTGGATTAAATATATTTTAGAGCTCGTTAAAATACAAGGTGAGCTCCTTAATCGTATGTCTCATTTCCGCGCATAAAAATTGCCCATAGAGTGAGAGAGACGAACTATATTAGATATAGATTATTCAAGGGACATTAATATCAGTCGACCAAATAGGCATAAACTATTCGAATACATTACAAATACAAATATGTAGGAAGAATGTAGTTAAAAATTGATTTCAGTATTTTATTTTAATTATATGTTGTTGGGTAATTAGTAACACAAAATATGTGTGTTGTATGTATGTTTTGAAATAATGGATAGTATTTAGACCCCATTTCTTAACATGAATTACTTAATGGACTATTCGAACCCATTGATTGTTATTGAAGACTAATATCATTTAAAATTGTTTTATATTCTTACGAGTCGGTTACGAAAAAAGGAGATCTCTATAATACTTGTCTAGAATTATTGGAACGGATATAAGTGGCTACCATCAGAACATACCTATATTTGTTCAATTCATTTTCGATACGAAGATTTTAGATATTCCAAATGGGGTAATCATTTTTGAAAACTTCTATTGTACCATTCCTTTTGTCTAGTAGTCTCGAAAAAAGTTTATCAGCTTGTTAAAAATTCATAAATGTTATTATAATAAATGTCAGACTGATTGTCCACTGATTGACTGATTATCAGACTTGTATGAGTATTTAATTTCATTTAGATCATTTCCATGAATTATTCACGTAAATAAATAAAAAAATTACAAGAACATTATTGCTATGACGGTATTAGGCAGTATCTTAGGAAAAGCTATTATTGACATGAACTGTCTTGTCTGTCTAATAATCTTTGATCATAATTTGTAATATTCAAGTAAACGTACTAGATGTCACTACTGAGCTTTTGACAAATACGGGACAAATAGTTTCTATGACGCGCCTCGTCTATCGGTAGAATATAAGTCAATGATAAAATATGAATAAAAACTAAATAAATAAATAAAAGGTGGCCTGTTGGCAAACGGACTAGACGCGGCTGCCAACATGTTTACGGTGGTCGCGGGTTCGAATCCCAGGGCACACCTCTGACTTTTCGGAGTCATGTGTGTATTGATAGTCAATCACCACGCACTAAAACGGTGAAGGAAAACATCGTGAGGAAACCTGCATACCGTAGCGATTTATAAGAATTTCTATGGTATGTAAGTCCGCCAACCCGCATTAGGCCAGCGTGGTGGACTATATGGCCTAACCACTCTCAATCGTACTCTCGATTGTAGAGTAGGCCCGTGCCCTGCAGTGGGACGTATATGGGCTGATAAAGAAGAAGAAGTAGAATTATAAATAAAAATAAAAATAATTTTAAAAATAAATAAATAAAATTAATAAATTAATTAAAGTAAGAAATTAAAATAAGTAATACTAAGTATAGAAAATATATTGTATATAGAGATTAAGTTCTATGTGTATTGACTTGTCATAAGAGCTCTTAAATTGCCGACGTGACCAATAAATATATTTCATTTCATTTCATTTCAAGACGCATTCATAGTTTCTGGGCGTCGAGATTTGTCGGTGTCAGTTACCGGATGTGATACACTTAATTGTCGGTAACCATTGACGTAAAATATATGGACGGGGCGGAGAGCGAGAAAAGTGTTGTCACGAAAGTGGTCTGCAGACCAGTGCAGCGGTTGTGACGTCACAGCGCACCGGTCTGTAAGTCGTCGTAAAAATGCTCAATTGTATCGTGCGTGGGTGCAATAAATATGATCGAACATTCACAAAAAATAAAGATAACATTTCTTATCACCGATAAGTAAAAATTATATTACTTTAAGTCAATATAACATTTATTTTAGCATTATTGAAAAACAATTTCATGGCCGCCATCAAATCATTCGGCGTATGTATTCTGCACGACATAACTTTGTACTTTGTAGCGTTTGTACTAAGCTATAGTAGAACTGATGCGGTGTAATTATTTGACATATTTACCACTTGATTTACATATTTTTAATCCGTAGCAAATTATACTACTAAAACTAACTATAATGCAAATTAAAATGTGTTCCATTTAATAAAAAGGCCTACTAAGACGTTACAAATTTTCAGATTTATTATTTTTTATTCATTTTATTTTAATTCTTTAATATGATGTTTTTTCTGTTATCAATTTGCACACTATATTTCACATATTATTTTACATAACTAATATACAACATATTTAATATTAAAAAATATTTTTCCTGATTTATGGATATACATAGAAATCAAATCAAATTTTTATAATTTAACGTTTAAATAACTACGACGTCACAAAGTTACGTCGACGGTCGGATCCTTTAGCACACTACGTAGTTACATGAAAATCTAACAGATGGCGCGATGTTCACAGGCGTCTTTTTGACGTACCCAACGTACTGAAGGGCCTATCCTTAGTTTTTAAATCAATGTCGGTAACTCACCGATCGCACATTACCCGAGGTGTGAAAGGGTTAATAACATTATTTGACCCTTGAGCTTTCTTTTCTTCGTCTGCAGTTTACAATAATTAGGGTTCTTATACTGTAATTATGAAGTATGTCCGGTATTATGTAATATGTTATAATCGATGGTTATAATCAAATTCGTACGAGTCATGCACCATAACTGAGAATAGTCAATATTTGCGCGCAGCGGTTGTAATATTACCGACGCGACTGTAACATTTAATTTTTGACGTTGTATTACTTAATAAATCAAGGTAGCCGGCTCATGTCGGCGATGACTTATGTGACGAGTTCGAGCAGTCAAGGGCCCGAGTCCCGACCGCGACAGCTGACTAGAGCACAAAACTGGAAGACGTCCCGCGGCCATTGTAATGCTCCCGAATCCCTATCCCAAGTCCCGACGACAAAAGCTCCCCGACAATAGATCCGTCTCGGCGCGCACCTGGCGTACCTCGACCCTGCCTAACCCGAAACTTAGCGTTCTATACACATCGTCTCGAATCACGATATTCTTATATCTCGAACTTGTGAAATTTAACTTCCGCTCATTGCTTCCGACCTCTGGCAGCCTCCGATATTGCATCATTTTTTTTCAAGTAGTAGAGTACTTTGTCAATGTTAAAATTTAAATTAGGCGTTTTACCGTTTACAAAAACGAAAGGGGTAGCATAAATCCGGAATTTTTACAATCATAATAAAGTGCCCTTTAAACTTGTTGCTAAAATAAGACGTAAATCTAATAGGGTATAAAATTATATTGCAACCAGTTTTGTGCTATTAGGCGTTAGCTATTTGCAACCCCTGCAATTTTGCCATGTTTGCATTAGATCGGGATTCACTATTGGGGTGGAACTGACAGGTTTCCCGAACGGCACATAACGGTCCGCGATGTCTGTTGAAAACACGTTAAATTTAGTTGTAATTAGAATAGTAAGACGCGGGGGCGTTGACTGTCTCGTGGTGGGTTGAGCTAACCTCGTGCTTCAGGTGAACAGATGTGTAGGCCGAGGCGGACCAACTGACAGGCAACCTGTCGCGCAACGGAACGCGACGCTCCGCTGCCCATGTCGTAGATACTATGGCCGATATGCGATTTGTTAAAGATCACTTCCGATTTCAAACGTGTTGGGGGATTTAATTTTTATTTCTGTTTAACATTAAAATATAATTACTACATGATACATGTACGTTTGTGGATTTAATACAGTTATGTGAAAGTAATATTACTGAAATATCCAATAAGGTTCTACACAAGCGTACTATGTTTCGTCGACCTTTATTCGGATGCGCTAGTAAGTTTACATTACATATACGTTAATTAATGCACTGTGAACTTTTTCTGATTGAAATTATGACCCGTTCGCGTGTTGCAATATTGTTTTTTAAGGTAAATAGCGTGAAGGCGCTTATAAGGGCACGACCGAGTAATAAAAGACGTTTGTAGGTGGGCAGTGACCCTATGTTTGTATCGTGCTCGAGTTCGCGGAGGTGCAAACGGAAGGGTCGCGCCAGGTGTCCTCACATCTGCCGTCTTGGCCTGACGTCGTCGGCCTCCACCTAAAGCGACTTCAAACTTTATATTGTACTAACTTGTTTCGCTTCTATACCTTTACCGTTACCAACGTTAATGTAAAAACATACCGAGACTTGTGTATAAGTAATAAGGCATCACTGTCCATTTATAATCGTTGCGTTCTTTTAGCATCGGGTAGGTTCAATAATACTATAAATATTCGCGACGTTCGTAACGGTGTTTGATTTGCCTAACTTGTGATGGAACACATTTATAATTGAACAAAAGAACGGAGGGTCCGTACAACTTGGCGAAATTGCAGCTGCGCCCTTAGCTAGACGACTTAAGATGTAAATTACCATTATTTCGAGCTCATTGTCCCGGGTCTCTGCACACAAAGATGCAGACGGGGACAAAATGCATGGATCTGGCAGCTGTTCGACTTTCCTTCCTTATTCTCCACTAAATAACAATGAGCTTCGCGTATTGTGCAAATTGTAACTCGATGTTTTTTCTAAGGTTCCTTTTTGACGTCTTCGTTTTTTTTTCTAATACAAACCAAGAATTATTCCGATTTATTTATCTATCGTAGGTAGTTGTAGCCAAATTTAAGAAAATATTGGGTTTAGAAACAAACAAAAAAAATTTAATAGAATCACGCGATTTATTTATGTTTATTAAAAAGACAAATATAGAACACGAAGAGGTAGGCGCAAGTTCGGTGAGGACTGAGATGCAAGGTGTCCGAGCCACCTGTCCCCACCAATTACATCTCGCAACAGATGCACCCTACCTGCAGCGGAGCCTACTCACTTTTTACCACATATGTATGTGATCCAAAAACAAATGTGCTTACGTCGATAAAGAAGCAGCAGGTTAATTGTGTTGAGAATACTGCATTTTATATCCACAAGCATACTATTTCATGGTATTACTAAATTTTAGGTAAATTAGCAATATACAACACGAATATTTTAAATGAAGCGTAGTTATTTAACTAGGCCAGCGTGGTGGACTATATGGCCTAACCACTCTCAATCGTACTCTCGATTGTAGAGTAGGCCCGTGCCCTGCAGTGGGACGTATATGGGCTGATCCAGTAGTTATTTAATTATTCTTTTAAAGAAGTTATCTATAGATCATCATTCAACAATCAGCGAAATAAATCCTACTCCTAAGCAATGCGGCTCCTTCACAAATGAGAACAGTTCAGGTCTTAGTTCACGATAGTTACCTAGATTGCTTGTGGACTTGAAGTATTCTTGCAATTCTTATGAAAAATTCTTGCGTTTGTAGGTTTCTTCTCATTACTTATATACTTTTAGCTATAAAAGTTTGAGTGTGACTAAAGATTGTTGATGCGAGCTCTCTAGTCAGCCCGGGTCACTGTCAACTGAGCTTTGGGTATCGTTAATATTAATATAAAAATGTTTTTTTTTGTCAACAGAAACAGAATTCCTGTTGGTGCCTCCATCGCTAGTGGCCATAGCTTGTATCACAGCGGCTGCTCGCGGGCTGCGGGTGCGCATGTCAGTAAACGATCTGTGCGCCCTCACGAGGACGCCGGCGGCGGCGGCCGAGCTGGTGTCGCGCCACGTGGAGCGGGTGCTGGCGCGGGAGACGCAGCCGCAAGAGCCCAGGACACGACATGCGCAAGCCTACAAGCACGTCGCGCCAGAACAGACGCAGCTCCCAGACACGCCGACAGATGTTCAAGATGTACGCTTTTGATATTTCGCCCTTCCTTAATGCGAACATTGCATTTGTAAATTGGATGCCGTTCAAAAGTTTGAAGAGTACAAAGTTGTTACAAATTGTATTTTGATGTCGCACCTATCTGTTTTGTGCTTATACTAAAATGCCTTTTTAAAGGCAATCCCATTTGATTCACGCGAATGGCAAAAAATGTAAAGTGAAAAGTTATGGTTGTTTGACGTATTTTTTTCGCGGTGCACCTGGATGCAGGTACAAAAAGGATATCGTGAGCAAGAATCGTATCTATCCCACTGCGCTATGGCAGAAACATCATTACTTATCCGATATCTTTTTAATTTTATGAAAGATTAATATTCCATTGATCTCAGATTATTTATGTATAGTGGATTAGGATAAATTACTTTTATTTATTAAAAATAAATTTGTTTAGTGTTTATGCTGTATATTTATTGAGTGAGTGTTGTGAATAGGTTTATATCAGCTGATCTCTTTTAAACACAAAGCACAAGTTATAGATCTTTTTGTACATAGGTTTAGTGTATGGGCAACAGTAGTGAAAATAGCTAATTAAAAGGAAAAATAAAAACAGACGAAAAAAACGATATAGATATGCAAAATAAAGAACGGACAAATTCGTTTCTTTGTTATGCATATCCATTTTCATCATTATTTTTTACAGTAAACTATACTAATAAATCGAACAATCGATAATTAAATTACACCTGAAACTAAAGACTTAAATTTACAAATTGTACTATGTAAGAATGTATGTACTAATAAATTGTAAGATTAATTCGGAAAGAATTTGAGTGTGTGACCGGCGCTTTAATTCCGAATTGTTTGTAGGACTGAAGCCAAATATTATTTCGATTGCTTACGTCTAGTGAAGACGACGGCATGGCTGTCATTCAATAATATTTGTGCACCGGATCACCTTCAATGCATATTATTAGAAGCGAAGTATTTGTTACTAGTTGCGACTTGCGATGTTATTACTGGCGGACTCGTGTAATCACGCTGCTACCTAAGAATACGCGTGTTTGTGGACTATAAGTGTAATTTGTATCGTTTGTGTGTTGTTATAAGATAAGATCTCATTTTGTAGCAAATTCCAAATAACATACCTAAACGCGAATGTCTTTACTTTTACGTTTTAGAGTGGAAATGTTAAAATAATGTAATATTTATTTAGAACGATGTTAAGTTTTATTAAATTCTAGTCACATGTTTATCACATTCCTGTTTCGACCAAATCTGATGTTTTAGATTTATAGCACACGTACCGTTTGGTACTTAGGGGTAGTCGTAGTACTTTATGTATGTTTTTATTAGGCTCTATGTTAAAATACTCATCGCTAGCCAGTAGGCGTATACTGACTTAGTAAATATAATGTCGAATAAAGTTCACGCGTAGTTTTATAACTGTAACTATTGTGTAGAAATAGAATTAGAAAAGAGACCCAAATACAGTTGGTAGATACTGTATGAAAGCCGACGTGACGCCCGCGCCGCCGAGCGTTACGTTACGCGATGTTAATTAAAATAATTATAATAAATTAATGGTTGAGCTTTCAACTTATTCTTTTAATTCTATTCAAAGTCGACGTAATTATTACGTAAAAGCTGTTGCTTTAGCTGAGGTGGTGTTCGTAGTACCGAGGTTAAAGCAATATGTATGTGTGAGCACAATTAGAAACATGTATTAGTGAATTGGTTTATAGTTGCAACTCTAAAATTACCTAATGAAGTGAATGCAGCAACACAACTTGAATATTTTTATTCTTGTTGCTTTAAATACACGATTAGTTTTAATTTATAGAATTTAATGTTTAAGTATCTTAGTGGCAAGGTGTACATGTAAAATATAATATAATAAATAAAAACTCTAGAAAAAGAATTGCATGCATTTTATTTTGTTACTTACTGAAAAAACATTTTGTCAAATGAAAATACTAATAAAGTAATATCTAAATCAATGTAATAATACATCCATGAAATCAGCTATATTGGTCCGTTAAAAAGCTCTTATGTGTATAAGTTTTAAATAGGTGTCGAATTTATTAATACGGGAGACTAGGTGCGAGGGTAATACGGGGTGAAAGTAGAAATGAAAAAAAATATGTATCTTCAATGATATGCTGCATGACGGAAATAAGTCATTTTGAACCCCCACTTTGCCTAAGTTAGGCTTACAGCCTTGCTTCAACCAGTAGCGATGTAGAAGGAGGGCGCTGGGGGCATCCGCCCCGGACACCAAGCACCATGGGGCGACAACTTGGCAGAAACATTGAAGCTCATAACTTCCAAAGCAACCATGATCGGAATTTCATAATAGCTGATTATGCGATGCCTATGTTAGAGGCACGCGCACACAAACTTTCAGGTTTTATAAAATAACGAAGGTCTGGCGGCCACGGGCTCTTGGTCTATAAAGAAAACCTTGTTGCAGTTATAGTCCCACAAACTTATCTGACCCGGTGAGAGAGTCGCTGTTGTCGAATTTGGTGTTGCCATTAAAAATAGATATAGCAATAAAGTGGGTGAAGTAAGATTTGTCAATTCGATCAATAGTGTCGGGAAAATCAGTGGACCAGTTTCCTTTGCATGTTATTTTTCCTTCCCAAGATTTCTAAAAAATCGCTCCCCATACCCTTAAACAAGTGTATCTGTATCAGCCCATATACTATATGTCCCACTGCTGGGAACTGCCCAATTCTACAATCGAGAGTGCCATTGAGGGTGGTTAGGCCATATCATAGGCCATATAGTCCACCATGCTGGCCTAATGCGGGTTGGTGGACTTACATACCGTAGATATTCTTATAAATCGCTATGTTATGTAGATTTCCTCACGATGTGTTCCTCCACCGTTTTAGTGCGTGTTTATTGACTATCAATACCCACATGACTCCGAAAAGTCAGATTTGTGACCTGGGATTCGAGCCCACGACCACCGTGAACATGTTGGCAGTCGCGTCTGGTCCATTCATCAACAGGCCACCACGAACGTAACGATAAATTCTAGTTTATTATATGTACTTACATGTATTGTACTAGTACGTACACAATTTTGTTTATGTGGTATTTATTTTGAAAAGCTGACAACACAGACCTGTGGCGGCAATTACGCGTTGATACAATTTTTCTAAGGGTATTATTGGTGCTTGAGATGCTTTTCTTCCTTCATAAAATGTAATACCTGAAGTCTAACGTTCCTAGCGCCACTTTATCAAGTCCCCGGCATATTTCACTAGTTTTAAATAATGCAGGAAAAATAAATACATTGAGTAAACAACCAATGGCAGATATGTCAGCGACTGGCAGATAGACTGACATTCCAAATGACGTTGTTGTTTCCACTTATGGCCACCGGGCCAGATAACTTTGTGGCTCTAGATTGCGTTGCATCGTTGCGGTTACGCGTCAATTCAAATTTTTGACATACTGAAAAATTTTAATATAACCAAAAGATTCTTTTAACGTACCATCAAACGATACAATAAAGACTCTAGTGTAGATGACAGGTCAAGAAGTGGTCGCCCTCGGTCTGTTAGGACTCCAGCAGTGATAAAAGCTGTGAAGGCGCGAATTCAAAGAAATCCCAAACGTAAGCAGAAACTGTTGGCCCTTTAGATGGGGTTAAGCAGAACCACAGTGAAAAGGGTGTTAAATGAAGACTTAGGGCTTTGGGAATATCGAAGAAAAACAGGACATCGTTTGAATGCTCGTCTAATGGACCTTAGACTGAAGAAATGCCGTGCTTTGTTGAAGCGGTACGCGGGAAAAAAATCGGGAAATTCTTTTTTCAGATGAAAAAATTTTTACCGTAGAAGAGAGCTACAACAAACAAAATGATAAGGTGTACACGCACACACTAGAAGCGAGCATCCGTATTCCGCGTGACCAACGAGATCATTTTCCATCCTCGCTCATGGTATGGTTGGGAGTTTCTTATTGGGGCTTAACAGAGGTACATTTTTGTGAGAAAGGTGTAAAATCGAATGCAGTTGTGTATTAAAATACAGTCCTGACGAACCTTGTGGAACCTGTTTCTCATACCATGTTCAATAACAGGCACTGGGTATTCCAACAAGCTTCGGCGCCAGCTCATAGAGCGAAGAGCACACAAGACTGGCTGGCGGCGCGTGAAATCGACTTCATCCGGCACGAAGACTGGCCCTCCTCCAGGCCAGATTTGAATCCGTTAGATTACAAGATATGGCAACACTTGGAGGAAAAGGCGTGCTCAAAGCCTCATCCCAATTTGGAGTCACTCAAGACATCCTTGATTAAGGCAGCCGATATTGACATGGACCTCGTTCGTGCTGCGATAGACAACTGACCGCACAGATTGAAGGCCTGTATTCAAAATCACGGAGGTCATTTTGAATAAACTTTAGTGTCATAAGAATCTATGTTTTGTTAAATTCATTTTAGTATATAAATGGTTACATAATTTATAAACTTGTTTCAATTATTTTATATTAAACATGTGATAGAATTTATGACCTGACTAGGATTACCTAGTCATCGCATCGCTTACCATCAGGCGAACGGCATGCTCGTCTCGCTATTCACTGCAATAAAAAAAAAATAGGTAGATATTGTGATAGATTAATATCTATCACAATATCTACGTATTTTTTTTGATGCGACCGCTCATGAACAGAAGCAAAACCAAACAACACCTGGAATTGCAAAGCAATGCTTGGCATTCCACTGCGCTCGCCATCCTGAGATATAGGATGATAAGTCTCAATATGTCCAGTAGTTACTCTGGCTACAATGTCCTGCCATCCGAAACACAACAGTGCATTTAAACTGCTGTTTGACGGGAGTAATAGACATTGCGGTGGTACCCACCCAGGCAGCCTCTCACATATGAGAGACCTACCACCAGTAATATACCTTTATAAAAACAATAAATTAAAACCTACCCTTGTATCTACTTGCATACCAATATTAACCTATTTGAAGTTCATGGCAACTATAATTAACTACTTTCAAACATTTTAAAATTTTAATTCCCTCTAAGAATAAATTATTGTCGCAATTAGTCTGATTTTATACGTTGCAACCTTACTGCGTTGGGCATTTGTCACGCAGTAAGGATAGTCGGTGGGACAACCTGCCCATTTTAAGAGCTTAACGAAAACGGCACCAGGCTCATTATCTAGCCTGCTTCTCGACCTCGAAGGTCTCGGCATCCCTCGCCGGAGATTGTACGAGGTAGTAGGTAGAGCTGCTCTCTTGAGTGAACATACAATCTTAATCATACAGAATTTACCAAAGTTCCTACCACCTTTTGTATAGTCTTAAATGCTTTACAAACATTATTAGTAGGTTAGGTATTTATTTTTTCTCTGTATATACTAAAGAACGAAAAATCTTTTGCTTGTATTTGTCTCAAAACTTAATGGGATATGGACTATTATCTTAGAGTCGATAATATTAGTAGATACCTACTTACCAACTCAATTTACTGGGTGTCTTGTTTTATCAATTTAAATGCGATTAGCTTCAGAGTACACATATATTAAAAATATATAAGTATCTTTAAGTCCATTTAACTACAAACTTAAATATGAGAATATACTACGGATACGTAGGGCACTAAAATAAATTATTCCTTAAAAGACGACAGTGCCGCATTTTTGGCAGATTATTGATCGACTCTACCGGAATTACGTCGAATTTCTGATGTACCTAATTCAATGAATTATATTCTATTGTATCTTGGATATTGTATATACTTATGGCTTTAGAAATATATTGTGAGTTCAGTAATATAATAAATTGAAGATGTTTTAGCTTGTTGTATTTTAGATCTATGGTAAGAGCCATATTATGTCATATTGATTGGTCCACGTGGTCCTATTGTACCAGACATTCTATTGAAGTAATTGCTTTAAATAGGCAAGTATAATATTATAATGTTGTGGTAACACAGAAAAGTAAAATATGTGTTACTAAAACCCAAAGTATCCGGTACATTGCACCATGAAAAAAAAGAAGCGTACTAAATAAATAACAGCATTCTTAAAAAATATTTCTTCGATTCTCACAATTTATGAATGACTTAATCCATAATCTTTTGTAAACCTCTTTAAAGCGCCATCTTTGAAATGTTATGACTACTAACTGGTAAGCCGCCTTCCTATTTTCCTAATAAAAGTGGTTGACAAAGGGACTATTGGTAGTATAATATTTAAGCACGAGATGGCGTGAAGTATTTGGTGTTGTCGTGGTGTTTATTTTTTTAATTATAACTATATCAGATTAATCATGAAAATTCAGTCCTTAATAAGAACCTCCATTTTGTTTATGAATGTCCATCGAGTTTTAAGGTAAGTCTAAGCATATTTTTATATGAGATGAACAACAAATTTGAGTACCGACATATAATTATAATATAGACAAATCACAAATAGAACGGCGGAATAACAATAATATTCAGCAGCCGGCCTATTTATCTATTATAAGTGGTTGACCACGCTGGTGTAACTTAGAACAAACGACGGTGAATTATAATCATCGGTTTGACTTAGTTAACAACAGAGGTCGAAAAATTGTTTGTTTTTTTTTATTGCTATTGTGAGCATGCCGTTCGCCTAATGGTAAGCGATACAACCGCTTATAGGCAGTAGTAGAACCAAGCAATACCTTGAATTACAAAGCAATGCTTGGCATTTCAGTGCGCTCATCATCCTGAGACATAAGATGTTATAACAGCATTGATTAGCAATTTCAATACTTGATTTGGTGGTAAAGATGCATATACATGCGGAAATGAGAATTGGAATGTTCCCAATTCCATGGAAAATAATTTGTAATTAGACAAACATTTCAAATAAAGAAACTCCAAATCGATTCTGTTAGATATAATTCAGGCCCAAGTCTCTTTCGATCTCTTCGTAGATATATGTAAGCCGGTCGGCCACTTCCTTGTGACGGTAACAGTTGAGGAGGCCGATGGCTGTGATGGATGGCTGTGTGATGGTGAACGGGTGCTGCTTGTGTAGATTGGTCTACTAAATTTGCTTATAATTGTAAGGATAATATTTAATTACTTTGTTTTTTTTTTTGTCTCATATGGCTTTTGCTGAACAATGTATTTTGAAAAGAGCAACGCTAGAGTTTCTTGCCCGTTCTTCTCTGGCGAAAACAGCCTTGTGAACCGGGTGGTAGCGGAAAAAAAGTGACTGAATCTAAATAATGTATGACATTTTATGGATTCAATAAATATTCTCATTTCATTTCATAAGTAGTAAGTAGATATATTATGTACATTGCTGGATTGATTTTTTTTTACTTACCGCTAGAGGGCGTATTAAATTGATTGATTGATGTTTCTATCTGCTACGTATGTAAAATGTATTTTGGGTTGTTGAAAAAGGCATAGTATAATATTTAAGCACGAGATGGCGGTAAAGTATATTATGACATGATTTTCTTGAACCGATAGTTTATCGAGTGTACATATTATAGTGTAATGATTGTTAACTAATTACTATGCTTCTCATCAGAAAAATCGAAACAGTCCCGTTTTTATGGTTTCTGTCCTAATTTAACACAAAAATGTTTTAATTCCATTAAAACAATCACATGATTCTGTACCTGGCAGTTTGACCACTAAAGAGGAAGGTAAGCGAAAATTCGAGATTCAAAATTAGAATTTAATTTGCTTATACTAAAATGAAATCTCTTTGGAGTAGCACAGAAAAGTGCTTGTAGCCACAAAAAGGAAAAAAAAAGAAATCTGTGAATGAAATGATTCACTGTTTAGCTTCTCAGGAAGGGCCGCGTTGGATCCGGTGGTAACAATAAACCGCTACGCACCGTTGTAATAATATTCATGGTCCACTAATTAATTTAATTTAATTTGACTAACGTACATATTGTATTTCTTTGAAAAATAAATTACCATAAAGTCATAACTAATACTTTAAATAAAATAAGAATAACAACTAAACAAATAAATAAAACTAATTCTAAATAAAAATAATTTAAAATAAATAAATTAATTAATTAAAGCAAAAAATTAAAATAAGTAATACTAAGTATAGGAAATATATTGTATATAGATATTAAGAGCGTTTATACCCTTTGCGCGCTTTTTGGCTAAAAAACAGGACTTTTCAAATGAGTTAATAGCCACTAATAAACAATTTCAAGGAAAAATAATTAGTACTCATTTTAGAAAAGGTTGTCATCTAGGGATTTTGGTGGAAAACATTATAGATTGATAGATAATTTGTGAGTACTATAAGGATTACTGAACACTAGTTTCGTTATTTAGGCTTTAAGTGGCAATTAAGAAGCTTAAGATATCCGAAATCACTAAATATAAGTTGAAAATAAAAATATTATCCGACTAATAAGACCCTTATGGAGGGATTTTGCTGAGAAAAATAATCTTTTTATGTTCAGAACCTGAAAAAAAAATACACAATGCAAAATTATTCTGAAACTCTCGTCAAGAACATATTTTTTTTTCACCAACTTATCGTACATATTTTTTTATAGCAATTGCATATTATAATAGAAGAACATCTTATCAATAAATTGCCATTTTTATATTTCAATAAAATTCGTTTTCATGTTTTCTACATATATTTAAAAACCACTATAAAACACGCTGTCCGCCGTGCATCAAATCAGACCGTCTCGCGCCGCGCCGCAAGGCCTTCTAGAGGGAGGACGTATCGCTCGTCGCACCGGCCTGGCTGCAGTCGATTTTTACCGTGCGTCGTAAAAATAGCCACGCGCGGACTGCGATTGCCACATCTTAGTACTTTGGTAGTAAAACATATTTTTCTTTTTATTACCTACAATGATTTTGTAGTGATTATATATTATGTTTCAGATAATATAATGGGATGTAATTCCGAGGCTAAATTATGTTATGTATTGTAATATAAAATTAAATATATTTCGTAATTGTAAGGGGTTGTAAGGCCCCTAACTCTTTTCATGTGTTCGAACACGAAATGATTAATAAACGTCCGTAGTGTCTACTGATTGAACACTGATTTGAATGCAACTTAACAATGTAATAATAACGAAAATATTAGTATCTAAATTTGTATTGTTCATTGCTTGCACAGTAATATTTGTCTACTTATAATGCAAATAAAATATTTTTATGATATAATATTACCAATATATAAATCATAAGTTACATTTCAATATTAGAATTTTGAAGCGCACGGCTCAAAGTTGGTTGCGCTGACTGTATAGCGAGCCGACGCGGCAGCTCTACGCACACAGCTTTGGTCGCTTATGTGTGCGTGAAATTAACGAAGAAATACCTATAGTTGACTTTGCGCGCAAGGTGTAAACGCTCTTAAGTTCTATGTGTATTGACTTGTCATAAGAGCTTTTAAATTGCCTACGTGACCAATAAATACATATAATTTCATGTTGTATGTAGGGTTCATGTTGTATGACTCTACGATTAGAAGAGGGTTGAAAGAACGTGGACAAATCAGCAAATGAGCCGAAATTAACTGCAGATCTTCGAAGAGCGCACGTGAGCACCTAGATTGGATCCTCCAGAGGAACAAAGTCCTCTTTTCTGATCAGTGTAAAATTATGCTGCATGGTAAGCACGGAAGGAACAACGTCCACAGAGAGCGCTTTGCACAATGCTGCATTGAAGAAAAGGTTAGCTATGTCAGTTCCTGGATAGCGCCAGCTAGATGGAATCAGCGCCATCGGTAAGAGATAGCTTGTTTTCGTGTCTGGGCCACGTCTCCTGCACTAAACAATCATCGGTACATCGAACAATGTCTTGAGTCTTACGTGATATGCACTATGCACATTTTATTGGCAATGGTTTCATATTCATACACGACAATGTTAGGGCTCACACCGCGAGCGTTGTACGAGATTATGTTACCGAAGTCGGTATCATTATTATGGAATGGCCAGCAAGAAGCCCGTATATGAATCCGATTGATCATCTATGGGATCAATTATTATACAGAGGTATTCGTGCAAGATCCTGCCCCAGAAACTCTTAGCCAGCTGCAAAATGCAATCCAAGAGGATTGGAATGGAATGCCATAACACTTGATTGTGAAGGATTTGAAAACCTAATATTCTCGTTATTAAACTTAGTTATTAAATGACATTTGATGTATTTTCCTAAACATACACATTTTTCTGTTAATCCTTATCTATACATCTATACATATAATAAAATTGAAGTGTCTGTTTGTAAAGTGAAAATAAATAAAAATGTCCAAGTACATCGTTATACAGGGTATATCAAGACTGCTACCGAAAACGAAGCCGGGTGGTAGTTTAAGCGACTTCAGACACAATGCAACAGAAAAAGTTGCAAAAAAAAGCGACAAAATTTTTTTTGTTATTTTTTTCCTATGGCCATATTTGGGTGGTAAATACATTTTTTTCCTAAAATAATAGTATATACCCTTTTATTTATAAATACTCTAAGGTATAAAAGAGTTTAAATTATTATTTAAGCAAAACTATGGATTTACCACCCAAAAATAACGATATTTAAAAAATCATAAAAAAAATTGTCGCGTTTCTAGGCGAAATTTTTAATTGCATTGTGTTTGTAGCCACTAAAACTACCACCCGGCTTCGTTTTCGGTAGCAGTCTTGAGATACCCGGTATAAACGATATCTGTAACGAAAAATGACCTTAGATTTTTTTTGTCTGTCTGTCTGTCTGTTTGTTCCGGCTAATCTCTGAAATGGCTGGACCGATTTTGACGGGACTTTTTTGTCAGGTAGCTGATATAATAAGGAGTAACTTAGGCTACATTTGTTTTAGAAAATTTCATTTATTTAAAAACTTAAAAAAACTAATTAACTTTTTTGTTAAACTCGACGCGGGCGAAGTCGCGGGCACAGCTAGTAAAACATAAATTTGCAAGGTGTTTCGATTTTGCTGATGTGAAGCGTACTTACTGTCCTACCCAAAGCTGTGTAGTTTTAAAACGGAAAGTAGCTTGTGTTTTTTAAAACGGAAAGTAGCTTTAAAAACTCTGAGTGGCACTAGATAGAGATATTGAATAGAGGCTTATGTCTGTATGAAAAATTAGAACCGCTTTTTTTTAAATATATTATGTACGAGTATGTAAGTATTGACTTATTTTGATGTTTATACCTATGTATTTATTTATGTTACTAGTAAAATTAAATGGTATATAGAAATCGTAAGAAGGTATTTATATTTCCAGCTCATTGTATACTTTACTAAATATATATTTTCAATCAGTGTAAACACTCAAGGGTATCCCAGCTTATATATTATATAGTTTGAATAAGATTTTTTTTTTAAATTATACATTTAATTTTTGAATTATCGACGTTATGCTTCAAGTACCTGCGTTTCACGTTGGTTAGGCAGGTATATTAGCAATTTTTCAATTTACACTTGAAATTCCGATACGACACCGAGTGGTGGGCAAACAGAGCGAGTAGTACTTGCGAGGGCGGCAAAGGGAGAAGCGGGGACATCGGCAAACCCAGGCATTTGCACGAAAAACCTAGCGACGAGCTCTCGAGCGCTCGGGGCGTTCCGGGGCAAACACAGCGTCTCCGGGGAGCCGCTCATTAGTTGTTCAAACACGCCGGCGGCCACTTTGACAAGCAGCGCGGCAGGACCTGCCTCGGCCCTGTCGCTCGGTCGAGGACCGATCTTCCCCTTCACTGATCTAACGTTATCTGCAAAGAGCTATCGAAACTGCACATAGTAAATAATGTGGTCTGCTTTATTTACTCGACTGTCGTGCCGCCGTCGTGTGTCCACAGGTACATTCCCAATTCAACTAATAATACGTATTTATTTGTCGACGTTATTTACGTAGGCACTGGATAATTTAATAATGTATAGACCGGATACCTGCCAGGTATACGACTTTAGTTGGTACAGAAAATAAAGAAGACTACAAAAACTTGGGTATGAAGCAAGATTTCACAAAATAATTACTAGCACTGTATTGAACGACGCGATTAATATTAATGATCTGTGCTTTACATGATGCTGTTTAATAGAGAATGGATGAAGTCATGTCGGACACAAGATGTTTAACAATTAACATTAGAATTACTCAGTAGCAAAAATATTTATCACGTGTCTTAGTACATCTTTATGCCCCTAGACAAGGATAACAAAAAGGTGTACATATTTTCAGTTAATAAGTTCTTGCAATCATTCTTTCATTACAATAATAAAACATGAAATTCAAATGAAAGACACTTAAAAGTTAAAATAAAAACTATGGAGAAATAAAATGGAAATGTAGACCTAATACTTCTAATTGACAAATAACATTAGAATAAAATCAAATATTAGAAATTTGCGCTATACTGCTATAGGTAGGCTAAGGTTATTAGAAGGAGGAGTTAATAGCACGGATATCATCCTCGGTGGCCATAGAAGAAGATAAATCGGGAAATTGTTATTGACAAGTAGAGAAAAGGACAAGTCTCTACACGGAAGAGAGAAAATAAGTTTTTCTATTCTGTGCCTCTACATAACAATCATTAATGTTCGCAACTAAACTCCACTTTAGGTTATTGTTTAATGTTACATAAACCAACAGGTCATTGTGGAGATCCTTGGGGGAGGCCTATGTTCAGCAGTGGACTTCCTGTGGCTGATATGATGATGATGATGATGATGTTACATAAACGGGATACGTTAAAATTGCCAACGGTTATAGCTGGCTTATTTCGAATTTAAGTTTTTCTTTTTTTTATAGTCTAGTTGCAGCAAACGGGCTATCAGATCATCTGCTGGTGGTATCACTGCCGCCTCTGAGCATCCTTAATGCTTGTGCATAATTCGTGGATCATGGATGTATTCAACAATCATATCCAATCAAATCCAGTAAATCTGGAGGATACGGGAACGATTAGGATTGGAAAAGAGAAGGGCATTGGGTATCCAGCAATCTCACTCACCGAACAAAACGCAACAGCAATGCTGTCGCTTCACGTCGATCTCCAGTGAGACTGTAGTATCGCCTTAGTCGAGCCTGCAAAATCATGAGTCATGGAGGTTCAATCACTTTTTCGTGGATCATTTGAATGGAGATACTGATACCTACATAGGTAATGTTACATAATTAATAAAGTTTATAAGTGAATAGTAGTTACATATCTATGACGAGTCCGTAATGGCGCGACGTCAGTTCGCAATCATGGCGATGGGTGAGCGCTCATCAATCACGGACGCAGGTGCAGCTCGGATGTCCCCCGCCTCCCCTCGCCGCGCACTCCACCCTTGTTTCAACTGCCTTAGAAAATTTCAAAACCCCGCAAAACTTTAAGATGATAGATGTTGCAACTATCTTCTGTTTATGTCAATTTCTCTGAAGACCATGGCTATAATTTGTGTTAAAGGAGGATCGGGATGTTTTTTAATTCGTTTTGTTCAGGGATTTGTCTAAGGTCAAGAACCATACATCCAAGTAGTATTTTACGAAGCACAGTGCACAGTTTTCGAATTTATCGAATTTATCATTTTGCGGATTTTTTTTTATTTTTAAGGAGGTTTATTTAACTTTTCTGACGGTCTGGCCAGCAATACAAAAAAGAAAGTTTTTTTTTCTATATTCGATATTTAGATAGATTTTTTATGCATTTGTTTATCATAATTATTTTTATTATTATTGTTTCTTTAGATGTTAATGTAAAATAAGTTACGTACATAAAATAAGTTAGTCCCATATAAAAACGGAACAGAATCTGTCCTTTTCAATATTTACAATAATTTTCAATTCGACATTTGTACCTTCAAATAATAATTATTAGGTTGAAATGTTACATGAGCTTTGCATTTTTTAGAGGACGCAATTTTATTTTTGGGATATGTGTGGGGGGTCAATAGAAGCTTAACCTAAAGTTTGTGGGGTCGCCACCCTTGTCCCCCGGCTGCCATCTTGGAAAAAGGGGTGAAACACTTTTTTCGCGATATCACGGAAACTATGCGTCTTACAAAAAAAAATGTAAAACATAATTTGTAGCTAATTGTTTTGCTTACAAATATGTTTCTATAACTTTTTGCCCTAAATTAAAAATTAAAGAAGTTATAAGCAAAAAAGTGAGTAAATTTTTATAAAAAATTTCTTACTTGTTCTATAACTTTTTATAAAAAAAATCTCACTTTTTTGCTTTTTTTTATTTTTATTAACCTATTCTGTCCCACTACTGGGCAAAGGTCTCCCTCAACTCCTTCCACTTATCCCTGTCAGTTGCTGATGCCATCCAAGTGCTGCTAAATTGGTCGAGATCGTCGCGCCACCTTTTCCGAAGCCTGCCGCGTGGCCTCTCGCCATCCTTAGGCACCCATTGAGTGGCAATTTTTTCCCACCTCTTCGGGTGCATCGGGGTGACGTGGCCCGCCCAATCCCACTTTAGTTTAGCCGATTTCTGTGCAACATTCTTGACTCTGGTTATAGAGCGCAAGATGTTATTGGGCACTCTGTCCATGCGTGTTACGCCTAGCATGCTGGGCTCCATAGCTGTTTGACAAACCCCGAGCCTGGACCTCTGAAGTTCGGTCAAAGACCAGGATTGAGCTCCGTATGTGAGAATTGGTAAGATACAAGTCGACGAGTCTACTTTTAAGAGAAATGGGAAGATTTCCCTTAAGGAATTTCTTCTTCACTTTTTTGCTTTTAGCTTCTATAATTTTTAATTTAGGGCAAAAAGTTATATAACATTATTTGTAGACAAAACAATTTGCTACAAATTATGTCCTTACAATTTTTTTTGTAAGACGCATAGTTTCCGAGTTATCGCGAAAAAAGTGTTTTCACCCCTTTTTCCAAGATGGCAGCCGTGGGACAAGGGTGGCGACCCCACAAACTTGAGGTAAACTTCTATTGACCCCCCAAACATGTCCCAAAAATAAAATTGCGTCCCCTAAGAAATGCAATATTCGGTCCTTAAATTGTAACATTTCAATGGACTAGTAAGTTGTTTTATTCATTTATTTAATACAGATAGTGGTCAAGATGAGTTGTTATAGGTTTGAAGGTAATTCAAACATGTTTAATATTTCTATGTATTATTATTATCGCTTATAAAACGCTTTAAATTTTCTAAGTGTTTTACTGTAATTGTCCTTTGAGCACTCATTACTTAACTATTTCATTCGACGAATGACAACATCAGAAGTTAAAAAACAAAACAACGTCCAATCTAATAAAAAATAATGAACTACTTAAACCAATGATGTACGTACAACAATTTAATATTACTATTTTAGTGTTACACTTGTTTAATGGCGGAAAATTAATGCAAAAAAATGTAGTGTGTTGAAAGTACTCTACAAGAATTCAAAGGTATGTGATGTAACAAATCCACATTATATTAGCGTAGTGAACCAAACGCATAAACATAATCTTAAAGGTTAGTACTAGTACTAGTATTTAATGATTAGTACACAGGAAGTGGAAAATAATAAGCCTAATCAATAATGGTTTCTTAGATTTACGCGAATGTTACACATTGAAATAAAACTATTATTTACGGATTTTATCGCGAATTTAGTTAACGAATTAAGTTTCGAAAGCTGTAAACTAATCGAAACGTCGGGAAGTTAAAAATGTAAAAAAAAATAACTAAATTCGCGATACAATCCATAAATAATAGTTTTATTTCAAGCCTAATCAATATTTTAATGAGTGAAGTTTTATTTTGAACGACTGCTATGTAAGATTTTATTCATTACTGTGCCCGCGGTTTTAACAAAACTCAAATTTAACAAAAACGATATTTTTCTAAAATCAAATTATTTTCTAAAATAAATGTAGCCTAAGTTACTCCTTATTATATCAGCTACCTGACAATAAAAGTCCCGTCAAAATTGGTCCAGCCATTTCAGAGATTAGCCTAAACAAACAGACAGACCGACAGACAGACAAAAAAATCTAAGATCATTTTCGTTATAGGTATCGTGTATATAACGATATCTAGTTGGACATTTTCTTAATTTTCACTTTAAAAACAGACATTCAAATTTATTTATATGTATAGATTTAGGGCTTGTTTTCTTTTTATATTCTGCGATGGACTTCCTTAATTGAACATAATGATAATACAATGTACTCTGTGATGACAAATTTAGGTTACATTTTATTTTTTTATTGCAGTTAATGACGAGACTAGCAAGCCAGACATTTAGCAAGCAATTTATAAACATAGCAAAAAAATAAAAGAATTATTGAAATTGAGCATAAAATGCAAAGAAATTTTTATATTTGCATTGCTAGATTAATTGTAGCTAAATAAGTAGGGTTAATATTCGTGAGATAGATAAACATTTAAAAACAAACGTCAAGAAAATACGTTTTTAAAACCGATTAATTACCTTACTAATTAGCATAAAATATATTAATGCGAAATCCTGCTATTATTATAAAGGCGAAAGTTTATGATAGTTACTTCTTCACATTCAAACCAATGCAACGGATCAATTTTATTTTTTTCTCGTTGGATGAGTAAGGAGTTAGATATATTTATTTTCAAACTCAGGGATGTGATGGGATGGCACAGCCTATAGCGTGTATGAAATAGGACAAGAAAATACAGGATTGTATGCCTTGATCATGGAACATGCGACAGGGCGGTTAGTATCGGGAGGTGACGAGATGTGGAATAGTGTAGAGAGGACGTCAGTCATATTGAGTTTAAAATTAAAGTATCAATTACGCGAAATAATATGTTTCTGATGTAAATTGGACTCAAAATGTATCTATACTAAGTTGGAGCCGGGCCGGGTCGCTAGTACCAAATAATTTTCCCTGGCAAAGTCTCATCTACGTCGATTAGAGTAAAGAACTTTGATTTAGAGACGTGAATAGCATAGGAGACACACCTAAAAAAACCCTATTGGTGACTGAACTAACTACGGATACGCTTTGATTGATTTTTGGGTGTAGCAAAGATATGGTACGTAGTACATCTGGCTTAATAAATTTTTCCTATGTTGGCTCAATCCTGTATAGAAGGACGCTGAAAGTAATAAAAATAATAATATCTACTAATTCCTTAATTACAACATTTTGGATATAGTGTATATTATTCTGAAAATCAATAAGTCGTGTTTCGATTTCTATCGGTTCACCTTTTGTGATTCGTTATTTCATTTTTGAGGCATTCGTTTGAGTTTCATCATTACCATCACCGAATAAGGTTATGCTTATCTATATTTGATCAAAAGTTAAGACGTATAATTAATGTACACATACACATTAATGAAGTTCTGGGTATCTTTTTGTGAATTATATACGCATGATCCTATGAGGTCTCTATTAAGAATAATTTGTATATGTAACAAGAAACAAAATACAAGAAAAAATTACAATAACTAACAAATTATAGTTTTAAAATGTGCAGTGAAAAGTTACGCGACAACATACTTACTTTTCATGAATAAGCGGATTTTTATATCAATATATGAAGATTACACTAAATAGAACTCCACAGTGCTTTTGGATTTCGATTATTTCAGCCTGAAAATAAGGTTAGACACTTATTTTTAATATTTATAAGATTCGGATTCCTGTATATAAAATTTAAATATCACTTTGCCCCACCCGAGATTCGAACCCGAGACCTCAGCTTTGTAGTCATATCGTAGTACAACTACGCCACCGAGGGAGTCAGATACATGCCCTACCTACAGACCTACATTAATATCCATTTATTCAGGTAAAATAAAAAAAAAATAAAAATTTATTAAGGCACGTGAACAAAAAAATAAATGAATATTTAAGAGTTTCGTATGGGATGTTCGTTAATTAAAAACAGCGAAGAGCGGGCATGGGGACAGTCGCGATGCAGCTCTCGGCATGTGGCCTCGCGGAGGGCGCAAATTGAATTAGCCAGGGGTAAGCGGAGTGTAGCACGCACACCGCCCATAACCGACGCATTATCGGACAGATGCCGCTCGCTGCGACTTGCGACGCTTCACACTCTTGCCGCAACTGATAAATGTATGCAACACGTCCCACCCTTAATAATTTTCTCTTTGATTTCGATATGTCAAGGTCGACAACATGTTAATTTGATATAAAGAATAATTACGTGGGTTGGCAAGTAAAGGAAACAGCATACTTTGCAAATGAACGTGTTACTATTTCTATGGTTTGACAAAGCTATAAAAAAGTACACACGATGTTCTTTTTTTTAATGAATCAATTATTACCAAGTTTCTCCGAAATTAAAAAGCTACTGTGGTCCAATGATTAAATGATGCATTTGTATTCCATTAAAAATATAATTTGTTTTCACAAATTATATAAAATCCATGCAAAAGCAGTTAGACTCATGCACCAGGTTATGTACCAAACAATAATATAAATCCTAAGTCAAACTTAGTTGTTACTTAGTAACAATACATGTAAGTTTATATGTGTTTTTTTTTATTGCAGTGAATGGCGAGACGAGCAAGCCGTTCGCCTGATGGTAAGCGATACGACCGCTCATAAACAGTAGCAACATTCCACTGCGCTCGCCATCCTGAGACATAAGATGTTAAGTCTCAATATGTCCAGTAGTTACTCTGGCTACAATGTCCTTCAATCCGAAACACAACAGTGCATTTAAGCAGTGTTGTTTGACGGGAGAAATAGACATTGCGGTGGTACCTACCCAGATGGAGACTACCTCACATATGAGAGACCTACCACCAGTGTGTGTGTTAATATACACGTGAAAACAATAATATGGTACCTGGTTTATGCCTTTAGATCCTGCTTATTGTCAAAATTTCATGAGATGAGGTTATTAGGCGGAACGTTGCAGAATTTGCTTTTTTTTTGCAAGTGTTAAAACATAAGTTTAAATACCAGTTTTTATAGTTTTGAAGTAGAATCTGGAGTTTCGTACAATTCCAAGGGACCATAGATCTACTTTTATGATAATAATTTTCACATGCTACCCCTTCGCATCTCTGAAAACAGTCTTGATACACACATACTAGTGAACAACTGGATATGGTTCTAAATGCATTTTGTCCATTAAGTTGGTCTGTAGGAATCCAAATATTGAAGCATTTATATTTTTTTACAGAACACGCCTACAAGTAATTATTATCTCAAATCTCAAAAAATCTCTTTGATCAAGAAAGTTAAAGCATAATTTCATTGAACCACTTTAAAACAAGACCAATTTATAAGATTGAACTGTTGTTTACCCGTGTCTTTTCACCTACACTTATTCTTTATTTATTAACACAAATCCACGAATAATCATTTTAGCAGAAAGACAAAATCAAGGAAAAGAGCATTCGGTAAACAGGGAAAAACAGTGCGGCAGTTGTTGTTTGATTGCAGGTCGCTAAGTGATCACATATTTTACCACGGAGACGTCTTGTTTTTCATTCGGAGGCTGAGTTGGAATGTGTGCCACATTACACGGTCTTATCTATACGTGTTTATTCTAACATCTCGATGGAGACTCGTTGCGAACCAAAAGTGATTTTATTATTTATATTTTAACACCTTACGAGAGATACATAAAAGAAGTTACAAGTAGCGGTCTTATTGTTCAAAGCAATTCGTGCCATATTATTTGTTTTTAAAACCAAATTATTGTTAATCAACTTAAAGTTTAACATATTAGAATTCTCTGTTCTTAAGTTAGTTCTTGTGAAGTAATACTAAAGAGTTAGAAATTGCATAAAGATCATGACTATAGCTTATCTTGGGTTATATAAACAGGCATGGTTTGCCCCTAATAGTATAAAAAAAACAACGAAAATATTATTTTCAAGACAGAATTTTGTTCGAATTTCTTAACTTACAAATTGTGATTTAACGTCATACAGCTTAGTCAGCAAAAAATACGTGTGTACCTACCTAAATAGTTATCGAGACGGAAAAAAACATACAATATTGATTGCGAACACATATTTTTTATCTACAAGAACACAAAGAAATGAAAAAGTGATTGTAATATAATTAAAATAAATAATAAATAAAGCAGCGAGCGCAGTGTCGCGCGGAGCGGGTGATTACGCGTGCAGCGGAGCGTGCGCCGCGCCGCGCGCTCTCGCGGGACCACCACCATGCTTGTAATTTCAATATTGTGAATATTATACGAGCCGCTTTCTCACATAAAACTCCCCCACGTCACTAGTGTCGCCTGTGAACCAGCCAATTTTCTTTGCTATTTAAATGAAAAAAAAAACCTAGAGGTTTGTCTCCTAATTACTTAATTATAATTATTTACGTTTTACCATTTATCTTTACAGAAAAAATATTTAAAGAATGTAATCCAAGTAATAATAGAAATGTAATGGGTAATTTTGGTACATCATTTAATACAAGTTTTTTAAAGAAAATAAACAAATTATTAAAAGTTGTCAATCACTGACTCCACTCGCTTCGGCTGGGAGGTTAGTGAATAAATACGTATAGTCATTAATTAAGTAGGTGCTCGTAGGTACCTGGATCGTTAATTACAACTTTTTATTTTCCTCAATGACAAAGGAACTGTCGGCGAAAAGAAAGTAGACAAGTGTCGTGACACGCACCCCGAGTCGGGGTTGCGGAGCGGGGGTGCGCCGGGGACCAATCACGAGGCCCGGCGGCGTCTGCTGCAGCGACCATTGGCCTGCCGCCGGGGGTGCGCGCCCCGCCCCGTCCTCGAGGCTCGCCCTTATTGAATTAGGCTTATCATTCGATTTCGAGTGGGGCGAGAGTGCGGTCCTCCGCGCCGGCAAAAACTATCGCCGGGATCCGATACCATCTGTAATCGGTATAATTCGATATAGTTGAGGCTCATCCAATTATGCGGCTGTGAGCCTTCGCGCGGCGCCTTCCGACACAAGACGCACGCGCCCCGCGCGGCGCGCGCGCCTCTGCCGCGAATTTCATTAGTTTAAACATTTTTTTAAATATATTCGTTTGGAGCACATGTCAACGTGTCAGCTGATTAGATAGCCCGAGCGGACAGTAAGAGCCATGGAGTACGGTTACTTAAGCGGCGCCGGCGGTGGGTTTGAGGGCGGCTGCCTCGGCTCCGGTGGCGGGAGAGCTGTCGTGGGGCGAGTTGGCGTCATGTGGTCAAATGTCACAAGCAGCGTACCGATACCAGGGTATGCGTATCAACCTCCACCGCCGCAGTGCGCGCGGCCCCAAGATGCTGCCATGAGGAACCATCACATATTCCCGCCATCCATGAACTTGCAACGTAAGTTATCCTTAGTATTATTAAGAATAACCCTTATTGTCAGCGGCATATAAAATTATAACTGATTTATATGACCTAAAAGGGGATTAAGTGTGAACAAAGTAAGACTATGACATGCCTATTTTTGAAGGAAAGAAAGTAAGGAGCCTATAATTATTATTTCTGATTAGATCTTATGTCACTTATTAGTCTAGTATCTTATTTATGTTGATAATTTTGTTCATATAAGTGTATTTTATCGCTCTCAAATAGTTACAAGAGTAATATATGTGTTTCTAATCGCTACGCTTACTTGCGTGTAAACAAGTTAAAGTTTTGAAGAAGGAAATGCGGCGTAGCTCGTAGCGCTCACTGGGACACGTCGTAGCGCTCAGTTTCCCAGTAAGACTTAATCCTCTTGATATTTTCAACAATAAGTTTTTATTATTTTATTCAATGTCAAATTCATTGTTTGAATAATATCTTTGATATTGATTAATAGCTTTACAAATGTAAAATTTAAAAGAACATGCAATGTATACACGGTATTATATTGTCAAGGATAATTGTTTGTTTCAGTTTTTATAATTTATTAATTAACACAACTTAATTAATTTAAATTTATAGAAGGGATGGCTTTACAAGTATTGTAAACAGTACAAACACAGCCAGTGCGGAATTTGGTATAAATTTAGTAATTTACTTTATCGACAATTAGTATAGAATTAGGTTATATTTAACACAACAGCAATTACAATTAATTCGGATAACTATGTATTCAAATAAAATATCTATTTTTTTCCTACTACAAAGCCGACGGCATCGCGATTTGTAGATTAATATATATTATTATTAAAATAGGTATTTTAATTAAATCTTTCAGATATATAGATAACTATAATATATATAATATAGATAAATCAATAACTTAACTATTTACTTATCTATTAATCGCGGGAGTAGTTCAAGAATCGTTTTTACAAAATATTTAAATAACAGCATATTGCAAAATTAGCCTATTTTAATACTTCATTACTAACATTTAAAGAGATTTAAAATGTTTAAGTAATTAATTAAATTTGAATGTAAGACAAGTTACTGTTCTTTTCTCGATACTACCCTAGATTCGAGCGTAATTCTGCTTTTCTACTTTTATTCATTAATTCACAAATAAAAGAATGAATATCTAAAAGTAAAATATGAAACCAATACAACAGCAAATTAAAGATATTATGTTGGTATATATCATCCATTAATGAATAGTGTATATAAGTATTTTATTAATTTTCCTTTTGTCACAATGTCTAGTAATATTAGATTGATGTTATCATTGCTGAAGTTAAAATTTAGCTCCATAATATTTCACTTACTATTGGATTTTTTTGCTATACGAATTAATTTTATTATGCATATCAACGGTAAAGATTAGCAGGTAAACAAATTGTTGATGTTGAATGAAGCTTTCAATTATACAATGAATATTAAAATGATTATATTATTATAACATTGATTATTCATAAAAAAATATATATTCAAAGAAACTATATTCGGGTATAGTTCTTAGAAGGGTGCAGCCTTGTTTGACATAGGTTATTCTAAATAGATTTTATTTTACCATTAAACTACAAGGTGCAATTGGAATGTGAAAAAATATTTATTCTATAGTAAAGTAATATTGACAGTTCCCTTTTGTGAGTTGTACTATTGTATTATATTTTTATGCCAAACTGTTTAGATTATTTTACAATTACTCTGAACAAGGACCACATAACTTGGAGAAATTTGGGCTTGACATTACCGCATTGGCATAATGCTGCTGGCATAGTTATGAGTCCATAACTATGCAGTCGCATAATGTCCAATATGATATGAAGTGGTAATATATTCTAGTAACCGACAGTTAGCTTACAAGTGGGTTTCTATGAGCTGAGATTGCTCCTTGAGATATTGTAGGCGTCAAGTATATCTACATTCTACGTGGTCTATCCTCATCTTGCATTCCAGTACTCAATACTTAAGCTTTATTGGACACGTGGCAATGAAATCTACAAGCTATGAAAAGCTTAAGAGGGCATGTGTAAAAAATAAATGCATAGAATGCAAGGATTTTGATATAATTATGTTACGATCGATATATATGCCGCTTATTTAAATTTTGTTAAGGCGCAGTTTCCACTAAAGCGGAGATGAATGGAGCAGAGCGGTGATATGTAGGATGGGACAAATTATAGTGCATATCTATGTTAACTTTTATTGCTAAATACTTACTCAACATAAATCGACCAATCCGTTAATCGAATTTATTATCTTATGATGCACAGTTTTGTCAAGTTTCTTTATTTGACGGTTTTTTTATTGCAGTGAATGGCGAGACGAGCATGCCGTTCGCCTGATGGTAAGCGATGCGACCGCTCATGAACAGTAGCAAAACCAAACAACATCTTGAACTATAAAGCAATGCTTGGCATTCCACTGCGCTCGCCATCCTGAGACATAAGATGTTAGGTCTCAATATGTCCAGTAGTTACTCTGGCTACAATGTCCTTCAATCCGAAACACAACAGTGCATTTAAACTGCTGTTTGACGGGAGAAATAGACATTGCGGTGGTACCCACCCAGGCAGCCTCTCACATATGAGAGACCTACCATCAGTGGATATTATCCAGCTGAATTGAATATAGCTTGAATTTTCACCATTTAGATGGTGGTAGATATTTGTATTCGTAACAAATGCATTGTATAGCAACATCTAGATGGGGAAAATCCATTACAGCGAGTTACGAGTGTGGCGCGTTTTCGATTGAGCCCGGTTTTGACCAGATCAGCATAATTTTGTCGATAGGCGGGAGATAACATTATTATGTCCTGTTTTGTATTAAATTGCATTATATTCATTTTGTTTTTATGTATCCAAAGTATGGGATTCTAGTTATAATATTTTCACGTCATTGATGAACTCATGTCATTCTTATTTCGTGTCATTGTGGTTGATCTAATGGGGAAGACAGCGTTTAGTATTAAAAAAATCCACTGCGGTTCAGTCTTAAAAACATTGGTTAATATTTTCATGGTACTTTTGTTTATAAAGGTTGAACCAATTCACAATTTATGTCGTATTGAAAACTTAGTGTGAAGGAATAATGAACAATTCTTGATAGGTTTCTAGCTAAAAAAACTGTTTGTGTCCTACACACATACGTTGGGACATATGGGATGTGAGAGGCCGCCTGGTTAGGTACCATCGGAATATCTATTTCTCCCACAAACAGTAGCGTAAATGCGCGGTTGTGTTCCGATTCTAAGGAAATTTTATCCAGAATAACTACAGGACATAATAAGACTCAACATTTTATATCTCAGCGTAGTGAGCGCTGTGGAATGCCAGGCATTGCTTTGTAATTCATAGTGTTGTATGGTTTTGCTGTTGTCTATGAGCGGTCGTATCTCTTACCATCATGCGAATAGCATGTTCAAATTTCCATTCATTGGAATACAAAAAAATATTTTAAGAAAGTCGATATTGTTTTGTGCCAATTTGTGCCAATATTACATTTATTTTTAGGCTCGATATAGTGATAATACTGCACCTGGTATAAAGCGCAGTCTTAATCACTAATTGAGTAATCAGGTTATAACGATTTAAATACTGGCATAATACTGGTTACGATTAGTAACCAGATGACTCCATATGTACTTACTTTTGTGGTTCAATACTCAGTTCTAATAAATATTTAACTCTTCTTAGTTGATGTGTATTTTATAATTGCTGTAATAAAATCCAAAATATTTCTTACTTTTCTGTTTACGTATACTCTGTTGCTTAGTCAGGCCAATAAATATATTATTTCACAGCGTTGAAACTTTCACTTTTTCATCAGTTACTATGTACATCTTTGGAATATATGTATGTATATGTTTATATCTGTTTCGTGGGTACCTTGCTTGCTACCAGGATAACCTCTGTCTACCCCTTCTAGGAAACGGGCGTGAGTTTATGTATGTGTGTATTTGTATATCTGGATTACTTTTCATGTTATTTATCGCTGGAGGTTATGAATACCATGAAGCGCCGAAATATGTATGTCGCACTTTGGTCCCGTCATGAGAGATGACAATTACAGACTGCTCTAGCTAACCATTTAAGGCAAGATAACTGCAAAGAGGAGTGTTTGCAGAATGCGGCAGTCATGATTAAAGAACCCTGTGGGACTGCACCACCTCTCTATTCGCAGCTTTCTATTCTCCTCTATAAGCAGCAGCTACAAAAATAATAATTTTGGCGTGATGTTGTCCATCCTCCGATATGACCGGAACTAGAAGAACAAAAACGATTGCTAGACAACTGATGTTAACTTCAATCCCACATCGTGATCAAATATGCGTACTCTTACACTCTCCTACCATATATTATCAAGCGCAAAATCATAAATTCAAAACCTAACTGCCATCTTATAGAGGGTGTTAGGAAGGTAGGAAAATATTAGTTATATAGGTGTCTTATTTGTGTATCCATGTGCGTTGATTTATAAATATTGGTAAAGGGAGACCTCAATAACAAAAAAAAAAATAGTAATGCATATATAACATGTGCTGCCTTACATTTGTGTTTTAAAAAACGTAGATATTTTATAATACGAAGTGTTGGTATAATTGCTTTTCCATTTCACTAAAATAATGAAATTTAGCTTATTATTTACCACAAATTGGTAGGAATTTCGGTTTTAATTGAAAGTATATTAAGTTATTATCCGCCCAAAACGATTCAATTCAATACTTCTAAAGTAATTTTTTTTTCTTTTTCAAATAATTCGTGCGTATTCCAGCACTTATCATAATATGTCAGCTAATAAGAGGGCAGTAAAAGATGGCCCGGCACTACCATTCTTATCTCCGTTTTTAAAGCTCTCTCTAGATATTAATATACTCTATGAAACCATGTTTATATTTGCAGTGTTGATTGTATTATTTACCATTTGTCGGCGTTTTTACTTGATATCGCCACACTCGAACTAAATCGAAACCTATTCTGCTCATTGATTTCATCCATAGAAGGACTAAAAATGTGAAGTGATCTTATTCATTCTTTATTTCCCTTGAATAATGGTAAAATAACAAAAAATTATGACAAGATATTCATCTTCCCCAAAAAACGACTATGTTACATCGTGGCGAAAAACTCGTTATTAGACAAGACCAGACCGGACAGGAGGATATAATTGTATAAATGTGATGGTGACTGTTGACCATCTGGCGACACTGGTTCTTCTATTTGATCAGGACTATCTGTAACATCAACTGCATGGTACACGATTTGCTATCATAGTAATACAATCAAGTATCCTAATGTAAAGATTGCTACATATTTTTTATAAGGCTGAACCTAAAAAATTGTCAAGAAGACTTTCCCGCAGACAGAATAGGTTTCTTAGTGCGTCTTGTAGAAATTGGTATAGAATCTTTATTAGTGATGATATTTTCTTTACATAATATAACAATTTGGTTTGAATAGCCACGTACATACCCTAAGTATTTTTAAGTAACAGAGAGTTAACTATCAATAAAGTCTTAAAGATAAAAATGGTTAATGCACATTGATGCAGATTTTTGTATTAAATCCCTAAGTAATCCTAAAGTAATAAGACTTCAAATGTATAAGTTAATAATACTGTTAGATACGGCTAAAATTATGAAATTAAAATTTTAATTCATTCGTATAAGATATGTTTTCAATTTTTGCTCGCTTTTAGTCTAAACTTTACACTTGCGTGTCTTCATTTTGTTATTTAAAATAATTATTGAAATTAGTTTAATTAGCAATCACTGGAACTCAATTGTACTTATTTAGACGCAATTTGACTGCCTCGGTGGGGCAATATACTACGGTACGATTCCAAAGCTGAGGTCTCGAGTTCGAATCCCGGGTCGGGCAGTGATTTTGGATTTTTCTATTCTCTATCCACCCGGAGTCTGAAATTTGTACATTTTCCTGGTAGCACCTCTGCCTACCTTTTCTGAAAAAAAGGCGTGACTTTATTTATGTATTAGATTCTACTCGGGTTAGGCATTATTATTTTCGATCCTTAATTTTTGTTATCGTACATCACATCGCACATCTACACTTACCTATGTAAAAAAGTATTTTTACTTTTCGGCGTAAAATTACAAATCTAATACAATAAATTATAACTTCTCTTCTTGGATTTGTTTCGAATGGTTTAACTGTCAATGAACTCGGAAGCAGTGCAGAAAAATTTAGTTGAAGATCCAAATTATAACCTTAACGACTGTAAGAATGAAAAGTTGCCGCACGATATAAAAAGTTTGAAAACCATGACGGAAGGTGAAAAGCGTTTCTTAAACTTTATCTTTATTGCTTTTACCGTAGTAATACCAAAGTGAAACCGTTTTCATTTGGCGAACAAGTGGCGGGATGGGAGCTCACGACGATGCCGACAACGGTCACGAAACAAAGAGTGGCTCTGGGCGGGGCGGGGGTGCCGAGGGGTTGCGAGGGGGTGCATCCTCGCCGCGTGAGCGATTGCGCCCCTAATTGGCAGCGGCGTCCGCGAGAATCTTAAGGGGAGGACAACGTAGCTGGAGCGAGCCATCTCCGTATCTTGCGGCTGTGGACCGCCGCTGCGCCGCCCCCGCCCGCGCCGCCGCGCTCGCGGGTACCTCACCCCCGCACACGCCCACGCAACACAACTCACTCCGGGCGGCAACTCTCACGTAATCTCGAGTAAGTCCGGATTATACCCGTTAATCACGCGGAAATTAATTACAAGTTTGCGTATTAATTGTAATAGGAATTATACGGTTTAGACTAAGATTTCTGTTTACATAAGCCCAATGTTTGCCATCTATGTTTTGTTTATTTTGCACGTGTTTTCTATTTTTAAATTAAAGAACACCAGTTACAGGCTAAAGCTCATGATTTTAATTTATTGCACCCCGTTGTTGTTTAGTTGAATATAGCCAATCTTAAAAATGACCAAGATAAAATATACGACGCATAGTTTTTCGTGAAATACGAAGTCGCTTACATTTTTGTGAAGCAAACATTTTATTTATTCTCGCCAAGTATGTACACAAGAATCAGAGTGTAACGACGAGGGAAAACAGGTCGGTTCCTAACTCGATATCACCATTTCTATTCTCATGTCGCCTTTGTATGCAAGTGGACGGGTTAATTCGATTTGGTGCCAGGACGGAGGGCAATATTTTATCGCATCATGTGATCTATTCTGTCCCAGTATAGTATAGTATAGTAGAGTGGGCCATAAAAAAGGCAATATCTCACAGTTGAGCAGCACCGGGAGCCGCGATCGTAACTTCTACAATGTTACTGCGGTACACTCGAGAGGAGAATCGACTTTTATTTTTAGAAAAGATATTATTGTTTCCTTTCCAATGTGGTTATGGTAAAACTTGGAGTTGTCTTGCGCTTTTATGTATTATTACATTGATGCTGGATTAAGAGCTTTCAATGTTATATTTTTAAGCAAAATGTATTCTACAGGAATCTTTTTTTGTATATCCCACTTTTTAGGATAAATATTATTGTTATTTATGGTATGTAAGTACACTCTCAATCGTACTCTCGATTGTGGAGTAGGCCCGTGCCCTGCAGTGGGACGTATATGGGCTGATCCAGATCCAGATTATTGTTATTTCAAACTGAAATATTAAGTCATATCCGCTTAATTTATTGAAGAGTGTGAGTGACTTCTAGGTTTATTTGATAAATAGGTTGAAAAACGAAATGTTAATTATGATGAGTTGATAGTTTATTGGTAGTTTACTTTTTATGGACCTAAGCACTCTGGGTATTTATCCTTATCCTATTTTTCTGCTCGTATGTATTACTCGTACTTAATACCTGGTATTTTGATGCATAAAATCTTCGATCAAATATACACTAGATACAACATGAGCGCTTAGAAATGGCACCAAAAAAGAGTGCTTTAAGCACTCTTTTGCCTTCAGTCACGCACCGACCGTTGCTTCTAAAACGTCGCAGAACTTTAGACAATATTATGTGAAAAGCTACTTTAAGCTCCAGGAATAAGGAGGAATTTGTGTTAATATATTTCGAATATGTGATCTTTTTGTTTACTTTTTTTCATGTCATGCATCGGTGCCACTTTTTAACGGAATTTTTACAGGGAACTGTGTATCTAGTGTATATTTGATCGAAGCATAAAATATATATTTGATTAAATGCGTCGTGCAGCGTATAATTTAAATGCGCCATACTGCGACCGATGGAAACATAAATTTTATTGCTACCATTAAGCAAATTTATCCACATGTTTATTTGTAATATAAAACACATATATTGCCGTCGTATGCGCCTACTCAGTGTCGGCTTTCATACTTTTTACGATTAGTATATCATCTTTACATCTTATAAAATTTATTTACAGATTTTATGAATATGTACATTTTATTGCTTAAGAGTGGTATTTATATGTCCATCTACTCAGAACTGGGCAAGATTTAATATTATTATTTATTACAGTAGCTTTATATCCCTGACATAGGATTGTTTCCCTGACGAAACACGATTTCCCCCAGCTTTGGGGAATCGGCTCAAGTAGAAGGATACGCTTGAAAAGTAGGGTCTCTCTACAAAATAACCTGGTGGCTACCGAATCCAAAATTGATATTCATTTATGTTACGCTTGAAATTAATATTATTTATTTTCTTACTGCTACATCGCATATCTTAATTATCAAAAACAAGTTAATTCTACTCCTTAAACATGTTACCTAATGTACATGCTTAGGGTTGGGTGAACCTTGTTACAGCAGTGAAGGTACATTAATCTGTAGGTGTGCGCGTAACCCTTTCTGTGTTGCGTCGGTCGTCGGCACGGCACAGGCTGGCGGGAGCGAGGTGCGCAATATGCCGCGATGACGCGCCGACATCGCTTGCATTATGGATGCTGCTCAACTTTCCCAGTGACGGGAGAAAAATGAACCACGGCTAACCTACACGGCTCGCGATGTAATTCACTGGGAAGGATTCGGCGTTTATTAAACCCTTCTCGACGCGACGCGACTGCGGGCGAAAATCGCTGTTACACTCTCACTCACAAATTGTATGTTGTGAAGAAATATTCTTAGCACAACTTAAATAAACAATATTATACAGTGCATAAGTTCTAAAATCAACTTCTTGTAACCATTAAGTGGAAATAAGTAATTGAATGAAGGTACAAAGTTACATCAGATGAGTGTATCAAACTTTAAAGGCTTATTTATTATTTATACATGTGCCCCTTAGAAATTCGATTATTCAAGAATTTTGGTTGATTCATTAAGATATTCATTTACATACATTCTATTTATTTATTCAATCTGATTTACTTGATGGACTTGGTATTCGCATTTTGATGTACAATTTTTAAAATTATATGTTTTTTCTTGCAATCTCTCTACAGACAGTTAATGTAAAGTGACGCCAATATGGGAAACCCAATGTTATCCAAGATTTTTGTTAGATTCCAATCCTAAATATTCGTGACTAAATCTCCAAGACTATTGTATGAGATCATCAATGATTTCTTTCGTTCCTTGTACAGCACTCAATGTTTTGAATGGATGTTTATCGTCGCAGAAGTTGTTTCGCCGTGTAGTAATTAGCGGTGGAGGCCGGGGAGATGCGCCAGTGGGTCGGGGGGCCACGGATCATATCATCTGTGAATTAATCGGCCTGCGACGATTCATTAGTGCCACGTGCTCCCAAGCTGCCGAGCTCACGTGCTCCCGTGTGAATTTCTAATCCTACCGCTTCATACTCGAGCCTATGTTTCAGTTAATAATTCAATCACTCAATAACCATTCATTTACAGTCCGCAGTCAAAATGTTGTTGCTACACGTAAACTGTGCATTAAAATTTTAATAAGAATATACAAAACCGCAGGTAATATGTACACTGGACCAGTCCCCGAAACACGTGTTAATATATTTCACGTAATGTTCGATTAATTCCGCCCCTCAGCATAAAGCTTACAATAACAATGAGCGGACCGTCTGCCTGACCCAACTGAAAACTCAAATTAAACATCTTATGAACAGAAACATCTTGCCAAGATCCTCTTCATTAGGTCCCGCAAATTGCGCGCGGGAAGAGGGGGGGGGGGGGTAACAGGGGCAGTGACATGGCGGGATCGTACCCCCCTGGCCCCGCTCGCCCCGCATCCTCGCAGCCTCTATTAATAATGCAAATGAGACCGCAGCTCGGCCAAGAAGCGAGTCTCGATTAATTCCGGTTCATTTGAGGTAATTGTCGCTGCGCGCGTGCGGTCTGCGGTTCGCTGCGGCCCAGCACCGCCACGGCTAATGTCTAAGCCATTTAATGTTAAAGCACACCGGGATTACATTTTACACTAATAACTTAACTAATACACTGCCTTTATACATCCTATTCTTATTAAATCTAAGCTAACTTTACTCCATATTATTTTGCACATGTATTATTTTTAATTGAAATCATAATAAAGTATAAAAATAATCTAAAGTAACATCATCATTTTCTTATATTATCAATTTAATCAATCATTTTTTGTACGATTTTAATATTCCTTTGAACTAACCATTTTATACGAGATGTATTCTATTAGTCGGAAACAACTACGTATTTTTAATAAAAACAGCTATTTTACTCAACCCCTACGACTGGTTTACAAATATATAATGAGTGAAATAAAGAAAGTCTCAAGGCTCACGTAGCAAGGAGCTACGGCGTATTGCTACGAGCTACGATCGATACTTATTCCATGCGACAACTCAATGCTACGAAAGTTTTTCTCTTGTATTTTATCTATTACCCAAAAACGGAGTGAATACGAGTATCTTTTTTGCAGATTTGAATTGTATCTAGTAATTATTATAAGTTCTCAATCAATCGTGTACTTAGTGTTTTGATCGGAAAAAATACATATAAGAGTACTAATTGATTATTAATTATACAATAAAATTGTTAGCAAAGATAATTATATAAAACATGTCAAAGCATGCGAGAAATATGTACACTACTTTGTTAATAATGCTAAACTTATCACTTTGTTTGTCATTGTATTTCAGATCATTATACCAAAAGTAAAGGGATCTCACAAATATATTTACAATTACACATGAAAATTAATTTAAGCTTTTAAACAGATCTAAATCAAAGTAGGTATTTAATGTTAATTTATTGGTGTAGGTATTGTGGCCCCACGTTGCTTTGTAGGAAGGGGAAAAATGGCCGCGACGTACTACCTAAACTTGCGTAGGTAATAATTTTCAGAGCATTATGCTATGAGCAGTCAACTGTTATGTTTCTTTGACTAAAAGTAAACAAATTACTTATATGTTCCTCTGATCAGTGACATGTATTTTATTATATGCACGTAGGAGTTTATTATAATTTACATTCTTATAGAAGTTTTAGCCTAAGCCATTTGCAATGGATTTCCAGAAAATTTTAACCGAATTTTACTTTATTTTATGATTAGATAAATTAATCCTAATTGATTTCACTGAATGTTATTGTTTGACGATCATACGTATACTTTAACACATTTAATTGAGAGCTAATTTATGCATATTTTTCTCTCTATATCGTTTCAGTCGATGCTCAACAAATAACAATAAAATCATGATAATATTGTGCAATATTTTTATATGTCTTTTGCTCTAAGTTATACTAATACTATACTATGCATTTTTTTATATATAGTGTAATTTGCTCTCAGTTATACTAAAAATATTTTCGTTTGTCCTCAGCCGGTCTTCCATATAAAGTGTACGGCAGCCACGAAGGTTCCCTCACGGAGAAGAGGAAGCAGCGTCGGATCCGGACCACGTTCACTTCGGCGCAGCTCAAGGAGCTGGAGCGCGCCTTCCAGGAGACGCACTACCCAGACATCTACACGCGCGAGGAGATAGCCATGAAGATAGACCTCACCGAGGCTAGGGTACAGGTGAGGAACTTTAGAGAGGTTTAACGTGTTTACAAATACAAATTACTATCTAAATGTTTTTAATGCAATGAATGGCGAGTTGAGCATGTCGTTTGCCTGATGGTAAGCGATACAACCGCTCATGAACAATAGGAAAACCAAACAAAACCTTGCATTACAAAGCAATGGTTGGCATTCCACTGCGCGCACTCACTCATCCTGAGCCATAAGATGTAAAGTCTCAATGTGTCCAGTAGTTACTCTGGATACAATGTCCTTCAATCCGAAACACAAGAGTGTATTAACAGTGCTGTTTGACGGGAGAAATAGACATTGCGGTGGTACCCACCCAGGGGTCCTCTCACATACGAGAGACCTACCACCAGTTTTGTTACTATGATTTGTTATGCTGTTGTGATTGAATTATGTAGGTATACATTTTCCTTGAGTAGGCATATTAAGCAAACCATATTTTTGAATTGATACCAAATATCTTACTATTCTAAAATTAAAATGATTGAAAAGTAAAACGGACAAGAGAAATAAGAGAAAAAACAAAAAAGGATTTATGTGAATTATTTCCACGTGGCACAATGTAGTGGAAAAAAGCTGCTTCTCGCGCCGTCCGTCACATTTCCACAGTCCAATTAGTGTCCAGTAATTCGACTGCGGCTGACGGGCGGTGTACAAAAAAAACCACGAAGCACACATTTTGCGGTTAGCTCTAGTTAATTTCATAATAACCGCTCTTTTTACGTGAAGTGATACGCGATGTATGTAACTCTTTAATGTTTAATGCATTGAGACCCTAGGCCTACTGCAGCCTACACCTTAGGTGTTGAACTTTCGCATATTTTATTATTTCGTAATGCGTTACCAGAATTTTGGTCTTTAAAACATTAGTAATTTTATTCTAAGTCACGTGGGTCCTCGTATATGACAAAACAAGTGGTTTTTTCCATGCCTTTCGTTCCGTTTATGGGTCGTATATAACCATCATGTTTATAATGGCATACTTCAGATACATAGCCGCTAAAGTTATGTGTGATTAAAAATACATTTAACATACAAATGAAAGACATTGTATTGATTAACAATACAGATGGTTTCACTGTTGGACGCTTCGGAACTCGTTGATAGCGCGGAATAATTATAATGTTGGTATATAATGTGTAATGGAAAAACAATCCGGTGTGCGGTGTACGGTGGGGCGCACCCTCGCGGCAACGAGCGCTCATTACGTTAAAAAGTGTATTGGAATGGAGGGGCGCGGCCATAAATATTGCGAGCGGTCGCGTAACTCAAGCGCGCGCGACTCCTGATAATTAAAATTCGCCTGGAAAATGTGAATTCACGTATTACAATTAGGAGCGGTGTAAATGCAGCTTGTGGCTCGTTTTTTGGTAAATATGTAAATAATTTTCCGGTACATTGTTTTATTACGTTTGGTTTAATTGTGTACCGTCAAAATTAGTCAAACGCGATTCACATTTCATATTTTGTGGTTTGGGTTTTGAAAATTTGCCACATTTTATTACTATTGTATTTACTTCCTATAGTAATAAAATAACGAGCCAATTTAGTATGATTTTATACTTCAAATAGGTATTTGGTTATTAATTTACCACCAATGAACAAATAGCCTAAAAATAATAACAAGCATAAATAAAGATTTACATAAAAATAATACACACGAAATACCGCGTTGTCTAATTAAACACGCGAATCCTACCCAAATACATGAGAGGCTGTGCGCAAACAGTGTTCGCCAGTGCGGCGTAAGCGTTGTGTAAACGCACAATTTGCAATAAACCGTCCGACCGTCCTCGCCGAAGACTCGAGCAAAAAGTTCGCCACCTGGTCCGGCCGCTAGAGCAAAAGGAATCACTTGAAAAATGACCAGCTGCTTTTTAATACGCAGTGTATTTTTTCTGTGCCACGTTGTCATAGGGATAGGGCAATTTAATCCATCAAGCGATGTTGTTCGGTGCCGTTCAACTCGATAAATTCTATATTATCGCAGACGATTTTGGTTTTATTGTTATTCCCACGCGGCGGAAAGATTAGTTCGAGGACAGGTTAGTTGAGATTCACTTGTATCCAACTTTATTCTTTACTTTGTCAATATTCAAGTCTTCATTCATTTTTCGTCTTTCCATCTGTATAACTGGTAGACTGTGCTATAGCTACCTCATGATTAGTTCGGCAGTGTCGTGTTGATCCATAATTTCACATAAAATCGAGGTTTTCAAGGTGATATTGTAAGATATTGTAGCCTGGTGAAGCGCCTGTTTGCCTGATGTAGCTGATGCTTCATTTGTTTGATAAATATGTTCATGACTATAGCATTCCACGCCTTTCTGCTGCATCAAGAAAATATTATTAATATATTTCTATCCTTTTTAACTGACATTACTCTAATTACAAAAGCTAAGTTACAAATGCTTTACGTGAGAGTAATTTATAAATACCTATATTTTATAAAATAATCTAATAGGTTGTAAAGAACCGTTTACAAAGAAACCTTGGCACAATCAGGCGTTGTGCACACAGAGCAACTTTAGTCAAAGGAAATTGTCAACATTTTATTCGTTATCGATAAAAGTTGCCTGCTACTGGCAGCAGTTTCTTTATTGATTAGGTCCGGCAAACGGGAAAGCAGGTCACCTAATGAAAAGTGACCACTATCGCACATGAACATTCATAACGCTCTTGGATCATGGATTTGTTGCCGGCTCATCAAATCGGGAAGAGTAAGGATGGGAAGAGGAAAAAGATTAGGTATCCGGCAATCTTACTCACCGAACGAAACGCGAAAGCAAAGCAGTCGCTTCTCGTTGATTTACAGTGAGACAATGGTACCTTCTTGGACGAGCCGGACATGCTGTGATATGGCTGACAACAGTGTGGCTTTACCACTTCCAAAAAGTTTTTGATTTCAGTTGTCGTGATTGTAAATTTCATATTATTTGACAGGTTTCTTTAACTAAAGTTTCTCAGTGTGCACGACGCCATAAAGTATTAACCTTACAATGAAAAAATAATAACCGAAATACACTTAAATATACCAAATACATCGAAACACAACAGTTTTATTATACATGTGGAGAACAGTGGGCAGTCTATTAGACTAGCGAGCGTTGTGGTCACCTGACGGCGCCGGGTCGAGGCTCGTGAGGCCTGCAATAAAGATTGACACGCCGGCCGTCGGGGATGCGCCGGCAAAATGTCAATCCTGCTTTCGATCTAAGATCTTGCAGCGCAATCCGCAGGGAATTAGTGGGCATACGCGATGCCGCATCATACGCCGCCGCTCCAAACCCCTTCATTCCTAAATATTTTATTCATATTATTTATGAAATCCAATACATTAACAATTGTGCAAAATCTCACTGATGTTTTAAGAGATTATCAAATTATTTGGAAATATGTGCATTACATCGATGGGTTGGATCAACTTTTGAGGTTTGTTGTTTTTTTATAGCTTGGTTCTTTCTATCTGTCGGTTTCGGTGGTCGTCGCTGTTTTAAATAGTTCAATTTCATTTAATTTTGATCTTTTCAGCTTTAGGATCAGTAATGTTCAGATTATAGTCTTACGAAAACATTGTTTTTTTTTGGAGAATTTCCAACCATAGAGTTTATTATATCAAGACTGCGATCGAAAATGAAGCCGGGTGATAGTTTTAATGACTAAAGACTTAAAAATATTCGCTAAAAAAGCGATGTTTTAAATATCATAATTTTAGTAAGTAAGACGCAATATTGAACGAATGATTCATTTAATTTCTGATGTCATTCACTTAATCAGCACGTAGTATTCAATACTTGTGAAAACGACGGAAGTTACTCGACACTTTCACTTGGCAATTAACGTTACTAAAAAGTAACTAATCAACAGAAAGAATAAGAAAAAAAATCTTTCTTGGGTAGTTGTATTAAATTTTATAATAAACTTCCCAATAGGATAACGCAGCTACCGGACAAACTATTTAGGGCCCATATTAAAAACAAACTTATGACTAGGGGTTATTATAATATTAAGGAATATATTGAGGATAAAAAAGCCTGGGATTAGGTGTTCTCTTGCACATTGCGACCTCTTGGGGCCCTGACCTATTCGCTTATTACACCACCTAATTTAAATAATTAAAAATATCTAAAATTGTAAACTCAAAAATTAAGCTATATACAATCAAATAAATCAATTAAATTATATGACGACCGATCGAAAAAATCGAAAAAATCATATAAAAATAATAATTAATATGGCAAATCCTTGTAAGACAAGTCACAAATACTTATTTTAGTAAATTGACCAAAACCAAGCCCACTGAGTTTGACTCGCTGGATCTACTCAGAAATGGGTCGCGCCGCGTAGTATCCAGTGGTAAAGTAAAGCTCGCTGAGTTTGTTCGCCGGGTCTTCTCAGTCAGGGCCGCGTTGGATCCGGCAGTAAGCCTAAACATACGGGACGTATCGGAAATACTTATGGTCGTTGTCTTAAGTTGGACCCAAAACAAGCCCACTGAGTCTTGGTCGCTGGATATACTCAGGACTGGGTCGCGTCGCGTAGTTCCAGTGGTAGTGTAAGCCCACTGAGTTTGTTTCGCCGGGTCTTCTCAGGAAGGGCCGCGTTGGATCCGGTGGTAACTATAAACCGCTACGCACCGTTGTAATATTTATGGTCCACAAATAATATAATTTAATTTGACTAACGTAAATAATGTATTTCTTTGACAAATAAATTACTATTAAGTAAAAACTAATACTTTAAATAAATATGAATAAAAACTAAATAAATAAATAAAACTAATTATAAATAAAAATAAAATTAATTTAAAAATAAATAAAATTAATAAATAAATTGATAAAAGCAAGAAATTAAAATAAGTAATAATAAGTATAGGAAATATATTGTAAATAGAGATTAAGTTCTATGTGTATTGACTTGTCATAAGAGCTCCTTAATTGCCTACGTGATCAATAAATACATTTCATTTCACAGTTTAAAGCATTAAAGGTTTAAAGCCCCTAAATCAGGTGCCAATGCATTGCTAAATTATTTCATTTAATAATAGTAAAGTTGCACAGTATTACGTTTACTGTGTAAAAATTGTATGATTAATTTCACTATGACTAATTATTAATTGTGTGATCTCAATATGGAAGGAGTGCCGGTTTCGGTATTCCCGTATGTGTTGTACTGGATGTACAGTATTCACTACTCACAAAAATTAAAAGATATTTTTTTTTGTTCGAATTTTTTGGGTGTATTTTGAGAGTCTGTATCTTAGAGAAAATTGATCGTTAAGAAATTCCAAAACCAGGAATTAGAAGCCTAAAAATGTCTATTTTTCAGATATTTGCTCTATTTTTTATCACATGTCTGGTTGATAAGCAATCGTAAGAAAACCAATGAGAAAAGAAAAGTGAATTTACTTGGGTGGTGTTATTTTTATGACATCATTGTAACACTCTCGTAGACAATTTAATTATGTTTAATTTGATATACTAGAAACTTCCGCGGCATGATTTGGAGCTGAGCTATGGTAAATCAAAGTAAAAATGGCCTATCCCACTTTGACACTAGATTCCTCCATAAATATCGATCATGCGGAAAACAAAATTAGGGTTTTGTTAACTTGAAAACATGGTATTAAAGTCTTATGATAAACATCAGTATTTCTGAGTGAAATTGTTAACTGAACACAAGGTATAAAAACGGTTATTTAAGGATATTCGGAAAACTTTGCATATCGTTGGATAAAATAGGCAAACGAAGGATATCGTCGGTAACTTTTCAACCTTAGAGTATCCTAAAGACACCCTGAAAATTTTAAATGGCTCCGAGGTGATTATCTTAGTGTTCGAAAAGTTTAAAGTTACTGTATTCGCCAAAAATCGTCGTAATGGTAACGTATGGAGTTTAGTTTAAATTTCAAGTATAATGTCTGTTTAATATAGTGCGTTCTGGTAATGTCTGTTAGGCACTTATGCTATGGTATTTTCAAAGATAATTAGATCTATAGATTCTAGTAGGTATACATCCCCACTACTATGTATCTATATACACATCTATGTATCTCGAAATCTAGTATATACCAGAAGAAAAGCTTTTTTGGAATGGTCTATTAAGAGAAAAACATATGTATATATACAACTAAATACAGATATAAATAGACAAGTCAACTAGTTAATGGAAATTTCTTACAGACAGTGTAACGCGGACTCAATAAATATAATTTCAAATTATGGTGCTTCTGATATTGTTTCCCCTATATGGGACTACATTCCCAGTATAGGCGCAGGTGGACGGCACACGCCGGCACGTGCGGGCCATGCGCCGGCTCAGACGCCGCTCGCCTGATTACGCACACTTGCCACAAATGTTTGTCGCCCGCTGCACGACAAATGGGGAATAAAAACATCCTTTGTCACTGAATTGTTTTGTCAAGAGTCATGAAACCATAATATTGTTATTGCTCAGATTATGAATAAACATTGTCAAGTATGGGACGTTGGAAGTTGCGGTTTAATTGCACAGATTGTTTAAGTGGATACACGTATTTTTTAAAACTAAATGTTTTTAAACTGATTTGGTAAATTATTTTATTAATGCCATTATAAAATTGTATAATTTTAGGCGAGGTTTAGTTTTAACGTCTAGAATATCAGACACTAAAGTCTAAAATAAATGAACGTATCCTACCGTAGAGCACGGTTCTTATCTACGATTGCCATAGTCATAGACCATAGTCCAACACGCAGGTTTAATTCAGGTTGGCCGACTTCTTATCATAAATTAGTATTCCTTAGAATTTTTGTAAAAGTAATCAAAAAGATTAGATTTTTCCATTCGCTTTCGGGGTTTCTGTCTTATTTTTCTATCAAATATTGCACGTACCAACAAAATTGGTGACAATATATCCAAATTCAATTACTTAAGTATTAACCCTTAGTTAATCGCGTTGATTGCCGGCGGTTCGGGTTAAATAAAAGAGGATCATCTAATCACTTAGTGCCGAGTTAATCTGGTCTCGTGATTTAGAAAGTTATCAACATTTATCTTCTATTCCTTAGTGATTGTTATTGTAATGTTATCTCATTATTAACATTATTAAAGTAATTATTGCAAAAAAGTTTTAATAAGGTATTCATTGCCGAAGTTAAATTCCGTTCTTCTTAAGTAAAATAAATAATTACCTCTCGAAATTGCAAGTAACAAAATAAACAATTCATGAGACAAGCCCGGACATGACATGACCACCGTTCGATTAACATGTCAGATAGTGCGATGCTAATCTGTAGTCCGTGTAATGCGACAAAAGGCGTGACATTCGAAGCGCTGTACAACTTCGATCTCACAAACAGTAGGAAGGACAGCGTGGGAAGCTGGGAGGTTCGCGCGATTGCGTCCGCGCACCGTGCCGCCCCACTCTCACTCCCCACTCCCACGGGGACCGGGGTAATACCCACATTATGCTTGTTTTACTAACAAGGATATCAAATCGCAGCCGTGAACTTTTACATGGAGGTTTCTAATGTGCTTTGATAATATCATTTTGCATACATATGCTTATTTAGTAAAATCGTATTTTAGTGTTAATTGGTCGAATACATCCATATTAAGTGATCCAATATAAACTATAGCATAAACAATTTAATAAAAAAAATGAAGTTTAAAATTGGACCCATCTTTGTGATTTAGACTTTCCATTTCGTTGAAAACAACAAAACGGAATGAAATACGATATTTGAATTAAATGCCTCACTTTCATCCAATTGTGTGGTAATATTTTTAATATACCTCTTCTTTAGCTATTCTCGATAAAGAAGCGGTGCAAATCCTTGTAAGCACTTAAAGTGATTAAAAAGCGACTACGGCTCGTACGTAGAACGGCTACAGGGGGCGTAGCGTGTAGCTAATACTACGAGCCTCACTTAAAGTAACTGCTATATTCTTGAAATTTATTTTCTTATAAGATGTGAAATATTGCCTAAAAATTAATTAAGGAACGACTATGTTGAGGGTGTTGATGTATTTTTGTCTAAGAAAGAATAGGAGCTTATTTGCTAACAATTCAAAGTATCAACAAGAAGTGAGTTAGTAATTAGATACACATACACAATGAACACACTTCTGTATCAGCCCATATACGTCCCACTGTAGGGCACGGGCCTACTCTACAATCGACAGTACGATTGAGAGTGGTTAGGCCATATAGTCCACCACGCTGGTCTAGTGCGGGTTGGCGGACTTACATACCATATATTTTTTTATAAATCGCTATGGTATGCAGGTTTCCTCACGATGTTTTCCTTCACCGTTTTAGTACGTGGTGATTGACTATCAATACACACATGACTCCGAAAAGTCAGAGGTGTGCCCTGGGATTCGAACCCGCGACCACCGTGACCATGTTGGCAGTCGCGTCTAGTCCGTTTACCAACAGGCCACCACGCTCTAACTACTACACAACACACTTACTAGGTAGTTTATTTTTACAACCACCAGTAAGTATAGTAACATTACTTTTTTTCTCACGCGGTAATAATTTTATTTTTGTATTCCGCGTACTCACGAATCCCAGAGGTCATGACATATTTTGTTGCAATAACAATATTATGTGACAGCACGTGAGACCCTGTCTCTGATACTAGTAGACCTTTTTAATGTCGGGATCAATGTTTTATCTCATCCACACGACCTCTGATTTGTATACTGCCATTCCACTCTGTGGCAAGTGCGACAATTATTTTTCATTTAGCTTTGTAGTCGGTCCTTAGGGATATGGCGCGATCAAGTGCATCCGACAACCCCGCACAATGTAACTATAATTTGAATGTGGGAAAATTGTTTTGGCTTGTCTGCAAATGTCTTGGGATTTGCAATTTGACTTTTCACACGGCTTATTGATTAGACTCCTTGGAGACATATTACAAATAGAGGGAACTATGAAATTGTGATAGAGATGAGAAACTTTGGAGGGCAATGTTCCTTGAAAATATTGGTGTTATCCATTTATTGTAAATAGGCATTGTTCTAGTTATGTAACCTCCAATATTTTATTAGGCGTGAAGCAACGGTTAATTATAAATATTTTTTGTCCATTTCTTTTCCTAAAAGTAGGATTTGACCATATTGTCGAAAGTAGATAGTTTTTCGCAAAAGTTAACCACTTTCGGTAGCGTAAAATTACGATACATATCCATTCGGTCAGGTAATTAAAAAACGTTTAAATCAGTGATTTTTGTTAATGTGGTAAAAGAATATTGATATTCTTTTCAATAAAGATATAATATAACGCAAACGTTTTGAAGAATTAACGTTAAGAAATGAGAATACCCATAAGGGTAGGGTAGGTTCATAAGAATGTCGAATGTCCATTCATACAAATCTTGAATCTATAAATCACCACGGCTTTTACTTCAGTAACCATAGCGATTTATCATATATGAAAAAATAACTTTTTACCATTACTAACCAAATCGAGTTCATCTTAACTCCATTCCAGCGTTTCAAGTTCGGCAGGGGAGCATAGGCGAGCTGTCATAAACTATCAGGCTACATCGGATATATGGCACTCATAACTGAGCGGGTTCCGTCTCTCATATCTCTGTATATCAGGACATTTCCATGTTCTTCTTCACATGCTTTTAAATTATTATCTACGCGTCTGGGTATTTCTGAACGTGATATTTTACGCATAATTAAATTAATTATAATGCATTTGGCAAGAGGTACTGTAATTATGCTTATAGCTTTTTATTAGATACATTGTCTTGAGTAATTAAGAATATAAATATAAATAAATAAATAATAAAATACATGCAATAGTCACATACATAGTCCTAGATCAATAAAGTATTGTGTCGTAGGTTTCAGAAATTAAGAGACACTTGGTCTCACAAACACCCAGACCCAAGACAAATACAAATATCTATTAGATATGTTTTGTTTTGTCAATTGTAAACTTCTCTAAATGTAACCAGTGCTGTGAAATGGGATGATGGGGATTTTAATAATTAATTAATCTTTAATTTTAATAACATATTTCGTCAACAAGATTTGCGTCTACACTAGTAATAATAATATAATACATGCTAAAAAGTAAATCTGTCGCAACAGGACAAGTTCATCTATATAGCAAATACAAAGCTGTTTTGTACCCGAACCAAACAATAATAGTAATGTTTAAAGCGTTGATTGTGTTCCATAGCCATTATAGTGCATGACATCCACCGCCCCACATTTGGTTGCAATGATCACTTGCTCCGAGTCACGAGCCATTTACCAATTGCGCAGGGACAAGTGACGCTATTGTCTGCACATTACTGTATTTTATATCGTTTGCGATGTCTGTTCGTAACATTAATCTTACGGAAATTCCACTCATTTCGCATTTGGGTTTATTGTTTTTTTTTTTGTAATATTTATACTTATTATTCATGCATTGACTTTGTTTTTATAGATAAATATATATGTTTCTAGAGGAATACGAGACTAGAATAAGATTTAGATTTTGTTGCCTGCTTTTATAATCTTACAAAAATTACATGTTTATGAGAAGAGACTGATCATTTCCAAACAGAATGCTAATAAACCTATGATAAGAATTTTTTAATTCAATGATTTTGAATGATTATCAGAAATGTCTCAAAATTAATTGTGCTACTCATTAAGAACTAAAACATTCACAATACTTTTGTAGCAGTAACGAAGTACTTAATAGAAACGTTTTAAAGCTGTATACACCCGTAACAGCACATCACATGGTACATTCTCTCTTTCTAATTATTTTGTGAAATGACGATCCTATATAAATTTTACGATAAATAAATGAATATAAAATTGACTTTGTAGAGATTAATCGCTAAAATTACAATCGGAGTGGGTCAAGGAAACATCTGTCGATTGCTATCAGTTATTTTAGTTGTCGCGTGCCTCCCGATGTAACTGATTAGTGTATTGTCTCGCGGAAGCGCGGGCGAGGCGGACACCAATCATGATGATTCGTCAAAATCGATTCAAATCTGTTACATTTTTAATTGATACCACCCCACATGTACATAGGGAAGTGCTCCTGCTATTGATTATCGGTGATTAATTGTTTTGCAGCGGTTTGTAACGGCTTCTGTAGTTTTGCTTGGTAAAGCTAATCGTATTGAATAGCACCGTGACATCAGATAACGAAATAATTTTATAAAAGTCATAACCTAAATGTAATTATAATTCTTGTGCACAGGGTGTAATCGTTTTGTTGTAAAATAACATAAGATATTGTCAATATGTGCTTGTTGTATTAATTATATCCTTTCCTGGCATGGCTATATGGATAGTGTATACCAAATAATTTACGAGAGAATGATAGTATCTAAATTAATTCTACCATAAAATTAATTTTGCGGTATAAAGTAATATTTTTTGATGATTAAAGAATACATTTTAAGTTATTAAAATGTCATAATTTCCCTTTTCTCGTATATTGCGTATGTGTAAGTAAACATGCTCAATAACTGAGATTTATGGCAATGTCGTTCACGAGTGTATTATTATCTCATTTATATCTTGAGTTAATAGTTGACTGTTATTTATTTATGAAAGCGCGGATAATAGGGGCTGCTGAGAGTAATGGACCGTGCGTCGCCACTGCTCACACATCTGTCGTGAGTGAGTTACACTTTTTTTTTATACAACAACAATTAGTTTTGCTGACATCATGTTTTAGCCAGTTTAATGCATTTAAAAGTATTTTTGACTTGTGTGATGCTAGAATGATACGTATAATTAGTAACGCATTTGTAAAAGTATTCTTGAAACCCGTATGAATTACTCGCATCCCAAATACTGGTTTTAAAAGTCTCAAGTGTGCAGAGTTTTGTTGTAAGTATATTTAATAAGTTTTATTACGATGTTGTATCAGAATTCAGTGAAACTAAACTTAGACTTGAAATAAATCACATTGCGACTATAATGTAACTCGACACAAAGTAGTGGCTAGCGCGGCCAACACTTTCTCTAAATACATCCCGTCCATATATAATAGTTATAACGTAATTAGGGATTATTCAGATCATCTATTATGAACATGTTTCATCTAAATCAGTACAGCACGCGATCCAATAACACAAGATGTGTTGTGTCATCGCACCTGTCATTGTTGCTAAACGCCGTCGAATAGCTCGACATACGGCCTGAATAAACTATGCATTCATCTCTTATTATGACGTGTTAATCCAGGATTATCATCAAATGTTAACACATGTTACCAGTTAGTAAAAAATAATACGGCTACTAAAACGACTAAACGTTAATTTTCGCGTGCATGCTAAAATGGGCTTTGTGTCGATACGCTTAGGGTGTTTTTATTAGGAAGCCGATAGAATTGGATGGATTATTGAGGGTAGCTAATATTATTCCGGGGCGTTTGGTGTTGCCTTTTCATCCGCTAAGTATAAACAGGGGGTGTGTTCGGTGTTTGATCGCGTTCGACCGCTGTACTGTCAATTGATTTACTCTACATTCGCGATACCAACATCACTTTAATATACTTTTTTTTCTATTGGGCATTATTTTTATTGTATTTTTGTTTTTAGTAATTTAAATCTCAACTCATATATGCAAGAAATTAAAATCGACTACCTAATCTACAACTCAAGTAAAGTTAGTTATCCTATAATAATACAAATTACAAGGAAAAAAGGCATGAATTACTATGAGTTTGTTGAATTCAATAGAACAAGTTGTTGCCATTTTTGGGGGAAAATATTTAAGACATACTCAATTACATCTTTCTTTTCCATCGTTTTTTCAATGATTATTTTGTTCAGTATAACGTGACAATATTGGATATACATATGTATGTGTCCACAATAGCCAGAATAAATAAGCGAGGCTTCTAAAGTAGTTTTTTAAAACCTTTTTTTATTCAATTTACACATAGTTGCAACGAAAATAATTCATCATAGGTTTAGTGAATTTAACTTATTGAGGAAGATCAAAGTGGTGTGTCGGAGGCTAGTGCGCAATGGAAGTGAAGAGGAGTCGGCGCCCCGGCACAGTCAATATTTGCCCGCCCTGCCCCGGCTAATGAATACAATTAGATCATTCCGCGCGGCCTCACGTTTTTCATACGCCTCGTAGGTTCGCCCTCCGACAAAGTGTCAAATAAAGATGTGCTCCTATATTTCTACATAAAACTCACCGTGTAAATATAATGCCACCTTTTCGTGGTTTGTTTTAAACTTACTAAATGAATTAATTATGAAATGCGGTAGATGGTTCATTTATTAAAGTAGAAGTTTATTTTAAGGGACCATGGAACATAAAATGTTTTTCATTTGAATATACTTATAGTATTAATTGTAAGATCATTTACTAATATTATTATTGGTCAATATTAGCACTGTATAAAACAACAGTTGAACACCGATAAATTTATAATGTAAAGTACTGGTTTGATGCAGAATAATTATGTCACAATAAACGTAACGACATTGCGACATTAATTTGCTTTCAAATAGAAACGAAATCCGTGAGCTTTAAAAAACCAATCGTTATTTTAGTGAAAACCTCCCACGTTTGTGTGGGTTTGATGAAGTGGCACTCAAAAGTTTATAAATAAATATAACGCATACTGCCTTTATAAATAAACACATTCTTTAATACAGCGATCTAAACATGTAGCAAAATATCATGTGGGGAAGCACGCCTTTAATATGTGATAGCACACGTGGCTGATTTCTATCCAACATAGTAGTAGGTTTGCCACCTACTTTACCACCGAAATAGACTTTGTATCTACGAGTATTTTCTCAAAACAATGTCTGCGTCTCTTCGTAAAAGACCGTTTTTGGGCAAGGAAAAATATTTTAATCAGTCGTGTACAGATTTTTGTCATTTATATATAGTAGATAGTTGCAATGTAAAACAAAAACATAGACGGAATTAATAAATGGACAGATGTCGTTGGGATTTGAGGGATTTGCTACATTTAAAGAAGATATTATTATTCTTGGTACTTTCATATTTTACTTTATACTTTTTTAATCAGACCATATAATGGAGCCCACAATTTTATCGTATGTGAAATCAGCCAGCCTGTATAAGTAATAAGTTGGCGTGGTGAACTATGCTCAAATTTGTCAACTACGATTATAAAAGAGTCTTGTACAGTCACGAGCATAAATATATTACTATGGGGAGATTAGCAAAAATATCTGTCCCAAGAACGAGTTCAATAATATCTGTCTGCAGGTACGCAGCAAAAATATCTGATGTCATCCAGCAGCATAATAAAGTGGCATCAAAATTATGTGATGAAACATGTACATCAAATAATTGTGATAACCTTTCGAAGCAAAAATATGTGACGTTACAGGTGGCAAAATGATATGATCACTCGTGGAGAGCAAATATATGTATTGTGATCTATTTCTGTAATTTGCATTGATTCCTCACGAAAAGCATAAATATGTGACATCAACTAGGTGGCAATAATATGTTTTTTTTTATCAAGAAAAAGCTATTAAGCTCCCTGGGGTACTCGGCCTCCCGGCCGAAAGGGGTATATCAGTGTAACTGGCCTTCAAGCCCCGCCCAATGTGGATGCTGTGGCCGAACTCGGTCCCTGCAGCGGCGCCAGCATACTGACTAAAAACCTCTCTAAGACCGTCACATGCATTGTGGCGGCATCGGACGAAAAGTCCATCCATTATAGGGGTCCCGGACGACCCCCACTTACGACTATATTTTGAACGCCCGTTAAAGGTGTTACGGGCGTCCATAACAGAGACGAGGCTCTATCGTACATCTTGGAGTCCGTTATACGTGAGGGTGTACACCCCCACAGTTTGCCCAGCGACACTGAAGACCCTCTTTGGTCACCTCTAACGACGTGGCGGAATTCTGGCACCACTATAGTTTATTACCCTGCGCCTTCTTCTTTACATACGATGAGCGGGATCGTTCCGTTCAAGATCCCACTGCCTGATCACTCTCGGATGTTTTGCAGCTACGATTTTTTCTTCGTCCAGCGCGTCTCTTAACTTCCACTTAATACAAATTACAAATAATTAGCAATCGGGCCCGGCTTCGCCCGGGTGCAGATAGGTTTTGAGTCCAGTCCACATCAACAACACATTATTTCGGGTACTAACTATATTTCCCGCGCGCCGTCGACTATATACCCCGTCGTGTTTTATAAGGTTTATGTCCCGGTTTATTCAATCTCTTCACGAAAAGCATGCAATCCTGTCCTCTCCTATCTCGTGCCACCCATTCGAATTTGAAAGTGTACCAAATATATAGCCTATGTTTTAGGACCGGACAGACATAGATTGATGTCGGTGTGCACCAAGGCTCGGCGCTGAGTCCATCCCTCTTCAGTGTTGTGCTCGACGCCATTACGTCTCACATCCAGGTCCGTGCGCTCTGGTTGTTGATGTACGCCGATAACATCGCACTGGTGGAGGAGGACCGGCGATTTTTGGAGCGCAAGGTCAATTGGTGGAAGGAGACGTTTGAGAGCAGTGGTCTGAAGTTAATGTGGCGAATACCGAGTACATGGCTTTCAGGAGTACGGACCCCCAAGCATAGACATAGGGAACGAACTTGCCGTGAAGTCGGATAGGTTCAAGTATCTTGGGTCCATACTGCATGAGTCCGGTGACATAGACCATGACGTCAAAGCCCATATAGGCGCTGCTTGGTCTAAGTGGAGGGAGGTCTCGAGCATACTCTACGACCGCAGGATGCCGATGAGGCTCAAGGGCCTCATCTATAAAAGCATCGTGCGGCCTGTGCTCCTGTATGGTTCTGAGACGTGGCCTGCCCTCAAGCGGCACGTCCAGGAGGTCCACGTCGCAGAGATGAAGATGTGCAACGTTACGCGTTTAGACAGAATCCGTAACGAGCAGATCCGTGGCAGTCTGATCTGGTCTGGTCTGGTGTCCGCGATGTTGCAGATAAACCTCAGGAATCCCGCTTGAGATGGTATGGTCACGTCCTAAGGAAACCACAGGAGTGCGTCGGTAATGCATGCCTGAGCCTCAATATTCTCGGACCTCGACCGAAAGGCAGACCAAAGACAAGCTGGCTAGATGTCGTCAAGAAAGATATAAGGGTCAATGGCTTTCTTCTGTATCAGCCCATATACGACCCACTGCAGGGCACGAGCCTCCTCTACAATCGAGAGTCCGTTTGAGAGTGTTTAGGCCATATAGTCCACCACGCTGGCCTAGAGCGGGTTGGTGTACTTACATACCATAGAAATTCTTAAAAATCGCTATGGTATGCAGGTTTCCTCACAATGTTTTCCTTCACCATTTTAGTGCTTGGTGATTGACTATCAATACAGACATAACTCCGAAAAGTCAGAGGTGTGCCCTGGGATTTGAACCCGCGATCACCGTGAATATATTGGCAGTCGCGCCTAGTCCGTTAACCAACAGGCCACCACGCACTTGGCCACTTGGCACAATGGCCTTACTATTGAGGATGCTGAAGATCGGTCAAAATGGAGTATAATTTGCAGGAAGGTGGACCCTGGCACCAGTCGGGATAATGCCAGGTAGAAGAAGAATAAATTGTAGGGATGTCAGATATTATTATATAACCACTCTCAATCGTACTCTCGATTGTAGAGGAGGCCCGTGCCCTGCAGTGGGACGTTTATGGGCTGATACAATGCAATACAGATATTATTGCCACCTATTTGATGTCACATATTTATGCTTTTCATAAGGAATCAATGCAAATTACAGAAATAGAAAACAATACATATATTTGCTCTCCACGAGTGATCATATCATTTTGCCACCTGTTACGTCACATATTTTTGCTTCGAAAGGTTATCACAATTATTTGATGTACATGTTTCATCACATATTTTTGATGCCACTTTATTATGCTGCCGGTTGACATCAGATATTTTTGCTGCGTACCTGCAGACAGATATTATTGAACTCGTTCTTGGGACAGATATTTTTGCTAATCTCCCCATAGTAATATATTTAATTTATTTATGCTCGTGACTGTACAACCGTGGATGTATGTACTTAGTCAGATACGTTTAATTATAATGATCCAATTAAATTCTATAAATTTACTATAAGCTAAAAATGTACACAAATATTGCTCCGTTGCTACGTGAAAGACGGTCAAACAACGATCAAATTGTGAATTAAACTATAAACACTTTATAGTCAGCCCTTGACATGATTTCGATTAATTCTATCATAATGTTGATAATAGATGCATGTTAAGAATTGCATATCGAACATCTTGCACCTGACTTGGAGACAGAAATACGGAGAGGTAAGTTGTTCAGACGAAGTGTCGACTGTCGACGTGCAACCCGCTGAATACATTAGCCTGTTTGGTGTTTGCTCGCCACAGCGCACCACATGGCGACGCACCGTCGTGTTTATTTTAATACTCAACCATTGTTGTTCGCCACTGTTTGCGCAGGGAACATTATTAAACTACCCCTTACGGATTCGAACGATGTGTTAGCCAAAGTATTAACACCGAGCAAAGATTTTTATTTTGTTCGCTGTTAAATAAATACAGCAATGTTGCAACTCGAATTTAAAATAAAATGATTGAGGTCCGATTTTATTCGCCTACTATTTAGTGAGTACAGGATGGAATACTTTATTTTGTCTTGAATCTGCATTAAATAAAATCTCTTGAGAAATTCTTGAGTTCAGATTCAAATAATAAATAAATAACATCCAACAGTCAAATACATCAAATATTTTAAATTAATTTAAATGAACTAAGTTTTTTGTAGTTTTGTATAATTATGAAATTGTTAAGTTTTTTGTGTTTTCTTTTGTGGGAGAAGGTAAAAAATAATGCGAAAATATGGATCAGATGCATAAAGTTATATTTTAATTAATTCGGCAAAACAGATATAAAAGTTATATTGTACCGACTGCATGTAAGTGTGGGATAAGTGTACGCACAAGAAGAGAAGAGACTACATAATACTTATTCAAAATTACTTTAAAAAGAGATACTAAAGCCAAATAAAACTTTTATGAAGGATTAATAATCAAAATCTTGACCTTCGATGTAAATATTATGGTTTGAAATTGTCATCACCTCTAATTGTATTAATCTATGATGAGGGTTCTGAATTCTGATTTGGCTATGGTTTGGATATAATAACTGGTGATCAGATTGCACGGCTGAGATGCGATGTGCAGGGCCGGCGCGTGTGCCTCGTGTTTAATTACATTATGTGTTCCGCGAGCCGGCCCCCGCCCTGCGCTCCGTGCCAATTCGGTTCATTTGCAAAGTGCATTTTGATGCCGCGCTCGATTGTTCCGACCCCGCGCTTAATTGCCCGCCGGTTATTTATTGTTGTCATTTGTTTATATATTTAAACGTACTATTTACGTAGCGTTGTTTATTCCCGATATTACGAAAATTGGTTGTTAATCTTCGATACACATTGATAAATCACTTCAATGTGAAGTCGTAAACGTCTTGCGGCTAGCTACAAATGGCTACAATATCAATTGTGATAATTTGAAAGTCACTTTAGCGTGATTATTTAAGTAGTACATTTTTTCTCAGAATTTACAATATTGAACAACTGACACAATGTTTCTGACCACGGTTTCTTAATATCAAATTGGCCGATCACTTATTATTGCCATTATTATATAACATCAAACCCATTGTTTGTCGAATGTTGAGAACCACAATTTCTAGGCCCTAACTGAAAGCGGTTTTATTTTATCGAACGTGTATTGGTATAAGCAAAGGACATTTGTCAACGTGTTTGCATTAAAAGCACGAGCAGCAATTGATAACAAATTTCAACAAACACATCGGCAGACGTTTGTTTGCGTGAGGCCCACGCTCGGCTTCACATCGACTTCGCATTCCGGCCGGCGTCGTATCGGTACTCATTTGTATTGGCGGCGGAATTTGTATTATTTGTTTGTTTGCGGATGCCGCATACGTTGTGGGAGCTTTGATTTTTTCCAATTCGGAAATAATGCGGAAGGCGTGGTGCTCCGGGCGATCGGGGCTCGTGACTCGCTAACTCCAATCAAGCGAGTCAGTGTGTTCGTTAGTCGCCCGGGCGCCGGAGAGTTTTGCCGCTTGGTTAACCCGGGCACGTATCTACGTGGGACCTTTCCACTCGGAGGCACTGATTTTCTTTTCGATCCAATGAAATGATGAACTTCACCAATCGCCGTCGAACTCACTTGCTGAACAAATTTACCGCGAACATTTTAGAAATATCTGCCACTATTGTTGCTTTTAGTGTTCCATATTTTGTCAGCTTTATTTGTACGTCCAATATTTTCCTTTTAGTGGTTAGATAACAATGCAGTGACTGTTACGAAAGTGGGTTACAGTTGTGTTGATTATAATAATTTCTTTTGTTTTTACTTATCTAACATTGAAGTTGGGCTGGCGTTATATGTGTGTAAATATATTAACGTAAAATAAATATTGAAATCTTTAGGTAATCATTTACTACTAACCGTCTGTCGCAATTCCTTACTACTTAAATAAATAAATAACACCCAACAGTCACATACATAGTCCTGACCCCACACTAAGATCGAGTCTTGTGTCGTGGGTATCAGGAACTACAAGAGACTTTTCGGTCTCACAAACACCCAGACCCGAAAGAAATATTTGTGGGCCGCACAAACATTTCTCTCGGTGCGGGGATCGAACCCGTGGCCTCTCGTTTCAAGGCGGCGTCTAACCGACTGCGCCACGGAGGCTGTCATCACTTATCTAGTATTATTATAGTGGTTACCGTAGTCCATGTATTTTGTACTAGAGACATTAATAAACGGAATAGCATATGCTTAGGATTTTCAAATAGATACATTAAAAATCGGTCGTTAGGTTGACATGGTGAAAAGGAATCTTGTTCTGAAGAATAATCAGTCCGTTGAATCTTTGAAAATAAAAAAACTTACGTAAACTTAGAGATTTTTAGGCCATTGAGAATTCTTCCTCGTTCCGTCTTGGTGAAATCTTAATAAAATAGGAAAGATCATCTACATCGCGACTCTACCACTTATAACCATACATTATTTAGTCTTGTCGATTGGCACTAATGACTAGCTAAATTTCTTTTGTTTTCTTATTTTTGATAAAAACTACTGTGGACTAGGTCGGTGGAACGCATTTATTATTAATTTTAGACACAAAACAATCATATTATCGAATCCCGAATTATTGTCCATACATAGGGTAACGGTTTCACAAACTTTATATTAACGTTCCACCATTTTAGTATATGACGTTGAAGTTTTTAGTTAGTTTATAGAGTTAAGGTTAAGGTAGTACTAAATTAAAACTAAAGTGTAGGTATTATCTATGACACATGACTTTTCTTTGCGCAGTGATTTTGCTTTCTTTTGATTTCCAATTTACGACTACTGTTAATTCTCTGTTTATATTTGTGACTTGGCTTTAATCACGGACTCCTTGTATTTCTGACCACCTTGTAAGATTAACCATTGGATAAAGATAACGCTTTGTGATGTGGTTTAAAGTGTCAAGTATTACCATATTTCCAACATAAACCCAGAGCAACAGTGTGCTTCTCGACAATTTGTGCATTGTGTTCAATGTGTTCAGTGAGTGGGTCTATCCACTAATCGAAGTTTTTATTTAGCCATGAATCTACAAGGTATTCTATTTACCATTTAGTCAATATGACTTAGTATCCTGGAGTTCACACAGGAAAAGTGTGTGTGTTTTGATGAAAAACAATGATGCAAAACTTCCAAATCAGGGAGAAACGGAATAACTAAGTATTGTTGTAACTGTGTAGTAGGACGTCGCACAGTAATGTTGCTGTGCCCACGTCATCACTTTGATGTTGTTTCCCCTGCAGAGTTCTTAGATTCTATTGTAATAAGAGAAAATGAGAAATAATACATTTAAAAAATATTTTCTGTGTTTTATTTTATTTTGTGTCTTATTTTAGTGATCACTGCTTATTATATTCCTATTCTAACATATAGGGGGATTTTTTCAAATGTGTGTGGACGACCAAATACGAAACTATGAAGAATAGCGAAAAATACTCGAAACAGCCTCTAATAAATTCTGATAAAATTCTGCGAAATAATGACTGCAAAATACTACATTTTCTCTCATTACCTTAAGGTAACACAGGTATGGTGTACACTATATTCAACGGCTAATTAGTTTGGTGACAAGGGAAGTTATAGAGCATAGTAATTACTAAGCCATCATTATGATTTAGTACACTTTTCTTCCTAGGTACCTGGTAACCATAAGACTACCCTAAATAAGGTACATTTGACAACGACAATGACATTATAATGTGCTATTTTTTATTAGTTTATTCGTAACCTAAAACGTTACAAATATATGAAATATTCTGAAATCTCCGGCTTTGTGGAAATCTTTTTGTAACTGGACATCACTCCTCATGCACTATACAACACAATAAACGATATCCCAGCTGTGTACAATATATTTCTTTGTCAGGTCCCAATATGTATGGACGTGGCCGATGTTCTTTCGGATGATTCATGAACAAATATGTGACTTTACTTTGACCGGCACACTAAACAAGCGCGTGACTGTAACAAACAAATTTGAGAATATATTTGCTAATAAAGAATCAAAATTTACAGTGCATTGCCTCAGTCAATAATAACATTTATTAACGATGCATAATTTAAATTTAATATTCACATAACTGACCTGTATAACACGTAATGGTTAAAATGTTTTCGTAGCTATAAAATGTTTGGTGTTACGTCTGTTTTCAATTTCTTGGAAACACTTTGACTTTGCTGTCAGCGTAATGGAGCATAAGTACACATAAATGATGGTGCGCTATTATTTTGGAAAGAATGCGGAGTGCATATTACATTGGTACAGACATTTAATGATATCACGATTATTTATACGCTTGATGTGCCGACAATGCGGCCACCACAGATCTGCTACGCCAAAGGATCGGTGTGTTGCTGGTGTTGTTACACTCGAGTTCTATAATGAGAGCGGAGGGCGCGAGGGTATCAATATGTCATGATCGTGATGTGTACGGCAGACGATGTCCGCAATGTCCGCACGGTGTTGATATAGAGGCGGACGTTCCAGCAGAAATGCAGCTGTGCTCTTCATTGACATACGACTAACGACCCACACATCAACAGAACTAGCGCCCATATATCTTGTAGTTCAATGTCAATGTTCACTTATTTAGACTTTAGTCATTTGCACGTATGTATAAATCAAATAGTTTAATTATACTCGCGGAAGAGTAATACAACGGTATCATTACCACTCTGTACATTACGGATGTCTACATATATTACCGCTTGTAAATGATAAGGAACGGAGTTTTCGATGTATTTCTAGAATGCTACCAGGTCATTAACGTTTGTCATAGCCATTGCCAAGGAAAATTTACACAGACTGCTGAAGACGTCACTAATATTTATACATATTCGAACGTACGCGTATATACCGTTGGGGCTAGCAGACGTTCTAGACGTTTTGATTTTTTGTACAGTCATTATATGTGTGGGTTTGGTTTGTGGAATCTTGTGATGTTGATCGAAAACGTTTCTTTTCGTTTCACATGAAATGAATTAGTTCATAGATGAGTTAAAGCGATGGCAATGTAATGGAATGCGCATAATAGAGCGATGTGTGTGAGTCGGGGTGTCCGTCGGCGCGGCATTCGCCAGCGGACACGTATCGACGTAGCATTTTTTACTCGTAACTGTGCCCAATCAGCGCCAGTGGCAGTTGCAATTATCTCTCGCACCAAATCGAATTATGATCAATTCGGATTTGCTCGCATCCGAACGAATATAAAACGGTTTGCATTTAAATTTGGCGCGCGATGCATGGGATGCGTTGCCATTAGTCGGGTCGAGCGTTAACTTTGTTTGTACATTCCAACCCGCGTCCGCTCTCCATGTTTTCATTATTTTTTGCTGTTTCCAGTTTTGTTTACGATGTTTTCCGCTTATTGGCGTTCGCAGTTTAATTTTGGGACCAAAATATTCACAAGTATTCAAAGAGTATGAAATTTCCAATTTATTACTCCAGCTTTGCTTACATCCACACTTTGCGGCGAGTTTTTTTTGGAAATATTGTTTTATTGTTTGAAATTTTAAGTCTCATATGTCACAGTTAAGGGACTTGTATTTTTTTGTATGATATTAAGATGGCAATTTACAGATGCCACAATTTCTGGCTATATCATTAAATTAATTTTCGTTCCTGTCAAGAACTGAAGAATTCTCAAAGTCTGAAAATTAATGTAGCTCTAATGCAATGTTGTACTGGGAATAGACTGTTCTGCTAGTTACTACTAGTATGAATAAACTTATATTTATACCAATACAGTGTTTTGTCTAATTTTTCCCATTTATAACAAGTTCAGATAAATGGTACGAGTTGAATTAGCATTGCTTGTTTCATAATTTACAAGATTGAAGAACGTTTGTAGGAAATTGTTGAATGTATGCCTCATCGAACAGGTTGCCTTGCTTGATGTGGGAGACACGACCGCTTGTAGCTAATGACATTGATGAAAATAATAAGAATTCTTTTGATCTTTAGGTCTGGTTCCAAAACCGAAGAGCGAAGTTCCGCAAGCAGGAGCGGCTGGCCCAGCAGAAGGCGGGCGAGGCGCCGGTGAAGGCGGAGGGCAAGCGTGACAAGCCGTCCTCGCCCGCGTCCTCGCCGCACCCCGCACCCCCGCCGCCGCCCAACCAGCCCACGCACCACGCCCTGCCACATCTTTCGCCACCAGACCTCAAGCCCATCACCTCTGCAGGTAATTTTTTAGGTAATTCTCCAGGTCTTTTTATTTAACTGACATGATAAAGTGACAATGGATAGTACAGTCAACATGGATGGTGGTAATTGCAGTACAGTCCGCATGGATTACACATTGTTGTGATATGGTCATTACGCGAGGGTATACACAACTAGTGAAGTGCGTGGTGGCCTGTTGGTAAACGGACTAGACGCGACTGCCAACATGTTCACGGTGGTCGCGGGTTCGAATCCCAGGGCACACCTCTGACTTTTCGGAGTTATGTGTGTATTGATAGTCAATCACCACGCACTAAAACGGTGAAGGAAAACATCGTGAGGAAACCTGCATACCATAGCGATTTATAAAAATTTCTATGGTATGTAAGTCCGCCAACTCACACTAGGCCAGCGTGGTGGACTATATGGCCTAACCACTCTCAATCGTACTCTCGATTGTAGAGCAGGCCCGTGCCCTGCAGTGGGACGTATATGGGCTGATATACGTCCCACTGCATGGCAATACACAACTATGCTGAAGTATTGTATACTATATTAGCTGAAACTGTTCATACCATAGACTACATAAGTGGCCACTGGCCGGTTTAAGAGTCTTTTTTTGCTGGAGACGTGATGTTAACCATATTGATTAAAGCCATGTTGGATGTTATGGATGTTAACATTAACAATTCACATACCAAAAATCTATAAAATTATATTAAATGGTACGGTCATTCGATGTTTTTTTAATAGATGGCTTTCTATAGTTATACATATTACTTGTTCTATCATTTTTTTTATAATCCCTACTGCACTGAATCTTAGACTACTTTAGTCTTTCGTAGTGCTCACATTTTAGCTTTAATATCGTCATGTTATACCACAGTGTATAAATTTGAAGTACAATACATAAATGCACTCCATCATACGTTATGTTTATGGCCGAATTTTATGTATTTACTTTGGCTAGTTGGGAACGTGTTTATACCAACACATCAATCTATTTATTCTATGCATTATGAGCTGTCACAGTGTAGTGACTGTGGCCTTTCCTTTTCTACTGTTGACATGAAAATCTTTCAAATTCTGACTACAGTAAAATAAAAAAATGCTCAGTTGGTGATTGCTCTGTCAGTTTTTTCGTTGGGATATCACAATTGCAAGATCTTTCGTTATAATGTGATTTGGATATCTGATGATTTTTCGTTGACGTAATAATCAGCAATGAAGAGACCGCATTCAACAATAAGACAGACATACGGGCAAATAGTGATGGTCAAAATGCAATACAACAGCCTATACTCTATTGTTAGTCAAATGCATATGACATGTTCAAATATTTTGTACGCAAATATAATCTAAAATTAATAAATATCTATTTTAGTACTCGACATCCATTTCCAAGGTGAACAGACGACCTAATAAAGGTCGTGGGAGGCCAATGGATGCAGGGCGCTCGTCGCAGTCGGTCGTTATGCAAAATCTTTGGGGAGGGAAGTAGAAATAACGCATAAAGCGCAGTTTAGTGATGAAAATCATTATAATTTGTTGTAGAGATAGTCTAATAGTTTCTACTATTGGATTGAAAATAATTCTGTCACGCTGAAGGCAGTTGCTGTGAGGTAGTGGCAAGCAAAAGGTATTACCGTATTGGTGGTTATAGGATCTTATTAACCGCCTAATCACCGCGGAAAACAGGATGGTACAAAACTGGCCGTACACCACGCAAATGAGAATTAATTTTGAGGAGGAGGATATTTGAAGATCAGTCTGTGTATATCCTGTTTCGAGCAACCTGGAATGTTTGAGCCGACGGACGGAAAATCTTGTCACTCGCGCTGGTGACAAATACTCCGTTGAATTTATACGATATTAACATCAGATGTGTAAATTGTTATATGTGTCCATTAATTAAATAATCCCTTTAGTTGTCAAATTCTCCCTTGAATATTGGATCTTTTGAAATTTATGATCAATACTAAAATAAAATGAAATTGTCACTACTATATAGATTTTCTTCTTTGCGTCGTATTCCTCAGCATTGAGTGTCGTGACCACCATTCTGTATCACTTTCTCTCGAATGAGCTTTCTCATTGTAATTCTGTCTCCGGCGATATAAAGGGCGCTGGGGAATGTAATAAGCAATGCAGATCTGATCCTATCAACGTCCTGGTTGCGATCATGAAGCGTATTGCCATCTACTTCGCCGGTCATGAGTCATAAGCTTCTCGAGGTTGTCATTGTTTTTCATTGCACTATATAGATAAGTAAAGATGTTAGAGCATGTTTATCAGGCGAAAATTTTTGGGACGTTCGATATATTATGTTTCTGTAGCCTGGTGTCTATCAATGCTATAATGCTGCATAATAAACAGAAATAATTCGCAGCAAATAATATTTAAGAGTTTTAAAAGAAAAATATGATGTTGTTTATTACAGTTTGCATTTGATAATTCATTATTTAAATGGTTTGAAGCGACTTCATCTGATATTTACAGTCGACCACAAATATAGTAATAAATTATCTCAACACAATATGTATGTTGTAAATGTTTATTTTTGTAAAGTAGTTGTGAGTGTATTGTATTTATTTCGGTTTGATTATTTTGGCAAGTACATGACGTGGGTGATGATAAATGAGGATTCTTCGCATCGGTCATGTTCTTTCTTTGTGCGGCCTATTACGAAGGTTTCGCTCCGACACTAACGATCGTCAAGACATCGTAATTAGTCTGTAAATGCTATATATTAAATAGGTTTCTGGGAATCTTTTCTAAGATTTTACGACTGGCAATCTAATGAAAATCGAGAAAATGGTTCAATCAATGCAGCCGATAAATATCAAGGTATTTTTGGTGGGTCCGTGATGTCAGGAGCTATTTTTGTCCATCATCTTTCCTATGTTACATTGATCGTTGGAATTGTAGCAGTATGAGTCACAGATTTCAACCAATGAGAGCGCTGATCACACTATTTCGGCTCACATGTTTACGTGGGCGAAAACAACAAGGCTGTTTTCGTCACAATAAATACGTCTCTTTGAATAAGACGATTTTAAAAATACCTACAGTATGCGTGCATACACATAATCTTTATAAATAGGATTGGTAATTCTCAATTTAATGATCAATAAAATGTTGTTGATTTCATAACGATAAAGTGTAAACCAGACATAACGATCGTTACATTTCTGAGTTATAATAGAACTAATATATTTTGTTTGCTATAAGGGTACTTGCCAGAATTGTATTATTAACTTTATAGTATACACTGACCTCATAATAGCGTATTGAGTAATATTCCAATTTGAAATGTAGGACACCGTTCGTTAGTTAAAACGTCGTTGAGTAGTGGTGGCTTTGACAGAATGGTGTGGTAGTCATCATAGGTGTCAGGAGCACTGGCAGCATGGTGTAGTGGCGGTCGCGGCGTGATGGTTCACCGGCTAATGGCGGACTTGTGGCCGTATTAATCAAATTAGCGCCGCCCGCAGCCGCCTGCAGCCGCCAGATTTTCACTTCGGCTCATTTGCGCTAATTGTGCGCGCGATTGTCACTCAGGCTTGAATAAACAACGGAGCCGCGCGGCAAGGATTAGGTGATTAGTGCTTAATTGCGTTACCACGATTATTTCATATTTGCCCGTCGAGCTGCAGTCTGATTTCAAATTTGAGCAGATTTGTATGTACGAGTTTCGCTTATTTAATAGTTAGCAAACTAGATATTCGACGGTTGCTATTTCATGTTTCAATTAAATGAATGAATATGCCTTACAATTATATAAAGGGCACTTCTGGCGTTGATATTTTAAATCTATTTGGGATTACGTTTTATCGTAATATTGAGATTTATCAGTAAAAGAAGGCGATATATTAACACGACATTGGTAATATATTAAATTCCAATAGAATTTTAGCTTCTGTATCAGCCCATATACGTCCCACTGCAGGGCACGGGCCTACTTTACAATCGAGAATACGATTGAAAGTGGTTAGGCTATATAGTCCACCACGCTGGCCTAGTGCGGGTTGGAATTTTAGCTTAAAAGCACTTAATAAAGACAGGTTTTTCTAATATTAAATCCACGTTAACTTTTAGGCTTTAAAGCACTATCGTATTGCGCATAGAATACCCGAAAAAATTGATATTTAAAGTGTATTTCTATTGTACAGCAAACAAATTATGCGAAGAGCTGAATGGAGTTGGGGGGCGCTGGTGATGTACCAGTGAGCAGCGCCGGCGGAGGCAAGTGGGCCGGCGGCTGCGGACTTCTCAGGCAACCGTCCGGCTTCCCACTACTGGGCGTCGCGCCGCACAACTATCTCCTGTCCGACCACCTCGGCACTCTCGCAAAAACGAACAACCATCTTTTCTAATGGGCGTAAAGTGGTCGGCCCGTTGACTCACCGTCCGTGCCGCGGTGAGTCGTGGGCGCGGCGCAGAGTCCCGCCCGCCGAGCGCACCGCGTGCTCTCCACCTCTTGTTACAGGCACCGATACTCGCTTTTATACGAACGTTGTACACCATTTCATGGCTACAAGTGGACTTGAAGTGATAATTGACTATCATTAGTGACTTGGACTGCGCGAAGATGGTCATGAGTGCCATGAGTGTCCATTAAATTATATTACTGCAATAATGAGGTTAAAATTTAGATATATTTATTAAACAGCTTAACATGCAAGCGGTTTGTATGTTTGAAATATTTTAATTAGAATACGTTGTAGGCAACGATTTCGTAGTTAGATATTAAATTAATATTTTGTGTGATATGTCTGTAAATAAACATTCCCAAACATTGTATACGTTTTATCGAAGTATACTTTTCCTATAAAGGCGAGACGCATTTAAAACTAATTGTAATGTATTCTAATATTCTATGAAGGTTCTAAATTTTATTTAATGATGTTTAAATAGACACGCGCGTAGTGTCTGTTTCCTCTAGTCAATGATCCTGCAATATAAATTGTAGAGTATTCAATGTTTATTTGAATTATCGTCTTACGTGTGAATGGTAATATAAATGGGATAGAATAACACTGTAAATATGTAATAAAATAATGTTTGTACATACTACACGTAATAGTGGTGTACTACGAGTATATGAAATACATTGAAGAATTTGTGGAGGGTGTTTTAATAAAGCGAATTATGAATCGTAAAAAGTGTGTTTTCTTTTATTAAGCAAGTTGTGTTCATTCTAATAAAGATAATAAGAAAATATTACTTTCCATTGGGCGTTGAGATGTTAAAACTCTAGGCCTTGTTAAAATAGAATATTTCTTTCAGTCACTTAAATATGTCTTATATGACGTCTTATTTGTACCATGCAGTCTTTCATGCAGCTTTTTGGTATTTGAAAAAAATAAATGTATGAAACACTTTCTTACACGATTAGTTATACCTACAAGAAACAGAGCCGGGATAATAAATCTAATTACAACTTCCTAACGGAAAAAACCTTGGCTTTTGACACCTTGACACACAAAAATCTTTTAATAAAGATTTTTCATTTTCATTTACATAAATGTTTTGCCCAGTCCAGTTCCGTTTCAGTGTTAAACGGCATTGGTGTAAATGGTGAAATGGCAACTAAAATTATTCGTGTAAATTATTTTTTAAAGCCGAGTGAGATTCCGCCCTTGAAACGCTTTCAAAGATACGACCTTGCTCTAGGGCCGTCGCACTCATGTCGTTGGCAATGTTATAATTTATCTTTTCACTACAAAAATAATGCTTTGTTTTATTAATTTTGCTAAAGACATTTTTTCTTTGTTTATTTTGAACAATATTTACTAACGTATTCCTCAATAAAAATCTATAATTGTAATAAATTAAAAATAAATTTTTGAACGTTAATACACCCAAATCTAAAAGATTAGACCTAAAACCACAATAGACAAACGTCTACTGCAGTTTACATAACAAATAATGATAAAGGATTTTTAAGGTCTCACAGAGCACTTTTGTGATACAATTATTTGTGAGTCCTACAAACATTCGTCACGGTGCAAGAATCAAAGCCACGACTCCTCGTTTGTCAGCTGGTAGCATATCCAACTTTGTTATGAAGACCGTGTTCAGATACCTGTAATCGATGGCTACAGTGTAAATAGTCCTACCTAAAAAATAATATTTTACAGAACAGTTTTAAATTATTTTGAGTTAATATAAAATATTGAAAAAAAAAATGTAATCTATACATACCGGGTATCTCAAGACTGCTACCGAAAACGAAGCCGGGTGGTAGTTTTAGTGGCTACAAACACAATGCAATTAAAAATTTCGCATAGAAACGCGACAATTATTTTTTATGGTTTTTAAATATCGTCATTTTTGGGTGGTAAATCCATAGTTTTTGCTAAAATAATAATTTTAACTCTCTTATATCTTAGAGTATTTATAAATTAAAGGGTATACACTATGATTTTAGGAAAAAAATGTATTTACCACCAAAATAGGGCAATAGGAAAAAATTAAAAAAAAAATTGTCGCTTTTTTTTTGCAACTTTTTCTGTTGCGTTGTGTCTGAAGTCGCTTAAACTATCACCCGGCTTCGTTTTCGGTAGCAGTCTTGATATACCCTGTATAATAAAATTGGAGTGTCTGTTTGTAATATTAAAATAACCGTTTTTTACTACATGTATATGAATATGTATACGGTAGTACATACACAAAAATAACATTTTTTATAAATAAAAAATGTAATTTTTTACAAATAATTAGAACAAATCATACGCAGCAGTTTCACGAGTTCACCACTATATGTTAGAGCCATCGTAATAAGGGTTACGACAAAACTGAAAGATAGATTGTGGAATAACGCTTAAGATTTGATATGTGAGGATTAGTTCCCGGTATTGAAAACAATATCCATTTAATAAAGTATTAGAGAGCAAGTACATAATAGCGATCTCAAATACGACTTTATACAAATTTAATTACACTGAAAAATCGTAGATTTTTACATTTTTGGACCGATGGGGTGCTAATAGCTACGAATCTATTGCTATACTTTTTACATTCATCGAAAGAAAATGAAATATGTTTTCGAAAGATTAATACAGACTAATTATTCACAAAATGTATATTATTATAAATCTTTGTAAATAGTATAATGTAACGTAAAGAAAAAAAAAACAGCTGACAGTAGGGGTCAATGGCCATGAGCGAGCGAGGCGCGTGCTGCCGTGTACCTATCGAGTACCGAAGCAACACCTGTTCCCGGCTTTTCAAGCAGAGGTGTATTTTGCCTGAAAGCTCAAGGCCCTGTCATCACTAATTTGTTATTGTTAGTTTCTGAAACTTTAATTTCCTGGGATTATAATGGTAAAGGCAATAATAATAATTTTCCACTAAGCCTTTTAGAGCAGTTCATATGTACGCCAATAAATGCAAATACTGCCATTACTTTTTTTGCCTGCGTTTTAATACTATTGTCAATAGTATTAAAACGCAGGCAAAAAAAGAACGTACAACGATTGAAAAAGTCTTTATAGCTTTATAGCTTTGTAGGTAGGTATCTGTTAACACAGTCTGTTAACGACGAACAGTATTTTTTTTTACATTGTCGTCATACATGGATGACAGATACGTTGCGTGGGAGGTGTTCCCTAAGGCATGTTGAGAACGCATAATACAATCACAAACAATATTAAAAATATCGCGATGTCGAAATTTAAACCTTGCGGCGACGCGTCACTGCATTTTTTCATCGGCTATTTACGAAATTATATACAGCAATGACACAAAATAAAACAGCACCGTGAATATTTCATTACGCGTATAAATGATTTAAAAAAATGTGGAGATAAAGTACGCATTACAAAAACATGCAGTTGGCATAAACAACAAATAGATAATCACGACAAAGGTCAAATGACCTCGTCGGTATAATTCTAATACACACAATCTCACGTTGAGGTCAATAGGCCTAGTATTTTTTGCAAGCGATGTTTGTTCCGTGCGTGGTGGCCTGTTGGTAAACGGACTAGACGCGGCTGCCAACATATTCCCGGTGGTCGCGGGTTCGAATCCCAGGGCACACCTTTGGCTTTTCGGAGTCATGTGTGTATTGATAGGCAATCACCACGCACTAAAACGGTGAAGGAAAATATCGTGAGGAAACCTGCATACCATAGCGATTTATAAAAATTTATATGGTAGGTAAGTCCGCCAACCCGGACTAGGCCAGCGTGGTGGACTATATGGCCTAACCACTCTCAATCGTACTCTCGATTGTAGAGTAGGCCCGTGCCCTGCAATGGGACGTATATGGGCTGATACGATGTTTGTTCCAAGGTGAGGTAATAATGAGTGAAGGTATTTTTTGTATCTGCGTGTTTCGGCGTGGGCTTCGGCGACAATGATAACTCAGCGGCTACTCATTACAGCAGCGCGTATTCGTGCGAGTGGGCGGCGCGCGTCGGGTGCAAAGTGGAAGCCCGCCACAAAGCTTTATAAGGAATTTCCACGGACTTTCAACTCTACCATACTTTACATGCGTGTATTATTTAAAATGAAACAAATTTCCATTCATCATCATCATTATCATCATCATCAGCCTATTCGCGTTCACTGCTGGACATAGGCCTCTCCTACGGCACGCCACTGGCTCGTTCTTCAGCCCAACGTCTCCAACCGCTACCAGCCATCTTTCAGATACCATCACTCCACCTCGTTTTCCAAATTTCCATTGCATTTTATTATTCGCTAGCAGATTTCATTTCAAGTTGTAAAGTACATTTAGGTACTTATAATAATAATGTTTTGATATAAGTATTTTATTTTACAAATAGTACCTTCATTTAATACATCAATGAAAAACAAACATGGTATAATAATAATCTATTTAAGCTTCCGTTTTTAAGAAATAAATAATACTAGTGATTATAATATTCATTTATTTCACTGATATCTGTTTACATTTTGGGTGTTTGTGAGACCGAAAAGTCTCTCGCAATTCCTGATACCCTCAACACAAAACTCGATCTTGGTGTGGGGTTAGGGTTATGTGAGTGAATGTTTGATGTATTTATTAGTATTTAATCATTTATTTTATAAATGTTACATTTATTTACCTTTATACAGATTCACCGCCGACATATTTATCAGCGATCTGTTCCATAGTGACTACGTAATATGTTTATCAAACAGATCACGAGCCTCGCCGATACTTTTTGATATCTGAGAAAACACTGAACATTCTAGCACTCGGTATATACAGAGTGTTACTCATACACTATGTATTACCGGTAGTTACATTTTATACATGTGACGCAGCTTACTAAAAAAAGCTAATATACAGCGTGGAAGCCAAAAATGTTCTTTGTGAAAATCACGTCCACATTATTTACAATCCCATAATTACAAATCACTAATTAGCCTAGCTTTACAATATCATTTGCCCTGAATCTTGACACACCCAGATTGATAATGAATATCTTCGATTTATTAATTTTTGTCTTGATTTTGTAATCGATCCTACGATCCTTATCATACTTATCTTTTGCTCAATCTTACTTCAATTGAACTTAAAATATTTATTTATCAATTTCACTTGTATTGGAATAATTATTATTTCTATTTTTTTTTCTGCGACAGTCGTATTATAATTATGAGTGTAAATATTGTCTTGATCATAATACTTATGTTTTGAATATTATTCATTACTATATGTACTATATTAGTATATTAATAAATAAATGTAATAATTTCATTTTTAATTACCTCAATAAATAAAAGTTGACATACATTAATCTGCCTCTACGTACGGAAAATTTATGCAGCGAAATTATTCCGAGAATTACGACACACAATAAATATTATTTTAAATGAATAATTAAGCATAAATGATGCAGATGTAGCTACTAATTGTGAATAATGACGTGCGATATTATTGAAGACAAATGTAATATAAAAGTGATATCTTTATTAAAAATATATTTAAAGTCATCTTGAATTTTTTAATCTTTAAAATAAATCAGTAAATATGCATATGAAGAATCCTTTTTAAGTTACGTCAGTAAAAAAAAGGGAACCTTGCACATTTTGTCCACAGTGTGATATGAAGTATAATGGCTGTATCTGTATCTGTAACAGCCCATATACGTCCCACTGCAGGGCACGGGCCTATTCTACAATGGAGAATACGATTGAGAGTGGTTAGGCCATATAGTCCACCACGCTGGCCTAGTGCGGGTTGGGCGGACTTACATACTATAGAAATTCTTATGAATCCCTATGGTATGCAGGTTCCTCACGATGTTTTCCTTCACCGTTTTTGTGCGTGGTGATTGACTATCAATACACACATGACTCCGAAAAGTCAGAGGTGTGCCCTGGGATTCGAACCCCGCGACCACCGTGAACATGTTGGCAGTCGCGTCTAGTCCGTTTACCAACAGGCCACCACGCACTTTCACCACGTCTTTATAATGGCAACATTTTCAAAATTGTAATATGTCTTTAAAGGTAAATAATAAATGTATTGCTGAGGATACATAAGTATTTAAGACTTCTAATGATATGGCTTAAATGGATGTAATTAATGAACAATTTTCACTCATATTCTATATCTACAAAACAATCTGGACTTGGCTTGTTGCAAGATTAAACTGACATGGTACAAATGAGGGTTCATATCAACACCTTCTAATGGAAGAAACAAATATTTCCTTATTTTATGACATTTAATAATTTGTTTGTCTGTATGATGAACTTCGCAACAAATATATGAAATAAAAAAATATTTATTATTTTAAATTTAGGAATCCCTTTTTTATATGCCTAAAGTCAGTAAGTCTTTTAAAAGGTCTCCAGTCTTTTAAAATTATAAACCTTTAAGTTAATGTAATGTAACAACATACGAGTTCAGAAACAATACAAACATAAGAAATTTAAAAATATGATTGTATATTTTTCCCATGCAATAACTTAAAATAATGTTGAGTCAGTGGTTATTTTGTGGCGGCGGGTCATCGGTGGCGCTGCGTGTGAGTTTTCCAGAAGGGCGCAGCCTGCCCCGCGACGCTATAAATACGGGGTTTCTGCTTTCAGGAGTTCAGTCTAGTCGTGCTCCATCGGCGCATTACCTCCTCAACACTCAACAGAAACATACACACATTCTCACAAGATGTCTCTGGAACGTCAAGTTCGCGCTAAGGTCAGACAATTTTATCATACAATATACACGTACAGAATATTCGTTATTCCACTCAAGTCTTTTTAATTTTGCATTTTTATTAATATTGATTTTATACGGTAATAAAACATCATAATATTTTACACAAACACTTAATTTTTTATACGAATTTATAATAAAAGTATAAACTTATTAATAAACATCTTGATTTATAACTTTTAAATCAGTTTTAAAAATGTTTTTTTTTTGCAAATGTAGACTTCACGGATTTGCATTAGAATTTAAATGCCAGTCATTGAGAGCGTCTTTGTTAAAATTTACAGCTCGCTGCCAAGCGTAGCCCTGAGCAAGAAAAGGAGGTTCAGAACTGGATTGAGACTGTCCTCGGCGCCAAATTCCCCCTGGTGAACTGTTCGAGGATGTCCTCAAGGACGGCACTGTCCTCTGCCAGGTCATCAACAAACTGAAGCCTGGCTCCGTCCCTAAGATCAACACCTCCGGTGGACAGTTCAAGATGATGGAGAACATCACCAAGTAAGATATAACATTATATTATATCTCATATATTTCATAGTACAAAAAAAAAGTATGATCCAAGCCTTTCAGATTACAGCTGCTAAAGCTTAATATTACGATCTTGAAAATTCACTACAAAATAATTAATCATACAAATAATAAAAAAAGTTTCTTCCATAACCTACTTATGTACCTAATACAACAGTTATGGCACATATACTTATGTACAATTTTATTACAGTTTCCAGTCGGCCATTAAAGCATACGGTGTCCCTGACATCGATGTGTTCCAAACAGTCGACCTGTGGGAGAAGAAGGACATCGCGCAAGTCGTGAGCACATTGTTCGCCCTCGGTCGCGAGGTGAGATACTTTATGCTTCGTTAAAAACAACATAAAATACTATAAACTAGTCAGTCAACTACGCCATTGAATATTTTTTAATAACTGTTGTGAGCTAATTCGGTTTCTGTTTCATATGGTTAACATAAACACTACGAAAATAGGAGTTACATGTGTTAATATGAAATAGCACGTTTACAATTTGTTTGCCTTAAGATACATTTCAAATTTGAGGAGTTGGAAGTGCGCCAAGTTTAACCAAATTTTACGAGCATCGGGCAACATTACCTCAGTTTTCATAAATATCCAAGGCCACACAGTTTAGCCGAGGCCGTAAGGGGATAATTCGAATTTCTCACATTCTCTGTTCAATATCAAATGTCGTATTGAGTGTTGAATATTTGTTTTATCGACAGACCTACAGGCACCCTGAGTGGAACGGCCCTTACCTGGGGACCCAAGCCCGCTGAAGAGTGCAAGCGTGAGTTCTCCGAAGAGGTCCTGCAGGCTGGTAAGACCGTGATCGGTCTTCAGGCCGGTTCCAACAAGGGCGCCACCCAGGCTGGACAGAACATGGGAGCTGGCCGCAAGATCCTGCTCGGCAAGTGAACACGCCATCTGTGAAAAGTGATATTATTATATAAGTATATTTTTGTACAAAACTGTGTAAATATGGACGCTAGCAGGAGACTGTAAGCCTTTCGGAATATCTAGTCAAACGTGATAGTTTAAGATTTACTTGTCTCTATGTCGAGGAAGATTATGTACCCGCACGTAGATATTGTGTGCCCACATTTTGTCTATGTTGTTTGTTCCATGTAGCGCCAAGATGATTTTGTACATAAGTATTTAGGATTAAGCACCTACATATATTTATTTATTTCCATTTTATTATATGTTTTATAATAAAATACTTTTAAAAATTGTCTTTTTCTTGTTACCTAACAATTACGGTATACGATAATTACAAAAAAAAAAAAAACAATGAAATTGATACCAGATTGTCTGAACACCTTATGGGTGGACGTCCTATGCTGCGCTTTCCGCTACGTGACTTCCATTCGACTTTTTGGCCATATAAACCAATAGTTTATTGTAAAACACAAAATGATATTCGAAAGACATAATGGAACCTAAAAATCCCCAACATAAAAACTCGTGTGAACGAACAGAACCGTAGAAATATGATGGACATAATCGTTACCTTGATAACTGCCCGTTACCAAGGATTATGGGTTTATTTTTATTTTATTTTATTTATTAAGGTTCATCAACTGAAATTACAATAACATTGTTGCTAGTATGAAATATACATTTGTGACACTTTCTAAATGTATTCCAGGACGATGAACACAACATGCACATAATTAATTGGTAGATTACTAAAGATAGAATTAAACTTAAAATATTAAAGTTTAACAATAATCAAAAACACAAACAGTTCAAGTTTATGCTTGGGTAAAACATCATTATAAGTAATCACGGATTAGTAACCGAGTGACTTTTTAGACTAATGGTCAGTCTATTGCCAGAATTTTCACGGCACTAATATGGTTTTGGACTTGGCTTGACAAGCGTAACTGACGGGTTGGCATGTTCCTCGCTAAGGGACTCTTTATTCAAGCCAGTTAAAATTGACAATATATCACAAACTACAGAAATAATAGTTTCATTATCATCAACAGTTTCAGTACTATTAATTTGCCCTTATTAGCGAGCGTTACGGCCATAAAATTTAAACGAAAATGAAATTCAACGGACGAGGCTGATCGCTCATGCAATATGAAAAATAAATACTTAATAATGAAGGCAATTAATTTTTTTTAGATATACCACATGAATTTTGGAATAAAATGTTTATTGTGATTGTTTTTTTATTTGTTCGAGTGGTAGTTTTGTTTTGACCAAGTTTGCAAATTTTAGATTAGTGCGGCACCATTCCCATATTAGACTGACAATAGGCATGATGTACCGAAATATACACCTCTGCCAACCCATCAAAAGATACGGGCTTGAGTGTATATTATGAACATTAATATTATATAAAAATGCAAGCAGCACAACTGATGGAACGAATTAGAATTTAATTACTCATCAATTACAATATCTGATAATTCTTGCATTGCTTAAATTATAACATGAGAAAGGTACTAAATATATTTATGAGTTTCCTTGTGTTTAAACAGACCTATCATCTAATAAAACTTTCTATTACATATTATCATCCATTGCTAGGTGTATGTTACATTATAAAGCGGTAGAGCCACGCAGGAGCTATCAACGGGGCGACTGGAGTGAGGTATATCGATTCCACTGTATAAGATGCTATACATCCCACTGTAGAACACGGGCCTGTCCTATAATCAAGGTTACGATGGTGAGGGGTTAGGTCGTAGTACACCATGCGCGGCTGTTGCGAGCAGATCTATTGGTAACGGATCAGACGCGGGTTCAAATTCCAGGGCGCTTCTCTAACTTCCTTGCGTCAGGTTTGTGTTGATTAATAAATACACCCAACAGTCACATACATAGTCCTGACCCCACACTCAGGTCGAGTCTTATGTCGTGGGTATCAGGAACTATGAGATACTTTCCGGTCTCACAATATCCCAGCCTTGGAACAAATACCGGGGGTTCACACAAATATTTGTTTCGGTGCGGGGGTCGAACCCACGGCCTCTCGTTACAGAACCGGCGTCTAATCAACTGCGCCACGGAGGCTGTCAGATTATTTATACTATCTCATAGAAATTCGAAGTGAACCGTTTCATTGTGTTTCGCATAATGATGGAGACTGACAGAGGCCCTGGCCGTTTCCTGGTGGTAAGACATTAGTTTCAGCTTCTATAGCGACTATCTTACAAAATGTATCTCTCCTGCTATAATAACAATAAGTGTAGTTCTAAACAAGCTGGTCTGATTTTGTCGACTGCCGAGAAATAATCGGAATTGTAACTGGACAGTCTCAAGACAGACTCTAGTTGGACAGCAGTGCACATAAAACCGCCGTAGTGTGAATAGGCATCTCAGCAGGCCGGCATAATTGTAACCAATGTCTTGGGACTATCGTCTGATGCCATTCGATACTCTGCCTGGACAGCATTCGCGTTTACCATCAGGCGCAGTGTTGTCACTATGCCGGGCCAGTTAAAAAAACATATCATCGTGTATCAGTATCAGCAGCGACTTAGTCGTGTCTTTATAAAAATATAATTTACCTTCTGGAAACGTACTTCATCCAGCGATACATTTTATACGTAAATCAGTGAAAGCTCCTTTTTTTATTGCAATGAATGACGAGACGAGTATGTCACTCGCCTAATGGTAAGCGATATAACCACTCATGGACAGTAGCAAAATCAAACAATGCAGCACCATGAATTACAAAACAAAGCTCGCCATCCTGAAATATATGTATAATGTTAAATCTCAATATGTCCAATAGTTACTCTAGCTACAATGTCCTTCTTCATCAACATATTCAACACAGTACATTTACACTGCTGTTTGTCGGGAGAAATATACATTGCGGTGGTACCTACCTAGGCGGCCCATATGAGAGACATACCATTAGTAGTAGCGTTCTTAATTCGTGTTCGTTTTAAAAAAATCGTTCCAACAGACACAGTTCGAAACAGACTTGGAGGAAATGTTTAAATCCGCAGTCCATTGTAAAAAAGGCTTAAAAGCAATGAAAATATGATAATTTAAAAACTTTATGACGGTATAGGAATGGCAAATACTATCTGACTTTTTTATGACAAATTACCTAGCAACGTAACTCCTATAATCACATATAAGTTACCATTCCATATTAACGATTCTGTATTCACGGCATATTTACGGAACGTTTAATAATACCACGAACAAAGAACTTTTACTTATTTTATTTTTCAAAATTATCAATTTTAACAATTTACATACAAAGCATTGTAAAACCACGAAAGTCAACAATGCAGTTAATCTGAATCCGTTACCTAAACAAAAATATTTAAATGATGAACTCTATTTATCACATTTGGGTGTTATTTAAATATTGTAACAAAATAATTTAATCTTATTCCTAAATGTAAGAGCAGTCGGAAAGAAGGCAGCCCAACAAGACCCAAACAAATATACCTGTTACGAATGCTCAATAAATTCCATTACAAATAAATCTAATATTCTGCATTTGGAACACATTCTAATGATTCATATAAGTGTTGTGCCAACGCTAACAACTGCGACTTATCTCTAATAACCATTTAATTCATTTAGACAAAATAATATCGTGCTATTGTTACTTTTTAATTATATACATATTACATACACCCACCAAGTATCCGTTTTGTGTGTTAGGATGTGCATCCATTGTTATAATATAAGATGCAAAGCAACATAGTAAATATATAAATATATAAATAAAAATATATAAATATATAACTATATAAATATATAATATATAACTATGTGTATACACATTTATAATACATAGTACCTATTTCATAAAATTACGTAGTTCGAATTTTTCATTTTCTTATACCATAATGACTTACAGCCGCTGACAAAAATAAAAACCGACTTCAAAACAAAAATCCACTAAAAACCAAAAATAAATAAAATAATAACTACCACTCCAAAGCAAAAAAATAATATTTATTTCATGGAGCTCGTGCATGTTGATTAATTTGCTTAATGACTTGACTAGCCAACAAATCAAAATATATGCAGAACATATTGAAGGCGGGCCGCCAAGTACCAAACTTGTAGGACCTATGCCTTATATTTACTGGGCGACCCGCCTTCAATATGTTACGCATATATTTTGATTTGTTGGCTAGTCAAGTCATTAAGCAAATTAATCAACATGCACGAGCTCCATGAAATAAATATTATTTTCTTGCTTTGGAGTGGTAGTTATTATTTTATTTATTTTTGGTTTTAGTGGATTTTGTTTTGAAGTCGGTTTTTATTTTTTTTATTAAAAATTTTAGGTATTTTTATCTTTTTAGTGTTGATAGGCATTTAAATGAAAAAGATTTGGTCTCCAAAAGGAATATGTTCTTTCCGATGACAATAAAATCGCTAAAATCGGCTAAAAGCTGCCAAAGATATTGGAATATTCACATGTTTATTATTTGTCCCTCAACTACTGTAGCCTAGCTTTATACTGAACTCAATGCAAAAAGAACCGTTGAAATCCTATTAAATTTTGAGGAGTTCTACTCTCCAGGTCCGAACATGATAATAAGATCTTAATGTTGTGTTCCTGGGATCAAACTGTTAATACGTTCTTTCCAATGAAAAAGAAATCACTAAAATCGGTTAAAAGCTGCTGAAGATATTAGTATTTACGTGTATTTTAATTTTATCACCCCCCCCCCCCCTCACCCATACCCCTTTTCCCTCCCTTAATGTAGCTTAACTTTTATAATGAACTTAATGCAAAAAGAACCATTGGAATCCTACTAAATTTTGAAGAGTTCTATTCTCCAGGTCCGAACATAATCATCATATCTTCATGTCGTATTCCTGGGATCAACCTGTCAATACGTTTTTTCCAATGAAAAAGAAATCACTATAATCGCTTAAAAGCTGCCGAAGATATTAGAATTTACGTGTATTTTAATTTTATCACCCACCCCCCCTCACCCCCACCCCCTTTTCCCTCTCTTACTGTATCTTAACTTTTCTAATGAACGTAACGCAAAAAGAACCATTGCAATTCTCCTTAATTTTAAGGAGTTCCCCTCTCCAGGTCCGAAGATATTCATCAGATCTTCACCAAATTTTTAAGGGACCAAACGACAAGCATCAGCTTTCAATCAAAGAAAGAATGATCGAAATCGGTTCACACAGTACAGAGAAACGAGGTAACAAACATAAAAAAAAAAAGCAACATACAGTCGAATTGAGAACCTCCTCCTTTTTTGAAGTCGGTTAAAAATAATCTCAATCCAAAATTTGCCGTTTGAGATTGACAGCTCAATCTTTTTTTCTGATACTATATTGCCAATAATCAATCTCAGTAGTGAAAAAACTATGGCCACATGACAAGAGACCAATCGAAAAGTAGAAAACAATCCAGATTGACTTCAATCTATTTTGTTCGATTGATTATTGGCATCGGCCGTTAGTAGTGATAGTTTATTAGCGACCATCATTTCAAGTCAGGTTTCTACTATTGCACACTACCAGTCTCGAACATTTACTTTTTAACCGACTTCAAAAAAAGGAGGAGGTTCTCAATTCGACTGTATGTTGCTTTTTTTTTTTTATGTTTGTTACCTCGTTTCTCTGTACTGTGTGAACCGATTTCGACCATTCTTTCTTTGATTGAAAGCTGATGCTTGTCATTTGGTCCCATAAAAATATGGTGAAAATCTGAGCAATATCTTCGGACCTGGAGAGGGGAACTCCAATGGGTAGGATTCCAATGGTTCTTTTTGCATTAGGTTCATTATAAAAGTTAATTTACAGAGAGAGAGGAAAAAAGGGGTGGGGGTGAGGGGGGGTAGGTGATAAAATTAAAATACACGTAAATTCTAATATCTTCGGCAGGATTTAACCGATTTTAGTGATTTCTTTTTCATTGGAAAGAATGTATTGACAGGTTGATCTCAGGAACACAACATGGAGATCTGATGATCATTTTCGGACCTGGAGTGTAGAACTCTTCAAACTTTAGTAGGAATCCAATGGTTCTTTTTGCATTGGGTTCAGTATAAAAGCTAAGCTACAGCGGTGGTGGGAAAAGGGGGTAGGGGCAAAGGGAGGGGGGGGGGGAGAAAAAATAATAAACATATGAATACTCCAATATCTTTGGCAGCTTTTAGCCGATTTTAGCGATTTCATTATCATCGGAAAGAACATATTCCTTGTGGGGACCAAATCTTCTTCATTTTGATTCCTATCAACACTAAAAAGATAAAAATAACCAAAATTTTTAATAAAGAAATAAAAACCGACTTCAAAACAAAAAACCGCTAAAAACCAAAAAATAACTAAATAATAAGTACCACTGCAAAGCAAAAAAATAATATTTGTTTCATGGAACTTGCGCTTGTTGATTAATTTGCTTAATGACTTGACTAGCCAACAAATCAAAATATATGCATAACATATTGAAGGCGGGTCGCCCAGTACCAAACATATAGATATTTAAATTAATATAAGGCACAGGTCCTACATGTTTGGTACTTGACGGCCCGCCTTCGATATGTTATGCATATATTTTGATTTGTTGGCTAGTCAAGTCATTAAGCAAATTAATCAACAAGCGCAAGTTCCATGAAACAAATATTATTTTTTTGCTTTGCAGTGGTACTTATTATTTAGTTATTTTTGGTTTTTAGCGGTTTTTGTTTTGAAGTCGGTTTTTATTTCTTATTAATCCATATTCTCATTCTCTTCTTTTATAGGGTATATCAAAATGGCTACCGAAAACGAAGCCGGGTCGTAGTTTTAATGCCTACAAATATAATGCAATTAAAATTTCGCAAAGAAACGCGTATTTTTTTGTTTTTGTTATATATTATATTATTGAGTGGTACACCATATTTTTTGCTAGTGTAATAATATTTACCCTTGCGTGTCATAGAATCTTTAAAAATAAAAGGATTTACACTTTTATTTTAGAAAAAACTATGTATTTACCATTCGAATACGACGACAAGAAAAAAATAACAAAAAAAATCCTCGCATTTATTTGCAAAATTTTTGTTGCATTGTGTCTGAAGTCACTAAAGCTATACCCCAGATTCGTTTTTGGTAGCAGTCTTGATATACCCTCTATACATAGTCACTCTGCATAGACTGCGGGCGTCTTACATTACTCGGTACTTCGTAGTCTCTACTTCAAAATCAGTTTGCTCGAACAATTGTTCGTCCTGGGATATGGTGACATATATTATTCCACTGCACGTTATTTTGATCATGCGAGAGGCTTTAGCAATAACTCTGGGTTACTACAGTTTCACTTCTTTTCAAAAATATCCTATAGAGATATCCTGAGCAAAGCTTATTTTTCTACGCTGAGCGACTTTGTTGAGCTTGTTAGTCAGTCAAAATAGGATTTATTAAAGAGGTCGCGGCCAACTAGATCGTATTATAAAACTAACGTGCTATATCTGTACCAGGCCAAAATATGCTCTTCATGTTAAATGGTCTACTGTAGACCTTAAAGTTAAATTGGCATAATGAATTGCAATCCGTTTCATAACTCTACATTTCTGTGCTTATAAAATAGTTCGTCACCGCCATCTAGTGTAATTATTAAGAACAAAATTTATGAAAACTTGTTACATTAAATAGGATAATTGTGGTAAAATGCTATCTGCTTAGCCTTGTAATATGAACATTGGGATAATCAATCATATTTCGATAAAGCCTGTTTTTGGAATCGATTTAGTGATAATAGAAAGGAAGATATAGTAGGTAGAGTTCTCTCCCTCGGGTCAAAGTGGCCAAAATACACAACAGAAGTCACTTTTTATGGGCTCTTTAGTTTGGAGTTAGTTTGTCGGTTGTAAACTCTTTTTTTTCGGTGTGTAATATTGCTAGCAATGTATACGAATCAAATACATTTAAATGTGTAAGATTAGTTTATAGTGGGCAATCTCTGTTAGTTTCACACTGGAAAAAATTGCCACTTGAAAAATATTTTTAATAGATAACTAGGCTGCTAAAGTAGTTCTACTTTCTCGGTAAGTAATTTATTAAAAATCACGTAATGGAAACAGCTTATACTGAAAGATGAAAACGAGAAATGCCGCTTGAGAGAGTTTCCACGTTTGCAACATAGTTTTGCCTCAGCAATCCCCGAAGCCGAACAAAAAACTACTGCTACTAACTACTGGACATATTGAAACTTAACATCTTATGTCTCAGGGTGGAGAGCGCAGTGTAACGCCAAGCATTGTTTTGTAATTCAAGGTGCTATTTGGTTTTGTTACTTTCATGAGCAGTTGTAACGCTTACCATCAAGCGAATGGCAATCATCGCAATAAAATAAAAAACTACATGTTAAATGTTTTTAAAATTTAAAACACAGGTTATAAGTCAAAGAAGATAAAAGACTTAATGATCTCACACTCGTGGATGCTAAATACCTTGCGAAATGTTGATTCTAAATCCGAAACTAAACCATGCACCAAGAACCTCATTGCCGTTTTTTATATTCTACGCCAGCTAGAAAGAATTTGTAATGATAAAAAAAAAGCGTAGCATTCATTGGATATTCACCATTTGCAACGCAACGCACCTGTCTGATAATGTCATTGTAGTTTCAACGTTGCATTGCTAGACGTAATAATGTGGAGTAGGTGTTTTTAAAACGTTGTTTAGATGGTATCGCAAACATTATTGGATTATTCAAGAGAAAATTTTGATTTTACTGGCAATGAAGTTTGATGTAGTTTAAATATAGGACTGTATAGCCGTTAAATACAGTTTGTATTTTGATAATTGCAGCAATAATGCGGATAACAACGAAAGTAAAACATTCCTTGCGGTCACTAATTTGTCATAGGTACCAACAAAGTGTTTGCCAAGTTGCGTGCTTACAAAGTCGTTTACCGAATTATAATAATACCGAATTAAAATAAACTTAACAATTTGGCGCAACCTAAATTGATGCAATGTTTTAAAATAGAAAATATTCGTTACAACGAATCTATATTTAAGTTTTACGTCTTTGTCCAAAATAGTTCGCCATCTGTTGGAATCAACGACGAACGGCGGCTCTGACCGAAATTGCTCACAATAACGACTAACGAAAATAACGACCAACCAGCGTAACGAGCGAATAGCGGCGCTCGAACGAAACCTATTTCTAGGTTTCACGTTGGCTCTCGATTTCATACGGCTGTTATTATTAGAGACGCAGAAGCCTACGGGATTCAGTCTGGTCGGAGGAGCGGAGCCTTCCGCACCGCTGCTTCGTCGGCCAGATGGCGCAGATGTGTATTCAGAAATATTTGATTTTGCACAGCACCGTTAGATGGAGCTGTTAGCCTAAGGGCTTCCAGCGCCATGCAGTATTCACGCTTTACCAATAGATAGAGCTACGAGCAACGAAAAGACTGATTATGTAGTAAGTTTTTTTGTTGATTTTCCGTTTTATTTAATTAATAATTATAAATTGGTGGCATTATATAAAAATGTTTCAACTTTTTAAATTTCTATAAATACAATAACTCGCTTGCATGTATCTTTCCAAGATTAAATTAGTTTTTCTTCTTTATGCGTACTTTTCTTTATAACTATTATATGAATATGTAGTCTTTTATAATGTAACAATGACTTTGTTTTTTATATTAATTTTGTTTTATATTAATAAAGAAATAAAATATATTGGTTTCTGGATGCCACCGTGAGTTGTGCCGAGTCACGAGGACTTTTTAAGTTTGACTTTTAAAACTTCTATTCAAATTGGTAGTATGACGAAGAATAATAGAGTATTGTTTTTAAATAATTATGATATCAAACAAAGGTGTGGGATAAGGATGTCTACATGAGTATGGGGGGGGGGGGGGGGGGGTAAAATAAAAGTAGATATTTTCTGATCATCAATTTAATTTTCATTACTCCTATTACAAATTCATATTTTTTTAACGAGACATCGTGATTTATCCTGCCTGGAGCAGTCCGGTGTTTTTGTGTCGAACGATAAATAACTCTCATCAGTGGAATTTTATTAAGTCGGCATTTCAGTTACAATCAGAAGCTTTAACGTTATTTTATCGGGAGATTAGGAATAACAGAAAAATAACCCTTAAAATTGTTATATCTATGGGTACAAACAAGTCTCTATATTTTGTTTTAAAAGCCAGAAGGTGGTACAAGAAATTATGATGATGACTATATTTTATACTTAATTATTAAACTCTTCCGAGATTATAACATGGATCGATTGATAGATTATGTTTCAAATATTAAAATGATAAAAATACGTGTATTTTTCGCCGATGGACAGTTTTCAGGCGTAATTTTCCATTCAGCGGTATTTTTAGATCGGTATACCAAAGTTGTTTCGAAGCTCCGTTCTGGAAAGTTCTTTTCTTGCTATTGATTCCTATTGTATTAAGTCTTTTTATCATAGGAAGAACTAGAAACCGTAATGATATGATTTTCTATCGCTTTTTCTGTGTTCCTTTTCGCGTTTGTTTGACTTATTTTTTTAATTATCTCTGTATGTATTAATAATCGTGTGTTATTGTAGTAGGGAGATTTTTTTTCTATTTATTTAATATAAGATCTTTGAGTCACTCAGCGACTATGTCAGACCTATTGTACATATAATTATTGAAACTAGCTACATTATTTTATCAAAGATTGTAGAATACAAATATTTAGCCATATTACTCGTCGGTTCTGCCAAAATACTCTGAAATACTCCTGTATCCATTGGATTTACATGAAATTTATCTATCATATTTGCTCTCATAGACTCAATTCGGGATCAATTAAGTAGAAGGTGGTGGACATCTTCTATCACTCCACAAAGTGAACAATTGGGAGAGTCAGTATGTTTCATTAGATGTTTGAATTTATTGAGAGGCAAATGCCCCGATCTGAGTCTATGCGCTACGACAACAAATTGTCTTCCCATATTACTTAACATACACCAATGTATTCGTAGTAGGGAGATATGATGTATTTTTATATATTACCGGTGTATGACATTTTGCGTTGATTATATCCAATATTATGGTAAAAGTAAGCATGAAAATAGGTGTCGCTTTTACTCGCATCTGCTTTACATCGAAAATAGCTTATTGTTGGCACGGTTGCCAGCACGAAATAGTTTAGTTATTCGTCAAATGGTAAAGTGTCGAATTTTGGTTATGACGCATGATGTGGGCACGCAGTTGCGTCATTCAGGTGCTGTCAACGAACTCGTCCGCAGAACTCATCAGCAGGAATTTTTTCTAAGATATATTTGACGCGCAATGATCAGCCGAAGTTCATGAGTTATCGCTACAACAATTGTTAGAATGAAAATAGCCAGAAGACAGAATAAATAACCTTCATTATTCATTGGATTTACATTAATAAAGATTCTACATGCTTAGCATCACATAAAATAGATAGTTTTGCTGTGCATATGATCCACGCTTTTACTTATTTTGCAGCGTTGTAAATGCATCCCATGTGGATGCGTGGGTAGGCTGCATCATGTAGTTAGATTAAATTACCCACTCTTACCAAATTAATACGCGGTCTGTTTTGTAATCTGGACTTTCTGAGAAACGCTCGGACTCCAGCCGCGGGCGGCGTGTTCTCCGTCCAGAAATAGCCGCGTGTTGGTAGGTAGACCGCGCTGCGCCCGTCTCCGAAACTTTTTTGACGTCGCGTCGCCAGGAAATGTGTTCACTCCTTTCTTTTTATTGGTTTTCAATTTTAAACAACTAATCTGAAGATCCGTAATTTTAGGGGCTTTCCGTTGTTTCAAATTTAAACAATACAAATCTATTTGGATATTTGAAATAGTTGTGTTCGGATAGGTTACGAAATTCTTATAGCAGCTGCAAGTTTCGAGTTGCTAACACATCATTAACGACTATAAAAGCAACAGGGCTATTGGAAACAGGAAGCGGGGTGTGCTAATTTTTATTCTGGTCGACATCTTGTAAAATTTCAAAAGACAATCTGGCGCTGAGTGTCTCGTTCTCGTTTGTTGGGTTATATTAATACGAAGCATATTCCACTAATTAAATAGCTTATCTGCGGTATTTGTTGAAATTAGGTCGCGGCATAACGCATGTGCAGTCACTGAGGTACAAATAACACACCAACAAGCATCTCAACTTTATTTCAGCTTTGAATCTTTTTCGTCGCAATATACATGAATATAAAACAAGAATTTAGAACAGTTATAAATTAAATCTGCATTTGCTATATTAATGTAGAAATAAGTTTAAGTTTGGTCGTGGGAGGGCAATCATAAAATCGCGACTACATATTATTTTAAAACACATATAAAAATAAAGAAATGCATCATTACAATGTAACTTTAGATGTGTGACTAATACAACTATATGATATCAACTAGACTGGCAGCTGCCGAGACGACCAATGATTTGAATATTCATAATTTTTAAAGAGATTTATTTTTGCACGTGGCGACTAATACTTTAACGTACGTTATATTCAAACATCTTTTACAGTTGAATATTACAATTTATTTTTATCTCACATGCACTCGAAATATCGGTTGCATGAAAAACAAAAGCGTTTTAAGCTTGCACAAACAAATCGATGAATCTGATTGCTCGTAGTTTGATCTTGACGAAAAAAAATCACTTTGTACATCGTAACATTGCATCTGCCAAGTAGGTTATTATTAATCTGAAGTGCCGACATAATTTATGTGTCCGCACACGTTTATATAAATGTAACATTGAAAAAAGTCAAAGAAATATTTAGAAGGTACTTCCATATTCACCTTGCCAGCACTAATAAATTTGAAAGAATAATACGTGACTTGGAACAGAAAATAGACCTGAAAAATAAAAATGTATTTGTTTTGAGTGGGGGCAAATAAAGCGGGGATTTGTCCAATAATTGTCATTTACGACTTTCAGCGACAAAAATAGGTTTCTCTTTTCATAACGTTTTTGCAATGATATCATTGTGGATACGTGGATACTATACATATCAAAGTTTTGAACCCCACTCTAAATCATGTTACGCGATGTCCAACTATAGCAGAAGGTAATAAAACCATTACAGCGGCGTCAAAGCACACATCAACTGAGCTATTGACGTAATGAGCACTTTTATGATCTTCAGCTGCAATTTATATATTTCACTGTTGAGAAAAAGCTTCCCCTCTGTAATGTGAAAGAGTTTTGGGGCTTATCCCAGCGCATTAGGTAATACGGTGATATATCGATGGATGGTTAGTCTTATGTTGGATTTGAAAAAATGGTTTTCAATTCCTATATAAGGCCCAAAGAAATTGAACGCCATATTCCATTTGCTATTACATATATAAAAAATAATCAAAATATTAAATATGAATGCGATATAATTTAGATGAGTCAAAACATCCATTTCATTTTAGATACCTGTTGTTATCATTTCATTTTAGATACCTGTTGTTATACATGCAATTTAGAATGTCCCTATTCAAAATTACAAAGCAGGTTGCTATCGTAGCTCAAAGCAATGCACAGGGGTTGTTAAATGTCTGTTTTACTGCCGCGGCCACTTGCTTAATAAATAAATACGCCCAGTCAACAGTCGCATTCTCTTGACACGAAACGACTTTCGAACCCAAAATAAATTGGAAGTAAATATAGCACACCTGTATTTCTGTACAAGAATTAAACACGCTATATTTCTTGATTTAGTTAACCACTTACCTGATGTGATACGACGTCTGGAGTACTGAAAGATACAAAAACATAAAAATTGCTTACACTATATTACAATGGATATAAATTATTTGAGAGCTGTTGATTTGAAATATGTTTTTAAACGATTTAAGAACGATAAATTAGTGTAAATGTATATAGTATAATTACACTATGCGATGAAAGGTATCATCCAGCAGATTAATATTCCAGCTAGCTGGCACACCTGTACAAACTTAACAATTAATTATTGTTAGCAGTAAATCTACATTCACACTGGAATCAAAACCAATGCACTTGATTTTAATCTTACAAGTTTTACAAAACAACATACGAAAACATTACAATAAGTTATTACAAAACATAAAAAACAAACACTATACATACAACACAATACAAAATAAAATGAATTGAAAAAACACACGTTAAGAAAATGTTATATTTTATAACATTTGGAAATTATATAGTACATATTGTACATACATACATACATTTCTACACACATATGTACACTCAAATTTCATACATACATTCATATACACATATACTACCACAAATCTGTAGAGCTGAAAAAGTAGCGAGGGATGAAACGTGTCCATTCAGAGCCCGCTGGAGATCTCGTCCTGTCATGTAATACGAACCTGAGATATTTCAATCAAACACTGGATTATTTATATCGGTGATTTCATCATAAAATCTCTACAGGGTATGTTGTTAAGAGTAGTATTCAAATCCAATTTTTAATAGTTTACATAGTGACGCAAAGGTGCCACCTTAGCGCCCACATTTCAGAAAGGTTGTTACCTTCTCAAGGTCCTAGAGAACGAGCCTTTTCCAGGCGGAAATTTCAGTCCTGGGCAACCCATTTGAGATTTATCAAACTGAAAACTTACCTAAAGCGAAGTGCCCAATCAGAGAACTCACGGTTCATAACTCAAATACGCTGCCAATAGTTCAATAAGGCGAGCCATAAGCTGCTGATATTATCTAAAAAAATAACTCTAAAAAATTCTTCACAAATTACAAAGAGAGTGTTTAGCAATTAAATAATGTGTTGGTTGATTTAGAATGAAAGAAAGAAGTCAAGGCATGCTTTCAGTGAAGGATGACTTCTATGGCTCTTACATGGTGATGCTAACAAAGTAAAGATGAACTATGCGGTTTTAGATATTGTATTGAAAAATGAACTGTTGTAATTGAATTGGAGACATTCATAAAAAGTATAAATTGATATTTTACAAATATTAAAATCTTGAGAAACGTTAATATTGATGCATAGAGTTTCCAATAATAATTATTGTAGATGAACATACTTACAATGTGTAGAGATTATTGATAAACAAACAATGAAAGCTGCAGCCGTGGACGACGACTTGTTCGTATTGTTGAGATTGTGTTTCAGCGCCAGAGTGGTCTAAAAGTATACCGGTGTATGAAAATTGAATATGGCGTGGGAGTGCGACTATCCACGGCAGAAGCATGAGTAATGCTTTGGCCAACGGTGAGTTCTGTAACGTACTCTGAGTAACTCGCTTACGCGCTGGTGGGTTTCCATTTTATTTTAGCCGCGGCCCACACGCACCGCATGGAGAGATCCACCACACCTGCAACCGTATATTGAGTCATAAACACCTGAATGTTATTTAATCCCGAAATCAAAACATTCCTCGCGAGTCGTGGTATAACGGATCTAGAAACACGCTACCTTCTGTTTTATATTGAAACCATATCTGTTGCTACGTGTTTCTTTGACCGTATTTACTTTATGCTGTAAACACTTAAGAGTATTTTAGAATTGGCATGCCATTGTAGTTTTATATCGCAAAAAATGGCTTTTATTTTCACACAGCAAAGATTAATTAGTGACATTGCTTTAGGAGTAAAAATATTCTTGAAAATATAATGACCGTGATTATGAAGTCACAACTATGGTGACAATTCTGTATTTAGTTCAAAGAACTTTGGGATAATTTTACGCGTGTTACCGGATACCTGACGCGGTTAATATTTGAGAATTAGTGGGCGAGGATATTTTTATTTTTTATTTTATCACGGGTGACATAAATTTTATGGCCGTGAAATGGTCTTCGAAAAATCCTCTGTGTGAAAATTAAGCGTTGGCAAGAGTTCAAACCTGTCCATATCTCGATCCGCACCCCTTTGTGACTACTGATGTTTTATCGAGTGAAGTGAACATCTGTCACGCATAATTACATACCTGCTGTTTCAAATCACGCTACCTGGCTCACAACATACGCAACATTCTTGCAATGTAATGGGTGGAATTATTATTACAGAATACACTTTTGATCACAATAACATGTTTTGTTTTTGTTTTCGTATAATATTGTACATTTGACCAAGGAGGAAACAGAATATGCTTTAGGTTTATGTATGTGGTTGTCTGTAAATAGGTTATACCCGATATCAACGTTCTACTTACCATGTTGTTGCTGTAAATACGTATATTTTTTCACATGCCCAGGTAAGTTGATAGTACTGCTTTTTAAAAGCGGCTCTTTAAACATTCTGGGAATCGAAAGATTCCGATCAGTATATTTCCACCTTATTTATTCCTGGAGGGACGTCAGAGACGACCACGATAATCCGAACTACTATTAGTAAATATTTACTAACAGTAAATGAATCCGATAAATTCTTTAATTACTCACAGTTGAAAAATAGCTATACCTACCGACTGACTAGTACCTATAAGAAAAGCGCGAGTAGAATTACTCATTGTCTATCCATTTATTGTGAACACTATTTGGACTGGTGACAATTTCTAATGACTTACTGGTTAATACCATTTTGAATATAGCTTTGCTCATAGTTACTAGAGCTTAGGTCGAAGCGTTCAATATTACTTATAGATAAATAAATAAAAAATGAATACACCCAGTCACATACATAGTCCTGACCCCACACTAAGATCAAGTCTTGCGTCGTGAGTATCAAGAACTACGAGATAATTCGGTCTCATAAGCACCTAGACACAACACAAATACCTGCGGTTCATACAAATATTGTTTCGGTGCGGGGATCGAACCCGCGGCCTCTCGTTTCACAGCCAGCGTCTAACTAACTGCGCCACGGAGGCTGTCAATAATCTTTAATTCTTGTTTACGATGATTTAATGAATACAAATATGTTAGTTTATTATTTTTCCTCTATGCCAATGTTCAATGTAATAAAACATGCAACAATTATTATTTAACCTTCTTTCTTCGACGAACATGTGGTATGTTTCATTGAACAACAAATAAGGAATAGTCGTGCATGACTTAATGTCTACTTGAAACTGTTTATATAACTCCAGATATGAACGTATTGTTAATTGTAGCAACTTCACGTAAAATAGCTGAATTGTATAATTATACAACTATGGCATATTTTTTTTTACGAATTTACGAAGTATTATGTTAAGAGTTCTTAAAAGATATAGCCATGGTCCACTATGTTTAAAATCGCGTGATTTGTTGTCGGATTTAGACAATTAATAGCAAATGGGTGTTAACAGAGCTGTGGATTCAGGTGAAAAACGATTTATAATTTCTATAGAAGTCGCTAATGTCGATGAAACATGTTTTGTGGATGTGATCATTGTATTAATCATTTTATTCCTTCATTAGGAAGTAAATAGTGTTATTGTACATATTAAAAACCTTTAATGTCGATATAAACCAGCTTACAACTTTCTAATATTTTGAAATAACAAGTCGTGGTTGGAAATAGAAATGGGTTGCTTATTTTGGATTATTACAAGAGTAAATGTACCTCGTATTTCTGTTTCGTAGGTTAAATATAAAATGTTATATTTAAACTTTATTCAAGTCACTGTTTACTCTAAATATAATCTAATAATAGATCTAAGAGGAAAAGATTGATTGAACATATATAAATAAACAAATCGAGTTTCTCTCACTTTTACAAATTTGTGAGCGGGCATTACGTCATGCTCATTACTATTTTACATGAAGCTATTTTTATTGAAAAATATTAATAGACAGGCAGGTGTGAGCAACTTGGCAAGAGATGCCATTCGACAATGTGACACGGTACTGGACTAATTGTAAACGTAATAAACAGTAGGTATATTTTGTTTATTTCTGATTGTGTGGTCGCCCTTACTGTATCGCTATCTCGCGCTCTCTTAGGGATGCCCAAGTGTTGTCATTGGCAGGCATGCCTTGTCGATTTCTACACTGACTGTTCGTCTTGTAATGCGGAAAATGCACAGCATCTCCGCAGCCAATAAATACTAGCTTCAATGTCAATGTTCTGCACTTCGTATTATAGAAATCATGAGGTATATTGGTTAGTTTAATATTAAGGGACGAACCAAGTTTACACATGGACAGTGGCGTAACAATAGGGTGGCAGAGTTCGCAAAATGCCACGGGCCCCCGGCCTTAGGGGCCCCCGGCCCGGCAGGACCCTGGTCCGACAGGGTCTCAGGCCCGACAGGGCCCCAGCTCGATAGGGCCTCGGGCTCAAGCCAGACAGGGTAAGCAGAGAATAATGTAACATCAATAAATAAATTAATTAATACAAATAAATAATTGGCTACATTTTAAACATAGCTAACATTTCACGATAATATTTGATTTAAATGTTTTGTTTTGGTTTCATTATAGTATACCTAATTTTAGTTAGGAACCAATAAATTACAATGTAATGAATAATAAGCTAATAGTTTAACAAATAAATATAAACATATCTTGTTAAAGCAACTATTTGCTTAAGAGGTAGCGAAGACCGAAAGAGAAAGAATTCTGAAGCAAAAAATAAAAGGTTACCTAAAATAAGTCAGTACTTTGGGAACGAGCAATTTATTGATGAATAGGCGAGTAAATAGAGTCCCAGAAATGAACGTATGGATGAAGCTAAAAATCGGAGATAATCAATTTTCAGTCTCAAAATAATCACAACCAAGAACGAACAAAAATAAAATTGAAACTTTTTAATAGGAGTGGAAAATATTAAATCTCCATACGTTACAGACAGGTGTAATTAAAAAAAGATGCGATGTGAAACTGTTTGTGATAGAGAAAAGTCACTGTAAGCCCAATGCCCTCTTTTTATAAGACAGTGACAATAAATAAATAAAATAATAAACGAACGTAGATGTCGACAGTCGGTTCAACAGATGCTGCACGGCCTGGTGTTAGCCTCACAGTGAATAGATCATAAAATTATCTTCGACAAAACCAAAGTAATGATCAACCACCACCTTGATCCGACCTGTCGCTGTATGTGGCCACCAGCTGGAAGTTGTTTCTGAATATGCCTACCTGGGGCAGCCCCGTTAACAAGATAGAAACAGCATTGAGAAAGAAGCTACGAGGAGGTTCGAGCATTTGGTAAACTACGTCGAGTCTTCTTGTCACCTTTACACAAAACTAGAAAACGAAAGTTTAGACTTGGAAACTTACAGTACGACTGGTCAACCAGTTCAAGGTTGCTCAGCGATCTATGGAGTCTGCTATGCTCGGTTTCTTTTTGAAAGATAAGATCCGTAATGAGCGTATCCGTCCGAAAACCTAAGTATAGACAGCAAACAGGATTACCAAGCTGAAGTAGCAGTGCGCTGACCACATCTATCGAAGACCCGACAACCTATGGGGTTTTACATATTTTGCATCGGGTCGCTGCCCGATGCTGGATGCGACAAGCTGATAACACGTGCAATGGTGCAATTTGGAGTAAGCCCATATCTAGCAGTGGACAAAAAAAGGATAAAGATGAATAAATTTCGGTCTCTCGACGTGCGGAAAGACAATGGTCCGGATGGAATACCAGTTGTGGTTCAAAGAGTTTGTGTAGCGGAGTTGTCTCCTGTCTTCCTTCTCCTTCGAGCGTCCTGGCGCACAGGAGTTGCGCCTAAATCTTGGACGGAGGCCAAGGTGCAACCGATCGCCAGAAAGGGTGATCAGTCAGACCCTATCAATTATCGCCCTATCACTATCACCCCAGTGATTTGTAAGGTTATGGAGCGGATCATAAACGCTCAATTGATCCGCTACCTGGAGGATCACTCGTTGATCAATGACACACAATAGGATTCCGTCAAAACCGATCAACGGGTGATTTTCTAGCATTTGTCCTGCATCGCTGGGGTGAGATGATTGACCAGCGTGGCGAGGCACTTGCTGTGTGCCTCGATATGTCAAGGAGTTTGATAGGGTCTGGCACCGTGGTCTTCTTTCCAAGCTTCCGGCATATGGTCTGCCCGACAACCTGTCTTCATGAATTTCCGGCTTTCTGCATGGGCGTAGAATACGTGTCGTCGTCGACGAACACAATTAGGCGCTCTTATCTGTAAATGCCGGAGTTTCTCAGGGTTCGGTGTTGTGGCCCACCCAATTTATTCTGCATATCAATGATATGTTGTCGCTAGGCAACATTCATTGCTATGCAGATGATAGCATGGTTCATGGGCGATACCAGTATGGGCCGATACCTCCGAGTTGCCGGGTCGACCCTATGAGGGTATGCGAAAATCTTGTCATTGAGCTTAACCGGACATTGGATCTCATTTCTACAAGGGGTTCCAGGAATTTGGTCGAGTTCAATGCGAAGAAAACCCAGGTGTGTAAAAAGTCCCCGTTCTCTCCCCTCCCCTTACTTCAGGGTGCTACCCTCTCAATGGAGAAAGATCTGAGTATCCTTGGTGTGCATATCCGCTGTGATCTCAATCCAAGCAATCACATCAAGGGCGGAATATCTGCCACATTACGCAGGGTTGGATTCCTGAACAGGGTGCGTCGGTTTTTCACGCCCGGTCAACTATATCGCTTGTATAAAGCGCAGGTCCAGCCGGGTATGGAATACTGCTCGCACCTCTGGGATAGATCCACTCAGTACCTACTTGATACCTTGGATGGATTGCAGCAGCGGGCCATCCGCATTGTGAATGATGCAGACGTTACGAGCAACTTAGAGTCGCTACAACTGCGAAGAAATATATTTATGTTCAAAAGCCACCATTAAAAATTTCTGTACTGTACTGTATCAGCTCATATTAACTCTGCTGCAGGGCACGGGCCCATATAATCCACCACGCTGACCTAGTGCGGACTGGCGGACTGAACGTACCATAGAAATTTTTACAAATCGCTATGGTAATTGGTATCCAGGTTTCCTCACGATGTTTTCCTTCACCGTCATAGTACGTGGTGATTGAATATCAATACACGCAAAAATCAGAGGTGTGCCCTGGGATTCGATCCCGATACGACCATGAACATGTTTGCGGCTGCGTCTGGTCCGTTTACAAATACCACCTTATAAAAAGATTCATAAAAACGAAATTAGAATGTAAAGTTTTTTTTTTACGTATACAAAGGGCCCCATTTGATGAACTTTGCCACGGGCCCCCGATGGGGTAGTTACGCCACTGCACATGGATAACATAGATTACTACTAGATGTTAAAGATTTTAGTATGTTTTAAGTTTTAAATATCATAAGCTCTACTATTTACAAACGTAAACTCTACCACTTACATTCGTAATATTTCTTGAAAACAAATCTATATTTTTAGGTTCACGAGAAATGTTATGTCCGTCGATCAAAAAAAAATGTTATGTCCGTTGATCTATATTCTGTTTTTGTTTCTATTTTCTAAATTTAGTATGTACTTTTATTTAATTAATCAATATATGATTGCAATCGCATTTTACCTCCTTTTTAACCCCGAGACCGTAGGATCTACAAGTGCGGCAGGACCTACGGTACATGGATACACTCATTGCCTTTAACTCCACGTGTATGATATGTTATGGCTGAGTTGCACAAACGTACTATGCCAATACCTCTGCCTTTGAAAACGTAAATTAAATGCGTAAGCAATGTCAAATTTGTATCAAATGTATAGGATTGACATTTGCAGAGGCAAAGGTATTGGCAAAGTTAGTTTATGCATCTCAGACCTTCGATGAAATATACACTAGATACAGCATGATCTTTTTGTTATCTTTTTTTTGGTTCAATGCATCGATGCCACTTTTTAACAGAACATTTACAGGGAACTGAGTATCTAGTGATAGTCAAGTTGATAGTCAATCACCACGCACTAAAACGGTGAAGGAAAACATCGTGAGGAAACCTGCATACCATAGCGATTTATAAAAATTTCTATGGTATGTAAGCCCACCAACCCGCAATAGGCCAGCGTGGTGGACTATATGGCCTAACCACTCTCAATCGTAATGTCGATTGTAGAGGAGGCCCGTGCCCTGCAGTGGGACGTATATGGGCTGATACAGAGTATCTAGTGTATATTTGATCAACGTCTCAGACTTGAAAGTATTAGTTAAATAGAGGTATTGTACAATTCACATAAAACACACCCCGCATTTACTAGTGATACTATCATGACAAAACGATCGGTACTATTCAAAAGTCATGTCAGCTGTTTTTCTCGTTCACTCTTTCTTCAGCTACAAGATATCCACTACTGAACATAGGCCTTCCCCAAGGATGTCTAGATCGACCTGTTGGAAGCGGTCTGTGTCCAAGGATTTCCTGCAACCTTAACTAGGTCGTCCCTCCACCTTGTAGGCGGGCGTCCGACACATCAAAAGTCACAACCGCTTTAAAAATAATAAATTACGTGGCACATTATAATTCATATATGTCAAACAAACTTCAGTAAAGATAAGTCATCCTGTAATGTGCGTAATAATCAATGTAGTTAAAAATATATTGTGGCTATTCTTGTCGTTCAATTTATTGGTTGGTGAACAAACTGCTGATGCGAATTCTATAATAATTGACTGTATTATTTCTATGTAGTCTCCATGTCACAAAAAATTTGCATTGTATCATAATTATAATTATTGGAAACTAAAGGGTCTTTGCAGTTCCATTTAACCCTGATACAAATTCTTTTTTACAGAAACATTTTCCTTCAGCTATGGGATGATTTAGGAAATCACCTCTCGTGATTAAGGAATTAAAATGATTTTATTCCACTAAATTTAAGTGTTTAAAATAAAATAACTGCCTCGGTGGCGTAGTTAAATTCCTTGGGCTCGAATACCGGGTTGGGCCAACTGATATAAAAAAAATATATTTAATTTAACCTGAAGTCAGGAAATTGTGCTCGATATGGCGATAGTATCGTCTCTATCACATTATGGCACGGAACATTGACCGCGAAATATTGGTTTCCTAGGAACTCCTCTGCTGTCTAGGAAAAAATCATTCACGGATAAGACTTTCTTGTAAACTTTTAAGGATCTACTTTTTATTGTAGGTTTAAATTATATAATCCATAAGTAGCAATGTCTTGTCGCCTATATAAACGCTAATGATATAAAAAAACTACCAAGTAAGATTCTGCGTGAAGTGCGTGGTGGCCTGTTTGTAAACGGACTAGACGCGGCTGCCAACATGTTCACGGTGGTCGCGGGTTCAAATCCCAGGGCACACCTCTGACTTTTCGGAGTCATGTGTGTATTGACAGTCAATCACCACGCACTAAAACGGTGAAGGAAAACATCGTGAGGAAACCTGCATACCATAGCGATTTATAAGAATTTCTATGGTATGTAAGTCCGCCAACCCGCACTAGGCCAGCGTGGTGGACTATATGCCCTAACCACTCTCAATCGTACTTTCGATTGTAGAGCAGGCCCGTGCCCTGCAGTGGGACGTATATGGGCTGATACGAAGATTCTATAAGATATTAAGTAACTGCTGTAATTTCACTTTAATTGTATTGAAGAAAATAGCCCTATGACTATATTGTGACGCCACTATGTTTGTTTACTTTCCAAGATGAGTTAATGCATATTTGTCATTATTTTATGGCTGTTTGTCAATAGTCGACTCACAGACGGTTATGGCTACGTTTTACTTGCCAAAATTATGAATCAGCGTGTTGCTTGTGATATTTTTGCCTATTGCAACCGAATTCGGAATATGTTTATCATACATTAAATATAGTTCGATCATCAAGAATATTTTCTCAGAGTTATGACTTGTGGCAATTAATTATAGCGGATAGTAAACGTAATAAATTATGCCTCGATTTCGGATTAGCTCATGCGTTAGTAAAAAGAAAATGTTGATTTTGTTGATAGCAACTTCGGGAGAGAAAAATGTGGCATTTATAATTTATGTGGATAATCTAATGTTAAAAAGATTACTGATTACAAATTGTTTAAAAGTAATTATTACTTTGTGTACATCTTATTTCAGCGTTTTTTGAAAAATTGATCTATAGCCAAGGGAAGTCTAAAGCTGCCCATAGGTCATAGATTTACTTCTTGGTCTGTGGTCATAGATAAAGATGCTAAATAAGTTACATTGATTAAAAACAATAAAGACAAAAGACGTATAATATATAGAGCTAGGGTTAAACATATTATGCACTTGGAGAATTTATCCTACTGTCGGTGCACTCAGAACATCTTCAGAATACCCATACTCAGAATATATATTGTTGTATATCTGTATTTATATTTTAATAATTGATTATATTTTGTCATTTCTTCAAGCTAAACTTTCAAATAAAACTACATAAAACTACTTAGATAACATTTACCTACGTTTAACATCGGAGGAAAGAAGTGCTTATTCCCATAAAGTATGTTTTTGAGTTAATTCTTTGTTTTTTTATATTTATTGGGACAAAAAACAGTTGAAAAATACAGGTTAATAGAACATAATAACATACGCTGATGTTTGACATTTGTAAATGACGAAAAGATATAATAATAAAAAAATTGTTAATAAATGAATAAAATTAAGATAAAGTTTACCAAAGAAAAGCTACGAATTAAATTATTATTTAAATATACAAGCCAGCAACTTCATTTTTTCAGTTTTAAGAATATCATGAATAAAAATTTGAAAGAAACATCTGCGTTACGTTTCTATATTGTAGTAAAAAAATATGTTTATATACGTTGGGTTACTTGATGAATTTAACAAAGTATAAATTAGACAAGTTGTAATTTATTACCTTACTTTGGGCATTTGGTGTTAGGAAAAATTCTTAGCCGATGATGATAATGTATAGTGTACTGATTACACGGGTTGTCTGGGGGTAGTTGTGAGGGCGATAGCGAGGGCGGGTGCTCCTCGCCCCTCCACTGGGGCCGTGTGCAATACGCGCATAGACTACGCTCGCGCGCTGCCCTCGCGCATCATTCGAACCTCGCGCATCTCAGTCTCGGCATCTCTGCCCTGAACTGTATACGCGGCCGGGAGCTCGACTCTCGTAGCGACTCGACGAACAGGTCCGTGTTCTGGTGAAAGTGATGTCCTACACTCCCGTCCTACTCCTTGAAATTTCGCGACAATCTTTGGTGGATTTGCGGCATCTTCCCTCTGTGAACTATTATTAGCGTTGCAACGGCGCGCTCCAGCGACGTAACTTTACCTGAACTCCCCAAATTAGGAGCGTACGCGCACTAGCTCACGCGCTGCTCGCCCTACCGTCCATACGGGGTCACATTCTTTGCCTGTAGGCTTGCAGTGTTGGGAAGAAGCCGCAAAATATACGCAGTGTTCGACATTGTGATTGTTGAGCAATAAAGTGTCAATTCGAGTACGATTGAAGTGGTGCAGGCGACTTGGATTGCGGCCAACACACGATGCATTTAGATTTAAAAGATGATAATATTTTAAAATATTTTGCTGCATTTGTGACAGCTGTGTTCTACTTGGAGTGATGTATTATTTATTGTTCAAAAGTGTTAAAACTATTTCCATGAGACTGAAATAATTTTCCAATATATGCCAACGTACAAGTCGCCTTCACGTAACATTTCATCCAAATCGGACAGAGTTGTTGACGGTCAAAATTCAAAAGGATTGTTTTGTTACAGGATAAGTTAAGCGAGCACAATGCCTTTCAAACCAGCAGACAACCCCAAGTGCCCGAAGTGCGGCAAATCTGTATACGCGGCCGAGGAGCGCGTCGCCGGCGGTCTCAAATGGCACAAAATGTGCTTCAAGTGCGGTGAGTTCGCTTTACGATTTAAATTTATTTCCTAAAATAAAAAAAAAACGATTCCTACGAATTGAGAACCTCCTCCTTTTTTTAAGGCAGTTAAAAACACTGCAACGAAAGTGTCTATGAATAACAATAGTAAACAAGTAGAGAACAATTTTAAATGAATTTAATTTCTTTCCTAACATCGGCAATGTTTGACCAGTTGTATCACGATGATTGAATCACCATCATCTACTCGTTTGTAGTGAACGTATACATGTTTAAGGAAACTAAATTGTAGAGCAAGTGTCGGAAAATATTAAGCAAATAAAATGTAAACAATTCGCTATCTGTATACTACGCACTATGACACTTCGAAGGCTTCAATAAGAAGCATTTTATTTTAAATTTATACTTCTACCTCATACCAAAAAGAGGTCTAGGTAACACTAAAAAAACATGTTATTTACCACTTTGTTACTGGACAGGTCATATTTCTACCAAGAATACAAAAACTATATTTTATTCGCAGAAAATGTGTCATAGTAATATTTTCGTCATTAACTACTGGTCAATATTAAATATTAATATTAAATGTATTTGTATTTTGTGATGTTTCATGGCTCATGTTACAATTTCGATGACAACGTCCATGAATTGTAAACAGACAAAAAATGTGTTATGGTCCTGGCGAATTAGATGAATGATTATTCCATTCAAATACCTATTGTGATAAAGCTATATGGGATAATTTTCACGAGAATTGAGGGAAAACTTAAGTAATCTTAGCTAATACATAAAATAAAATTATTTGGGTAATCACAGACCATAAATTAATTTATGAGGGCTTGTATTGACGAACACAATTTTATCATAAATTTAGCATTTTTAACGATTAAAAACCATTGATGTTTACACATGAATATTTGAAGAGAATTCAAATATTATTTATGGTAAAAAAAATCTTAAAGATATGATGGAAGCGTCGTTCTTCTTCATGAAGCTTCTGTCGTATGCCTCTGATAAATTAAATTTAGCTGTCGTGGATCCGTTTTTTTAATTTCATTGCATTCTACCATGCGAGATAACTGAAGAAGAGTTATTTGTTTAGGTTTGTGCCAGAAATTGCTGGACTCCACCAACTGCTCAGAACACGAAGGTGAACTGTACTGCAAAGTGTGCCACGCGCGCAAATTCGGTCCTAAGGGCTACGGCTTCGGCGGTGGCGCTGGCTGCCTTTCCATGGACACTGGTGACCACCTGAAGGGCGAAAATGCGTAAGTAATATACCCTCTTCGCACTCCCGCCGCCCGCGCCATTGAGGGTCTTTCCTTATCTAAGGTCGTATAGACGACCGGCCTCCGGGCCCGTACGTAACCACATTAACCGCGTGTACATAAACTTATAAATACAGTAGAAAAGCGCGCGCTCGGCTGTACATTACGCGCCGCCTGATACGTGCATGACCAATCTCCGTTTATGTCGCAACAGGAATTGAGCGCGAGCAGTCATCAAGCAGAGGTTGCAGATCGCCGACACACTACTCGGCCAACCAGCGGTGCCTCGCGATCGCACGTCTTATTGTACTTTAAATTACTTTAGTTAGGATTATTTATTCGCTATCGCTTAATTTATTTTGTTTATCAGTCTATTATTTATTAATTAATTTATATAAAAAATAAAGGAGTCGACTACCAATCTAGAGTTAGTTGTTTAAGAGTTGGAGCTTGGTCAATTCAGCGTAGAGCCCCGGGCGACGCAAGCCAAGGGCATACGCCGAATTAAACGCGTTCCAATCTCGATCATTCCCTTTCTCCCGAAGTAAGACACCTGACACACAGGAGCAACGGTGAGATACGAGTCTGTAAAGCCTCAGCACGGCTTCGCAACGCTCCAGACGCACCAACTTGGCATGCGCCTGTAAAAGCACCTTTGATTTTCTTAATTTTCCTCGCTACTGACCGTTTCTAATACTCTGCTAACGCTTCCGTCTTAGCTTTAACCGATAGTTTTACATGTGATGGGATAAGGAAAGCGCCCTCTATGTTGATGATGTGTATAGTGGTATAGCAAGGCCGGAGCGGAGCGGGCGGCCGGGAGCCCTTACCTTCTCCCATTACGGCGGAGGTGCGCCGCCGGCATCAATCAATCTGCTTCGCCGCGATTCGTGTGGCCGATGTTAGATAGTGCGGGCTCTCGGATTTTCTTGGAGCCCGGAAAGCTTTTTACTACTCTTCTATTTACATTGCTAAGCACAACCATATCATAAATGTGCAATTTTTAATACCAATTTTATATACAGGGATGGCGTAAGAACCAATGGAGCGTGCATGGAACCGCGCGTGATTGCTAAGGCTCCACCTGGTCAAGGATGCCCACGTTGTGGTGGCTACGTTTATGCTGCCGAGCAAATGTTGGCTCGCGGACGGGTATGTTTCAGTCCTCCTTACAAAAATTACGATTCACATGAATTATCCATTTGCTTCTGCTTTTAGATTCTAATTACGGTTATAACATTTCGGATATTAAAATGTAGGAATCATTTTACGATTAATACTGTCCAAGTGGCATTACACCCAAAGTGCTAGTGACAGCGAAAATTAGTTGTGAACCAACTATAAAGTCGCGAGTTCGAGTCTCAGGCTGGTAATTGCTTATATGGGGTTTCCAATAACTTCTCCTGAAACAGACTTCCTGTTATAAAGTTACAAGTCAAGCCTATCAGAAATATAAATTAATAGACAAAACCCTACCCTACTTAATATAAGGGCCAGTGAAAAATAAAAAAAAAATCAATGGTCACGCATCTTCAGAAAATACACGAATAACTGTACCTAAATCTTATTGAGATTCAAATAATGATACTGTTTATTTTGTTATTGTGCTTTAGGGCTATCACAAACGATGCTTCAAATGTTTAAATTGCAACAAGACTCTTGATTCAGTGACACATTGTGATGGGCCAGATAACGAAATATATTGTCGAGGTATCTTAATGTAATTTTTAGTAATCGATATTCATAGTGGATGCATTTTGGCAATAACATCATACTTCATTGTGATAACGGACTGCACCTGTGGCGTAACACTCTCCTCGCATGCTCTGACGTACCCTCATTGTTCACTGTATGTTCAGGGGTGGCACAAGGAGTGTTTCAAATGCGGCGACTGCTTGAAACGACTGGATTCCACCAACTGTTGCGAGGGCCCCGATAAAGACATTTATTGCAAAGGTTTGTTCCTTTCATGTTTTTAAACGACTTTCATTTCAATAATTAAAGTTACGTTTCTATAATGTACCTAGAATTTATCTAGATATTTGAGTGTCCATGACTATCGTTTTTTCTAAGCATGTTGTTGTACCCTTTTCCTTATGTGTTTTAATTGTATGTTTATTCTATAGTATGCTATGGCAAGAAGTTTGGTCCTAAGGGATACGGTTACGGAAAAGGAGCTGGGGTTTTGCAGAGTGACCCTTACGCCAATGGGTAAGAACAACTTGACAATATGAGTTAAGCTCGTCTGGCGAGGGCACAGCTTTTGACAGGATATGCATCAAAAAGACATTTACTAGATCATATATTACATTGTGTGAGTGAAACGCTGTGTGCTCCTCAGATGCATTTATAACGCTTGTTTGCTTTTGCTGTAGGATGCTACGCACAAAGATTTGGTCCTAGAGGTGTTGGACACGGGGGAATGTCATCCCTTGGTCTAATGTGTGATATAAAGGACTTGGAGTGGCAAAGGTACAATCATAGTGTGTCATCCGAATCCGTACCTACAGGTCACAGTCTATAGGACTAGAAATCCTGAAATATATAACTAACCACAGCATAACATGATATTTGCTTATAGATTGCTTTAGCAAAGAGTAGTTATGGTTTTTCCTCATGTTTATAAATATTTGAAGTCACTAATTTTAGTATATGTTACTAATGTCCTTGTGTGTAATTTCCATCAAAATATTTTAGTTGGAGCCCTTAGTAACCTGTTACGTATTAAAGTTCTCAGGTTACACGACAGGTTTAGGTTATTTCCATCACATAGTCGCTTTCATAAAAACAGCTTATAATACAAACAAGAGATGGCAACTTGCCAAAGTTAAAATAGAACGTGCTCTCCGCTCTCGATCGTACTAATTTTAATATCGCTAAGACTGGCCACGCGGTTTACATCCACAATATGTAATCTTCGTTTGATAAGTTAGTATCACCTGTGTAAATATACGTAGATTGTTCAATTCAACATCTTACTAAATTACGGTGGTTCGTATTATTAACACCAAAATCAATTCAATGCTTTTTGTCGGACGTCGTAGCTAATAATATTTTTTTAAGTAGGTAGGTAGGTGGGTAATATCTAACCACAAAGAGTATCTAAAATCAAATATCTGGTTTATATCACATCATTTTTGATAACGCATTTTACATCAATTGTTTTGTTTCAACACCATTAAATGACTATATATTTGATTTATTTTCTGGGTAATGTACAAAATCGAACATCTACTATCTAACAACTTTAACTCTACCTACTTAATATTTTCTGATTGTACTTTAAATAATTGTGGTAATACTAAAACTGTAATTTGTTGCACAGCGATCAAGCACCCAAAACCACGGTGATTGACACTGCCGCTATCAAGGCGCCCCCTGGCAAGGGTTGCCCAAGGTGTGGCGGAGTTGTGTTCGCTGCTGAACAAGTTCTCGCTAAGGGACGTGAATGGCATCGCAAGTGCTTCAAATGCCGTGACTGCACCAAAACTTTGGACTCCATCATTGCTTGCGACGGACCCGACAACGACGTCTACTGCAAGACTTGCTATGGCAAGAAATGGGGACCTCACGGTTACGGTTTCGCTTGCGGTTCCGGCTTCCTCCAGACTGATGGCTTGACGTAAATATCAACCTTTTACCCATTATCTAACGTTTAAAATTTATGAAAATCGGACACATCTAAACATTTTATATTTTATATAGTGAGGAGGAAATTTCGGCTAGCCGTCCTTACTACAACCCAGACACTACGTCTATTAAGGCGCCTAAGGGACAAGGTTGCCCTCGCTGCGGAGGAATGGTCTTCGCTGCTGAACAACAATTAGCCAAGGGAACAGTGCGTATCTACGTAATTCAAATGCATATATGATATAAAGCAGTAGTCAGTAGTAAGCAGAGTCCCGTCTCAACGATGAAGAAAAGTCTTATAACTCTAATGAGTTCCTGAATCACGAGTGGCTTTTCGTTATAACACAGTCCCGTAATTATTTGTTGATCACACATTTGTTTCAATGCGAATATCGAACAATAACTCGTATAACGGCAAAATTTTTGAACTGTTAATCAATAAATGCATAACTTAATTAATACGGAGACTGTTGGGTTGCAACCGAATTTATACGAGATTCTTTCTTTTAATTAGATGTGGCACAAGAAATGCTTCAACTGTGCGGAATGCCATCGACCCCTCGATTCAATGTTGGCGTGTGATGGACCTGACAAGGAAATTCATTGCCGTTCCTGCTACGCTAAGCTCTTCGGGCCCAAGGGATTCGGTTACGGCCACGCCCCTACCCTCGTCTCCACCGAAGCCGAACCCATTATCACATAGTAAGTACTTTAATTTCTATTGGTATCTGTAAATATTTATCTACCTGATACAACTCTGGTTTACTATTCACATTGGGCTACAAGTATTAGCTAGAATCTAAAGGGTAGGTATAGCAAAATTAAACATATTATACATATAAACCATATTTGAATCATGGCAAGCTGGGATTATTGTATCTGTTGTACAAAAAAATCAGTCAGCCAGGTTCAAGGCCGCGTAAATCTAACAGGATACCCAGGTTCACCAGTGCTATGTCTGCTATAATACATATTTTATACAAATGGGTACTAAACATTTTGTTTGTATCACAGCACAGAGCAGCTTCCATTCACTGGACAGAAAGCAGCCAAAGGCCAAGGCTGCCCACGATGTGGTTTCCCAGTATATGCTGCTGAACAAATGCACTCCAAGAATGGCACATGGCACAAACGTTGCTTCTCATGTGCGGATTGCCATAGATCTCTTGTAAGTATATTAAAAACATTTTTATTACACTTATTCATTATTGCTATTAGTACAGTGATTTGTGCTCTTACTATGATATACTTTAAAGGGACTTATCAAATATATTTGTTTTGTGTAATATAAATTTATGCAAGTGAATTTAATTCTTGGTTAGCATTCTTCTTTGATGATTTAAATAAGGGATATGCTACATTTGCAATATTGTATGCCTTTAACTCTTGACATGGTCATGTTCACATCATGTGCATGGCTTGATAGCCCTAAATATCGTAGTTGTAATTTTCATACATAATGAAACTAAGCTGGTATCAGCGGGCTGCTTGAGTAGTAACAAAGAGATTTACAATTTAAATAAAAGAAAATATGTTAATTACTTAAACTTTAATATAAAAAACTAAATTTCATTCGTTTTTAAATAATGACGATCGTCTTCCACCTCTTTCTCTAAGTGAGTATTCAAAAATTCTTCTACTGAATCTGTATTCCACTTTTCTATGGCAACTGTATCCTTGACAATTCCATCCTTGTCTAGCAGCTTAATGATGGGATCCAGTCCACGTACATATTTAATTTGTAAGTTAGGAAACTTGGCCGGTCGATCGCTCTTCACGAAGGCTTGAATTTGAGGATAAGCAGGGAATTTGCACGTACAAACTTCTAATATAGCGCGTGCATATTTCTTCTCCTTTAGAGCTGATTCATCGTTATGACAACATTCTTTACAGTGTTCTAATAACTGATCTAAACTAAAATCTTTTAATTGATCGCAAGATGAACACAACAGGTTAGCTTTGATAAATCCAAGAGAAGCGCAATCTTCCGTTGAAAATTCACCACTTACATTGGCAAAATAAATTAATGCCACTAATGAACAATATAGTACCAACTTAAAATACATTTTCTTTTATATTTTTTAATGTAAAACTACGAAGTACTTCTACTTTTATCAATAATATTTGACACACGTCATTGTTCGGTATGGACAGCTAAGCAAATATTTTCTATTTGGTTCAGTGAATAACCGGCTAAAGACGAAAATCATACTGCCTATTATTATCATAAACAACTAGTTATAGTCAGTGGGATAACATTGATCTAGTATGTGATATTTTATTGTATTAATTTTAGGGGAACAAGATCCAGAAATAATATATGACTGGGTCTAGGCTTTAATAAATGAAATAAAAATTTACTTAGTGTGTTATATTGTTCCAGGATTCCACTAATTTGAATGATGGACCCAATGGCGAAATCTACTGCCGAGGCTGCTATGGCAGAAACTTCGGTCCCAAGGGTGTTGGATACGGTTTAGGCGCAGGCACATTAACGATGGCATAATTGTACTATAAAGCTGGACTTTATAGAACCTTTTTTAGGTAAAAATGGTAGCTTGAAAGGAATTTAATCTACGCACATTGCTACCTTTTCGGCAATCATACCATTTATTAAACTGGATTTAATAATGGTTGATCACAATTACACAGAACCTAATGAAACAATAGAGTTCATAGGTTCAAATCATGTTTTGTTATGAAGATATAAATTAAAGGTTACATTCCTTTCATATATGTACAAAGTGGATGATGAATGTGTCTGGGCCATTAGTTTATAGATTCGTCATAAAATATTGTAGATATAAGATGCATAGACTTAATGTAGATAAGTACGACGAAATAAAAATTCAAAATTAAAAAAAAACAAATATATTCGAATAAATAAAAAAATGGCATTGTGATTTACCTCATATTATCACTTTGTGATATGGAGGTAGGTACAAAAACTATCCTGTAAACGCAGAAAAGATTGCAGAATGCAATCGTTTCGACCGACCAGGTCTTCGTATGTAAAGACCTGAAGCGTCTATACATATTTTTATACATAAAAGATTTTTGTATATAGATTTATAATTTTATCACTTCCAGCACTATGCAAGGTGCTGGAGAAAATTCTAACTATGTATATGCTTTGGAGCTTTTGCTATATTAAAACATGTATTTAAATCAGATAAACCTAAAGATTAAGCTAGCTAATTGCATAATATTGCGAATATACTTAATGGATGAAATTGATATAAGAAGTAATTTTATTATTAAATAAATGATTATTACGAAGAGTTTTATTTAAATAAACCTCTTGTGATTGATACTAAATGAAGAATCACAGAAAGTGCGTGGTGGCTTGTTGGTAACGTTCCAGAAGTGGTTGCCATATCTGACTTTTGGGAGTCATATTTGTTTTGATAGTCAATTACCACGCTCTATATAAGAGGAAACTTGCATTTCATAGAGATTTCTGAAAATATCTATGGCATGTAAAGTTCGCCAACCCGCATGGGGCCCGCGTGGTGTATACAGGTGTACCTAAGTGGTTCCTTAACCTCTCTTAAGTGTGCTCTCAACTCGTAGAGTGCCATTCCCTGCAATGGGATGTGTATGAGCCAATACAGATGAATCACAACAACATGGATGTAAATGCCAGCATAGCTATGTTTGATAGATTCGTGGATACATGAATAGTATGTATAAGGCAGCATAGTCTGTTCGGGTAGACATGTCTGGGGATTCCAATATTTGTCCTTTCTCGCCCTTTTCGGTTAGCTCAGATTCCTTTAAAGAAATTATTGATAAAAATGTAGTGATTTCCTGAAATCCTTGACTTTCCGATTTACCGAATAGACCACAACACGTACTATGCTTACATAATAAGCATAAACAAACGTAACACATTCACTGAAACCTGAAAATAACCTGTGTACAGTGTTCATAGAAATAGGCCATGTATCGAAATGGTAACAATTACTTGGCAAAAACTTGCTACATTATATATTTAGTTATTTACAATAAACACACACATAAGCCAAAAGAGCGAATGTAGCATACATTCGCCGTGGATTTAGAGTCTCGCAGATATTGATATTAAAATCATACTAGTGTTCGTGAATAATTTTTGCCTGGAACTATGGTCAGATCCCATTTAAGTTTGAAAAGGGAGACCACCAGGGATGTATTTTATTCCCTTTTGTTAATATCTATGGGAAATACATTAAGGGCTATTTTTACTTTAGAATATGTCTTGTTAAAAGTATAGAAATAACAATAATAATAGTTTCAAACACTATTTTTATTAAAAATTGACATGCTGAAGTGAAATAATAATATCGCTAAATTTTATTTAGCATTGAAATCAAATTCTATCATTATTTATTTTAATAATACAGGTATGATGAGATTTTTTATTAATATTCGGTGGATTTGCATTAATATATAGAGACGGGACCTATAAAACAAATATAACAGTAAACAGTATAAATGTAACATAATTAAAAAGGCGGACTTAAGTAACAACATAACAATAAAATAAGTGGATGCTTCACTGTAATCTCACTATTATCACAAAAGTTTGTATAAACTTAATTATAAAATACACCTATTACTTATTATTTTTCTTGGCGACAAAGCGCGGGGTTTTTGCTTTGTTCTTATTAGCTTGTGAGGTAGTTGGATTTTCGAAGCCATATTTGTTTTTAATTCGTTCCCTAATAAGCAAGCCCTTAATTAGTTTTCTCCAATTGCCGTATACTCTGGCATCCGTCTTTTCGCGCTCCCTTTTCTCTTGTTCTTCTTGATCCTGGAATAACAATGGTGCCAATAAGATAATCGGATAGTCAAGTGGTTTGAATAGTTATGTGCGGTAGATATAATTAATATAGATTGTCTAGGATCTTTTGGAGTCCGAATGTGTTAATGTCAAAATGTTAGGTAAAGTTTTTCTCTCTTATAATTTTATTGGATATCTCACTACGATTATGTTACTAATATAAATGTTTGTTATTTTTAAGAGCGTATACACCTTGCGCGCAAAGTCAACAATAGGTATTTCTTCGTTAATTTCACGCACACATAAGCGACCAAAGCTGTGTGCGAAGAGCTGCCGCGTCGGCTCGCTATACAATCGGCTCAAACAACTTTGATCCGTGCGCTTCAAATATTCAATTGAAATGTAACTGTAATATAATATCATAAAAATATTTTATTTGCACTATAAGTAGACAAATATTACTGTGCAAGCAAAGAATAATACAAATTTTGGATACTAATCATATTTTCGTTATTATTACATTGTTAAGTTGCATTCAAATCAGTGTTCAATCAGTATACACTACGGACGTTTTATTAATCATTTCGTGTTCGAACACATAAATAGTGTTAGGGGCCTTACAACCCCTTATAATTACGAAATATATTTAATTTTATATTACAATACATAACATAATTTAGCCTCGGAATTACATCCCATTATATTACCTGAAACATAATTTATACTCACTACAAAATCAGTGTAGGTAATAAAAATAATTAAATATTTTACTACCAAAGTACTAAGATGTGGTAATCGCATTCCGCGCGTGGCTATTTTTACTACGCGCCGCATAATCGACTGCAGCCAGGCCGGAGCGACGAGCAATACGTCCTCCCTCTAGAAGGCCTTGCGGCGGTCTGATTTGATCCACGTCGGACAGCGTGTTTTATAGTGGTTTTTAAAATATTTGTAGAAAACATGAAAACTAATTTTGTTGAAATATAAAATGATAATTTATTGATAAGATGTTCTTCTATTGTAATATGCAATAGCTATAAAAAATTATGTACGATAAGTTGGTGAAAAAAATATGTTTTTGACGAGAGTTTCTGAATAATTTCGCATTGTTTAAATTTTTATTTTTCAGGGACTAAACACAAAAAGATTATTTTTCTCAGCAAAATCTCTCCATAAGGGTCTTATTAGTCTGATAATATTTTTATTTTCATCTTATATTTAGTGGTTTCGGATATCTTAAGCTTCTAAATTGCCATTTAAAGCCTAAATAACGAAACTTGTGTTCAGTAATCCTTACAGTACTCACAAATTATCCATCAATCTATAATGTTTTCCACCAAAATCCCTAGATGAGAACCTTTTCTAAAATTAGTAATAATTATTTTTCCTTTAAATTGTTTATTGGTGGCTATTAACTCATTTGAAAAGTCCTGTTTTTAAGCCAAAAAGCGCGTGCAGGGTATAAACGCTCTTAACTCTGTTTGTGTTTTTTCAATTATATTAGTATTCAAATCAATTGGGTAAAGTGATTTGAAATAAATTATCTTACTTCTGTTGTCGTTAGATTCAAAGCTATGCAGTTTTGGTCCAAATAATATGCACTTATTTCACGGCCGAGCATAAGATTCAAACAGGTTTAATATTTGGTTTGCTAATAATTAGTAAATGAAACTATGCGATAAACAATAATAGTTTATCAATGACGCTTGCCGATGAGTTTTACGGACACGCGCACGCATATCACGCGGTCGCCAATTGGCGCTTGCCACGTAAAAGGGAGGAGCGTACACCGAATGAGATTGATTTTAACAATCCACGACTGCATTGTCGCGTATTGATTAACGTTGCCCTCAGTAATATTAATAACTTATTTTAAAATTTTAATATAAATTTTCCTCTAAAATAACATTATATTTTTCGAAATATTGGAGGGAGCAACGAACGTCTAATACACAGCTTTAATATGTCCACAGTGTAACTGCTTTATGTATATTATGCTTTGTGTAGTTGCATATCAAAATACCCACCTTTACCCATGCTTCTGTGATTATTTCTTCATATTCCTTGCACACTACAAATCCGTCGAATACCGGATGGGACCAGCCCCCGTTGAAATCGAACCCAGTCATTGCAGGTGCACAATCTATATTCAATTTTCGGGCCACCTTGTTCAAACCTGGCACTAAAATATTTACATAACATAAATTAATGGATTCATAATTGAACAAGTATGAATTAAGTCTTAATTAAAGTATACTTACGTTTTATATGGACGGTGCCTTTCGGTAACATGCAATCTTTAAATAACTCCACATTTCCATAAGCATTTCGTGGGACAATTCCATTCTCAGCTACTGGTGGTTCGTAATCCTTAACCTGCCATGGTCCAAATACTTCTAAGGGCTTGTCTGTTATTAATTTATTGGACAGCTGAAAAATTATTAATTATTGGTTTAAAAATTTTAGCCTTTAGCGCGGCCTCACACCTACGTAATAGATATCTCAATTCAAATGCCGAACTCCTCCTATCCGGAATTCAGAACGCTCGTCAGTACCATTCTTACAAATCAATCTGAGAAATTGAAAAAATCTGACTGTGTGCAGTTCATAGATATTATATGGTATTTTGTGCTTTCTGAATTAATAATATGAGTTCAGATAGTTATTCCAGATATGTGAGACCATGCTTGAGTTTATAAAAATACGTCTATTTGATGACCAATAATAATTGTATCTTATCTGGGCTTATGTTTTACTAGTGCTAGGAAGTAGAACTGTTAAAAATTAAGCTTTTAAAATGCCCCTGCAATCTTAATTTAATTGTCAAAAATCTACAAAATGTACCTTGTCCCATTTAGGTCGAGCTTTGACGACTTTATAAGGCTCTTCACCAATTCGCACCACTTTAGCTTCTTTCAGCCACGTGTCCCGCGACCTGCACACATACACGCACTCCCTCGCGTAAACCGGCTCACCGCGCACAAACCCCAATGTCGCTGCATCTGGAGGATATATCGCTTCGAATTTCAATAGATGGCGCTTCAGGGCGTATAAAGGATGATTTTTGTATCTAAAAGAAATACACAAAGGTCATAATATCATTATTAAGATTTATAAAGTGTGCAATTTACATCAGGATGTTTTCCTTCCCAGTGGTAGGTAATTAAAAATGTATAAATTATCTACACAAAACTTTGATATATGTTCTGTTATTTGAATATGCGACCAACGCAATTTACATGAGATTTGATACCAACAGGCGACTAGTTATTGCAAATTAACTTAGATATGATATGGTATATTCGAACAGTATTTTCAATAATTTTTACTATGCTTACTCTGCAATGCTCTTCGGTATCGGCGCGTCGAGCTGCATTTTATCAAGAAATTCATCTTCTTCTCTTTGCCTGGCCGTTTTTGGGCCTAGCCATGGTTGCACTGCCTTGTCCCACCAACCCTGTTCAGCACGAAGTTTCCGAGTTATTGTGTTCCAATGTGGCACATATCTTCGCGTTAGATCTTTTAAATAATTGTTATTATCCCAGCCTACAATGTAGCAGACAGGATGTGTGCAGCGGTTCTGAAATTAATACCAAAACTTACACTTAAATGGCTGTTTCTAGGTCTTTACTATTAATGCTAAGTCAGCTAACAGAAGAGTAAGAACAGCTTTTTTAATATTAAAAACACTTATATCCGATACAACAAGCATTTCTTTAATGGGGAATGTGTATGTTTTTTAAATACGATTCTACTAGTCATTACATCACCAAACATACAAATATAAGGTCCAAAATATAAATTATTATGCAAAAAATTAAATATTAAAATCGCTATTAATTTTGGGCGACTTAAACGCGGCCATTTTGGCGCGCTTGTACGTGACGTCACGATTACACAAGTTCGTTGTCAACAGCAGTGATTGGTTCGAAAAATTACCAAAAAATAACGAAAGTGAGTAAATATCGACTTAATTACTATGGAAAAGCACAAAAAACATATTCCAAATATTGTGTCGTCCCTATGTGCCCAAATAACATAAACGCTGCACCTGACAAAATATATTTCCTTATGCTGAAAGGTGAAAATCTCGGGTTAAAGTGGTGTAAGGCGATGAGAAGAGACAATGTATCGTGATTGAGCTGTTTATATTGTTGTGAAGACCATTTCGATATAAGTAAGGATATTAAAATTAAGTAAAATACATATACAAATCATTGTTACGTTTACCTACCTACTTGTTTTTTTTACAAACCTCGACAAAAAACATAACCTAGTTTACGAAAAGTTCTAAAGATATTATTAAGAATTCTTATTCGATATTCTAAATTTATCCTTATGTATAAGTATCACTGGCGAATAAAAACATGTAAATTATTAGAGTAAGAGGCAAGTTCGAAACTAGTTTTATTAATATTTCTGGGTTTCAGATTAAATAGGATACAGAAAATTATATGAAATACAAAATAATGGCATTTAATACAATATGAATACTATGAACACATAAAACTATTAAGTTAATATAAAAAAAAAACAGCGACACAATACATTATCAATTATTCCCCAGAAAAGAAACCATACAAATGGCTTGTTGACAGCAGACCTCTCGTGTAAAACTGACGTCACGTTTCCGCGTTCACGTTTTCCACCAATAGTGTTGCGTTTCGGAAATTTGTGCGGACAGTCTCTTTTTGATGATTAAATTTCACTATTAAATTAAAATAAATTTTAAAAATTGGACCGAGTTATGCCAAATTGTACCAACTGCATAAAATTGATTTCGAGAAAATGGTGTTTAAAGTTAGATTTGTAATCATGGTCCAAATATCTGTATTATTACCAATTTGTGGCTTTGCTAAAGAGCTTGTGAGAGATTGTGTATAAACTCATTTTTATTTATTTATTTGTAAATATATGCCGTTGGTATGTTTTGGCAAAAATGTTTTTTTCAGGTAATCGGACATAAATTAGATATGCCAAAATGTACTATATTTATTTTGTTTACAAAATAATTTAAAAATACCACTTTATTTCAATAAACTATAACATATATTTTATCAGAGGAAGAGGATAACATATTTTATTGGAGGAAGAGGATATTTTCAATGTTCCTATAGTAAAAAATGTAACTATAGTAATTTTAATAATTTAAGTGATTCAATTGTATTTGGTCCATGTTTGTTGACTTGGATAATGGTTTCAGGCATTTATACAAAAAATATTTTATTTAATTCATTAAACCAGAGTCATTTGGTTTGTATTTATATTATCAAGAGTGAACCACATGTTTTTGGATCATTATAGTAGAATTGTTGAAAACATAGTCCATATGTGTGGCTTGGTTCATACATACTTTTTTTCTGTCAAATGTAAATATAGGATCAACTGTTTTTGCTGAGTAGTAATATATCGCATTCTGATCAGTTTGGTGTCAATAACTCATTTTTTGTCAATTTGTGGGTTGGTACATTTTGGCATAACTCGGTCCAATTATTGTCTAGTGTGTTTTCAAAAATATTTTGTCTATATTTAACTCACATGCATATTCCCCATTGGGTGCCCCCTTACACATTTGACACAATAAAAGTACATTAGTGCTCCAGATGGAATATAGTCATAATATTATTATAGAGGTCATTAGGCTGATGAATTATCTAAATACAATAAGAATCTATATAAAAAAAAGCATTTTTTTTTAAATTTAAACGATTTTATGTTGCAGATAAATGTACTAAAAGCTAAAAAGTCGGTTTTACGGGCGAAGATTTTACGTGACAACGTCTTTTTCTCGGTAGAATATTTATTGATATGAATATAATTAAATTGCACAATAGGAACAAGGAATTGAATGAAAATAAGAATTGCACAAATTTTAACTATAGAAATATATTTTGTTTACTAAAACATTGTACATGTAATGACGAATCTAAGCACTCCATATTTTCACTACAGACACAGCTGACGATACTTTAACCACACGTGTGAACTTGTATTGTGACGCTTTCTTGTTTTTCCAACGCCAAGAACGTTCGAGAAAGACAAAGACAGAGACACAAGCATGCGCCGATTCAATGCGCCTAATTCTCTAGTGCTGCGCGCGCGGCAGACCGATCATAGTTGAGTGGGAGAGAGACGCAAGGCATTCGGCGGGCCTCTCTCTCGTTCGGTGACTCATCGTAACGTTACCGGGCGTTACACTTTTTCATAAGTGACTCCCAGCCGCAACCTAATTTAAGACGTTGTCACGTCAATAAATTTTTTGGAGGTAAAATATTTTTTTTTGGGGGGGTAATTTTTTGGTTATTTTTTTGGGATTTCTGGCGGGGTCAATTTGTAGCCCTCACCAAGACGGTTCCGAGGATACAAAACTCGGTGGGTCTACGATCTATATTGGCCGAGATAGGATTGGGGGGGTGAGGTAAATTTTCGGGGTGGGGGTAAGGGAGGGGGGGGGGAGGAAGGTTTCGTGGGGAGGCTAACTTAAATTAATTGTTTTGGAGGTAAAATATTTTTTTTTGGGGGGGTAATTTTTTGCGTAATTTGGGATTTCTGGCGGGGTCAATTTGTAGCCCTCACCAAGACGGTTCCGAAGATACCAAACTCGGTGGGTCTACGACCTATGTTGGCCGAGATAGGATTGGGGGGGGTGAGGTAAATTTTCGGGGTGGGGGTAGGGGAGGGGGGGGGGGTAGGTTTCGTGGGGAGGCTAATAGGCACTATTTCGGAATAAGGGTGGGGGAAGGCAGGGGGACAATTTTGGAAAAAGTGGGTGAAACTGAAAAATAATTCTCTAGTGCTGCGCGCGCACCGTTACGTTACCGGGCGTTACACTTTTTCATAAGTGACTCCCAGCCGCAACCTAATTTAAGACGTTGTCACGTCAAAAATAATTTTAAACATATGCATTGATTAAACTGAAATAAATCGTGGGGCACGTCCACTTTAAATGAATTTTAACCACTTTAAATATTGGACGTGCCCCTCGATTTTATTTTAGTGTAATCAATGCATATGTTTAAAATTATTTTTTAGCTTTTAGTACATTTATCTGCAATATAAAACCGTTTAACTTGAATTTTTTTTTACTTTTTTATTTTTAAGTTTTTAGTTTTTATTTCTCATTCTATTCAATTCGTTGAGTTCTTGACTTGGGTGGGAGATTCATATTGTAATTTTGTATAGTATACTGTATTATACTTACCAAGCCCTTTCATTTGATACCCATATTGCTGGGATAAAAAAAAACTAAGTTGTCCGCCATCTTGTAACGGCGGCCATCTTGGATTCACAATAATATTGAATATGGATAATTGTATTGTCACCAGAATCAAAGGCGTATACCAAATTTCAGATCAATCGGTTAACAGGAATAGGGTTAAATTTCAATTACTAAATTTGACCCAAACAAACGGGGGAACTAAATAAAACCGTTTAAAAATATTTGCTTACATAAATAAAATTGGCGTCATGTATCTTTCCAGTAATTAAATCGACACATATCCACTGCTCCAGCTCTTCCACAAAAATTTCACACCACACATCAGTTTTTTTACTTGCAGTATCTTCATCTGATGACAGAACTCTGCGGTCAATTACTTTACTTGTACTGGGTTTTGGGCTCAATTTTGTTGGCTTGAAGTCATCATCACTATCCATGCAAAGAGATTCATTTTCTGTACCAAGCTTAAAATCTGGATCATTGGTACTTTTTCTCATTCTTCCTGTTGATAATGTATTTAACAAATGTAAACAATCTGACATAATGAGACTAAACATCTTATGTCTCAGAACAGTGAACGCAAGAGAATGCCAAGCATTACTTTGTAATTCATGCTGATATTTGGTTTACAATTGGTGACAATTTAATGCTCGTCTCACAATTCCTTGCAATAAAAAAAATAGCAGAATAAAACCGAGATTCCAAAATATACCGCCGATGGTCGTGTCGTCTCATCTAAGCCAAAGATCCTCTAGGAGGTGGAAGGCTTCTATAGCCAGTAGTATGACTCACAATATTCGTTACCTAAACTAGCCCCTGCGATCCCCAAGCTGCTTTAGTCCGACACTATACCGACGAACTTGGGGATTGAAAAAAGTGAGTAGGCCCTCAAACATGAAACGACTAAATAATAGAATAGTCCCCATATGTAATTGCAACTGAGATCTTAAAAGCAATTAAAGTTACATTGTATATTTAACTCCGTTCTCCACGAAGGGAGAACTCCAAGAACGAGGAGCAGGAGCATGGTAGTTTTATTTTTTCAAGTATAGGTTCAAGACCCAACTCAAAAACTAGCGCTCTACCTACCTAAGTTGTTTTCGAGAGTCATCACAAATAGGCTGAGACAACGAAGGTTGGACAATTTCTAGCCACCGGAAAAGGACGGGTTTAGCGGAGGATTTGGCACCATAGACTACATACATACAGTGAGGCAGATTATACAGAAGACCCAGGACTAAGATGTGATGTGAAGGGGATGAGATACCCCCAAAACTGTTTACAAATGCATTGGAAGACGTTTTTAAGACTCTTAACTGGAACAGGCGAGGCATCAATACCTATAACCGGCGAATTCATCTCGCAATTAAAGTTTGACGATGATATCGTAGGTAGAATTGCTTACCTCAGCACTAATGCAATGGACAAGATAACATTTTCGAAAAGGAAACATATAGGATTCAGTTGGCAGCGGTTAGGAAGTTGCACCACATATTTTTTCATATATACCACAGAGCCTGAAGACGTATTGAAGCAGTACTTTTTGTGGGGCTAACCAACGAGTTTAAAGTTGCTGAACGGGTTATGAAAAGAGCTATGCTCGGAGTCTCTCAGAAGTATAAAATTCGGAATGAAGTGATCTGTCAGAAAACCAGGTGATTGACATAGCTCTGAAAGATAATAGGTTGAAATGCGTTGGCCACATATGTTGCAGAACGAATAATACGAATAAAATAAGAAGCGCGATCTGGACTGGAGATCACGTCTTGGCAAACATAGCGTCTGTAACCCTCTGGCTTCATAGCGGGACGACTTGTTCAGCAGTAGACTGCAACGGGCTGATGATGATAAATGTTATAGCTAGTATGAATTAAATATGAGGAACAAGGTCAAGTGGAAAAAAGTTTATCTTAAGACTTTTGACTTTGACTGTGCAAGTCTGCCTGAGCATCAATTAATTTTGAAGTGGTTATTTTTAATTTCTTATTTTGAATCAGGACATCAAGATAATATACAATATACAATTACATATACAATAATATTTTATTAAGTGAAGCACTAACCTTTTGTTTCTCTGGACTTTCCTCTTTCATTCTATTGGTAATTATTTGTATCAAATCATCTGTTACATCATTCTTGGGTTTCGGTTTAGATTTCAATAGATCTCTATGGCTTACTCTTTTTTGTTCTGGTGATGCTTCTTGTTTTATTACGGCGCTCGCAGTTGCTTTAGTTTTCTTAGATGTCTCAGTTTGTTTATTATTGAAGTACTTGCTTTCTTTAATAGAAGTTCCAGGCGCACTTTTAGTCCTTGTTTTAGCTGCCTTATTTGATTTGTTAGTATTTGTCGTGCTTTCTGCTTGTGAACTATTAGAACCAGCTGAATAAGTTCGTTTTCTTGATAATCTCAATTTACTATTACTGCTCTTATTAGCAGTTTCTTTTTCAAAATATGTGCTAGCAACATTTGTTTGATTTCGTTAGTGACTGTAATTTTAGGCGGTTTTAATTTATTTTGCTTTTTAATTACTTCTGGACTCTGCTTTACTTTTGCTTGTGTAATTTTGACAACTTTCTCACTGTTATCTTTATTTGCTCTACCTCTAGTTCTTCGCAAATTTGTTGTCTTTACAGGGACATTTTCTTGTTCAGGGACAATAACTTTATCAGTTGCTAGAGATTCATCTGAAATAGTATTATTTTTTAGTTTCCGTGTAGTTTTTTGCGGTAATTTTGCAACAAACGCTTCTTTGTCTTCTTTTTCAGGAACTATTGTAGTACTTCTAACAGGATTCCTTTTTAACTTTTTTGGAGGAGACATATCTTGATTTTCATTAGAACAATTGTTAATTTTATTCTTGTTTGCTCTTGTTGACCTCACAGGCTTTTGTTTACTATTTAGATCATCATTGCTGCCGTCTAATTGGATAAGATTAGCGGTAGGTAAGAAATCGTAATTTCCATCCAACTGAGGAACTTTCTTTTGTTTAGATTTTATATTTGCAGTAGAGCTACACTTCTTTTTAATATTTAACTTATTATGTCTTTACTGGATGTTTTTTTATCCTTTGCGCTTTGGGCAGGCTTTGTTGACAGTGAACATAATTCACTAATAGGTGGCTTCAGTGGTACAGCTACAAAATTGAACATTACACGACACTGTAATCCAAGAGCTCGTAACATTATGACAAATATAAAAACCATATATTTTTTAGATGTCACCACTCGGCTTTTTATTTGTGATTGTAAAATATTATTGAGGTGCGGAGCTTTAGGTTTAAACTTGTCTTCATTTTTATCTTGTTTCAATGTTAATTTGTCTCTATACCATGATGTTATTTGTTCAATATATTTAAATCAACTCTTTCTCCTGGATAACATTCTTTCGATGGAACTAATGAAAGCGCAGCTGACATAAGTTCTTGGTCATTTAAAATGCGACTGATGAAGTTACCATGTCCCAACCAACACAAAATATGTACTTTGTGCATATAAACTTGATTCTCCTTTTTAACTCTATTGAGTTTGCGTTTCATCATCATCTCTACATCAATGGCTTTTTTCTTCTTGCGTGCAGCATCAGAGAATTCAACAAAAAGTTGTAATCCTTGTTGTGGTATACTTTTTGTCTCTGAAATAGTAAAGTATGGTTAATCTGCAGAAAGAGTCTACAACTATGTACAGACATAATGTTATGGTACTTAAAAGAGTCATGTTGGTATAGAGTGTGTGGTGGCCTGTTGGTAAACGGACAACATGCCAATGTACCAATATGCTCACGGTGGTCGTGGGTTTGAATCATGACTTTTAGAAGTCATGTATGGATTGTAGTCAATCACCACATATATAGTATGTGGTATGGAAGTGCGTGGTGGCCTGTTGGTAAACGGACTAGACGGGACTGCCAACATATTCACGGTGGTTGCGGGTTCGAATCCTAGGGCACACCTCTGACTTTTCGGAGTCATGTGTGTATTGATAGTCAATCACCACTCACTAAACGGTGAAGGAACACATCGTGAAGAAACCTGCATACCATAGCGATTTATAAAATTTCTATGGTATGTAAGTCCGCCAACCCGCACTAGGCCAGCGTGGTGGACTATATGACCTAACCACTCTCAATCGTACTCTCGATTGTAGAGGAGGCCCGTGCCCTGAAGTGGGACGTATATGGGCTGATACAGATGGAAAATATTGTAAGGAATCCTGAATACCATATTGCTTGTAAGAATTTATATGGTATTTAAACCCACACTAGGCCAGCACAGTGGACTATATGACCTAACCACTCTCAATTGTAGAGAGCGCCTCTCCTACAATCTCTACAGTGGGAAGTATATGGGCTGATTCAGATGTTCATTTATTTATACACTTTATTGCACACAAAAAAAACACAAACAAAAAATACAATTGGCGGTCTTATCTTCAAAGGCAATGTCGTACAGGCAACCAATGGGATGGATTTAAAAAAAAGATACTTAAAGGGCAGCCTGAAGTGTAAAGAAGTTGGTTTAAAAAATTCCCTTATACCTAGTCAGGAAACAGTAAACAATGATTTCTACAAAAACATTTTGGTATGATTATAATTAGCAATTAGTGCTGATAATTATAATATTATTTATAATACTAATTGTAATATTTATAACTACCATTGCTTATTGGGAAACACAGAGGACATAGAGAAGAGAGAACACATAGGGGAGTTTCTATTTAATAGCATGCTGCTGTAGAGGCAGGAAAATTATTATAATAATGAAGTAACAACAATAATACACTATGATATCAATTAATAAAGTACTAAACATATAATTTTAAATTTAATCAATATTGCTTTTTGTTTTGTTAAGTAAATAATTTCATCCTCAACTAAACATGTTCTGCTATCATTGATTAAGAAATCTTAAAATTCATAATGTTTTCACATGTGTTTAAATCAGTTAAATTATAAATTGCAATACCTTTCACCTCTTCCCAATCTTCCACTTCAGAATCACTATCAACTTTTTTCTTTGTTCTTGACTTTTTTTTTATTGGCGGTTCTTTTGGCAGAATTTCTTCACCTTGTGCTAGTAAATCTTTTATATCCAACTCTGCCTCATTTTTTTGATTAGTGTATTTTTGTATTGTTGCTTTTGTTTCTTCAATTTTTGTATTGTGTTCTTGTAGTTCCATAAATGTCTTTTTGGCAATATCATCACCATTATCTTGTATATTATTAGACCACACCTATAAAAAAAAAAACAATACTTAAGTTACATTATGTACATGCTTGCAAATGCACTTTCATTCCAACCATTTTGGATATTTTCAATACTATAACTGCAGAGATTGGTAATGTAAATGTCATCCTTATTGGACCCATAAATGGCTAGATATAAAACAAACTAAAGGTCTCTCTTTGATAGTTGTGTGTTACCAGTGATGACATACGGCACCGAGACGTGGCCTCTCACTGTGGGCCTCATTAAAAGGCTCAAAGTCACTCAACGAGCCATGGAGCAGGCTATGCTCGGTGTTTCCCTACGAGATCGAATCAGAAATGAGGAGATCCGTAGGAGAACCAAGGTTACCGACATAGCCCATAGGATTGGCAAGTTGAAGTGGCAGTGGGCCGGGCACATAGCTCGTAGAACCGATGGCCGTTGGGGCCGAAAGGTTCTCGAGTGGAGGCCACGTACAGGCAAGCGAAGTGTTGGACGCCCGCCTACAAGGTGGACGGACGATCTGACTAAGGTCGCAGGAAGTCGCTGGATGCAGGCCGCTTCCAACAGGTCATTGTGGAGATCATTGGGGGAGGCCTATGTTCAGCAGTGGACTTCCTGTGGCTGATATGATGATGATGATGAAAGGTCTCAACTGTACTCTATAAAATTATATCTGTGAATGGATACATACCCAGTTAATACACTGGTTCCTTCGGTTGTTATACTACAATGGAACTCTGCCTTTAACATAATATTATTTATACTAATTTATAAAGCTGAAGAGTTTGTTGCTTTGTTTGTTGCCTCTAACTCAGGAACAACTGGTTTCAATAGAAAAATATTTGTTTGTTGGATAGGTCCTTTATCAAGTAATGCTATAGGCTTTATATCATCAAGCTATGACCTATAGGAGGGCAGCAGTAGCGAAAATCTAGCAAATGTGCGGAAATTTGACTCATTTTTCATAGTTTAATTGGTCAATATTCTTAATTGTTATCTGCACCCTGGTGGATTCAGGTCGGACCACTAGGATAGCATAAAAATATAATTTATATTGTCCTTTGTCATGGATTGACTTTTTTAATGCTATAGAACATGCAAATATATATGAAATGGTAGTTAAAATATACCAACATCTTTGTACTCCAGTAATTCAGTTTCTTTTTCATTTTCAGGTTCAATTTCAATTTGTGAACTTGTTGACGGAACAATAGGTACAGGTATTTTGTTCGGTGACACAGTTGTAAATTCATCATCACTGCTATCTGTAAGATGTAGACATTTTAAACCAAATAATTATATTAATGTACATAACAATAATTATTATGGACAGTTTTAGTATTTCAGAAGAGTTGCGTAACAATTGGCACTTATTACAAAATATTTAGGCGCCATATCATAAAATTCAACATCTGTTTAGTACATAATACAACCATTTTAGTGACAAAGGTTCAAAAATGATAAATAATCACTTTTAGCCACTACAAGATGGGCACGCACATGTATTTAGTAAATAGAAAAAAGGCTTAAAATAAATATGTAATTAGTGTAATTACCACTTTCAGATAAATTGAGTAGAGATGGCAAGAGTTTATCTTCCTCAGTAAGGTCTTTCACAGAAATAGATGGAGTTATGTCGGAATTTTCTTCATGTGATTGTTTGTGTACTTTGCTAATCAGAGTTTTTAAAGATATTGGCTTTCTTATTGCTACAGGTTTTGCTATTTTTTTCTTCTTATTTTTATCTACAAACTCGTCTTCGGACGTTGGTTGTTCAATTTCTTCTTCGTCTTCAGAATTAGATTCTTCTGATATTTGTGCCTCCGAACCAGAGTCACTGAAGTCGCCGACATCTCCCTCGCTATCATCGTCGTCTTTGTAAACTGTTTTTATCACCTTTTTTCGAGTAGTAGGCATGCTTAGTTATATGTCGGTTATCCTTTAACAATAAAATAATTGTTACAAACTCGATTACTGATTCAGTTACATACAAAACTTGTTTTTCTCAGTAACAAGATTCAATAATAGCAGGTAGCAACAGGAATAGCTTTTTGTCACACTTTTTGTGGCCTCCATAGAGATTAGTAGAGCTGTAGCCAATCGTATGTATTCGGTACTGAGTAACGAGTACTCCGTCTGACATAGGGTACCGAATCGTTACTCACAAATAAATTTCGTTACTCGTATTTTTCGTATCTACTGATGTAAGATGTTAGTTTGATTCTGCGAACAAGTACGACTATTTTAGTTCGCGCAAGGACTCTTGATGCGTGAATTGAAACGGTTTGGTGTCCGAGTAGCTAGGTACATAATGGCCTGTTCTTTGGTAGGTACGATAATACTAACTCTATGTAGGTACGTTTTATGATAAACATGCGCGCGGTTATGCTGTGATTTTAAAAAAGGACCATATAAAACAATAATTTACGTTTGTTTCATAAAATGTTAAATACCGTTATGTAATTCCTAGTTACCAGTTTTGCATCAGGGCCCTTTATTAAATTAAATGTTTACGCTATGCATACTTCGTAATACACTTGAACAATAACAAACCAACTGTTTCCTGTATACATTTAATCTGATTTATATTTTTGTCAATTGATGTTAGCATGAAACAATTAATGAATATATTCGACACTTATTTGTTTCTTTTTAATTAGTAGATTCACAATGGACCGCAGTGTTATTGTGATAACATATTTTCATTGCTAAAAGTGATCTAAATAGTAATTTCAGTATTTTTCTGTAAGATCCTTAAATTGAACTTATATCCGTTTGACCTATCAAATTATATACTAGATTGGTTCAAAATAAAAAACATGCAACCTCCGCATTTAAGTAACGTAAAAGTAAGTATGCTGTATCCCATACTGAACGTACGACGACGGTCGACGCGACTTCAACGTCATTCCGTATCCGTACGCAATACGACGCTCTTATAAATAAAATATGAGATATCAAAAGTAACGAGTAAAGTAACGGTACGATAGTAACGAGTACTGATTGTTAAAGTAACTAATACATACGGGTACATTATTTCTCGTTACTTTTACAGCACTAGAGATTAGAGGCCTCTCAAACATAAGAATTGAGATGTGCGAATGAAATGAAACACAAATATTTCTATGCTAAATTATTGAAAACCGTCTTTGGAACAAGAAACCGAACCGCTTTCGTATAACAGATTATAAATTTAATGAACATAAATCCCACGATAAATCCTAACATTCATCAAACATAAAAATTAGTAAAATATTTTTGAATTCATGAAATTAGTATATAAATGCCTTAATTTTTTGCGTTAATCATAACGCCGGTAATTCCTTTATTCTACTAGCAGATCCTACGGTGAAACAGGTTGCAATGAATAGAAGACACCGGCATCTCGCAAATTATACAGGGTATATCAAGACTGCTACCGAAAACGAAGCCGGGTGGTAGTTTAAGCGACTTCAGACACAATGCAACAGAAAAAATGGCAATAAAAAGCGACAATTTTTTTTTGTTATTTTTTTTCTATGGCCATATTTGGGTGGTAAATACGTTTTTTCCTAAAATAATAGTTTATACCCTTTTATTTATAAATACTCTAAGGTATAAATGAGTTTAAATTATTATTTTAGCAAAAACTAAGGATTTACCACCCAAAAATGACGATATTTAAAAAATCATAAAAAATAATTGTCGCGTTTCTATGCGAAATTTTTAATTGCATTGTGTTTGTAGCCACTAAAACTACCACCCGGCTTCGTTTTCGGTAGCAGTCTTGAGATACCCGGTATTAATTCCTCCCTCGCTGAGGCAAACTCGTTGGTAGGGATTTGCGCATTTTAGGTGCGCTTAGTAATTTGTAAGTATAATATGTACGAATCTCAACATTAATGGAAAAGGCTATATCAGCCGATAGGAGGGCAGAAAAAGGTGGCTCGGCATCACCATTATTATAAATATACTATAAGGGCTTAGAGTATTTATATATAAAGGGAGCGCTGGTACTTCAAAAACGTTGATAAAAATGGTGGTGCCGGTCCACCTTTTTCTGCCCTCCTATTGGCTAATATTTGACCAGGTTGTGCAACATACATAAATAACTTGAAAAAAAAATTTAAAATAAATAGTTTATATCTATTTAATTTCACTGAAACTCGTTTTAAAAGGATAATAGCTAAATATAATTTCGGCTATCAAAGGAATTTATATCAATTTATTGCTAAATAATTAATTCATTTTTTATTTTTACTAATATAGGAGCGCTACCAACATTACGAACAAGAAAATATCTACGTTTTTCAAAAGGCGAATGTATGACAGCGCTCCCTCTATATATAAATACTCTATGTATAAGGGTAAAGGTATTCGAATTTTATTAAAATCCGTTATTAAAAAATCTTTTATGTAACTAATTTTACATTTATCGTAAAGCAAAATACATATAGGGCATATCAAGATAGTGCACACCCTTTTATTTATAAAATCGCTATGGTACGAATGGGTTTAAATTATAATTTTAGCGAGAACTACAGATTTACCGTCCAAACAGGAAAATATTTAAAAAACAAAGGCGATTTTCCTTGCGAAAATATTGGTTGCATTGTGTTTGTAGTCAGTAGTCACTAACCACTATCTGTGCTATCACTAGTTTGTGCTACCACCCGGCTTCGTTTTCGGTAGCAGTCTTGATATATATGTATACCTTGTACATATACTTAAATGTAAAAGAATAAAATAAATGAGTCCGGTTATTATAAATATTGCTTGCATTTTTTTATATTATATATCACCTTAAATATAATACCCCATGTGAGGGTCCGCCTGGGCAGGTACCACCCAGAAAATCAACACAAAATCCAAGCCCGAGCTCATTACTCGCAATGTCTATTTCTCCCGCCCGATAGCAGTGTAAATGCAATTTGTGTTTCGGATTGAAGGACATTGTAGGCAGAGTAACTACTGACATATCGAGACTTAACATTTCATGTCTCAGTATGACGAGCGCAGTGGAATACCGAACATTGCTTTGTAATTCAAGGTGTTTGTTGGTTTATCGCCGTATCGCTTACCACCAGACGAACATCATGCTCGTCTCGCCATTCATTGCAATAAAAAAACTTCATGATAGCTTATTAAACTCACTCAACCATCACAGGTTTTTTTATACAACATACAGTGGTGCCTTCCCGGATGAGCCTACCCATTCCTACTGAGTCACGACATCAGGGTGGCTGTAGCACTGATACTCATGGCTGGATGGCTATTCTATAGCCTTTGTTTTAAATTATGATGGTGTTCTATTGATGTAATCAGAAGAGCAACACAACTGTGTGGCGTTCATTCTGGCGTTCAGTCAGTTAGGCTTGTAAATGGATTATAACAACATTATAATTCTTGGCTACATTTTTTTTATTGCAATGAATGACGAGACGAGCAAGCCGTTCGCCTGATGGTAAGCGATACGACCGCTCATAAACAGTAGCAACATTCCACTGCGCTCGTCATCCTGAGACATAAGATATTAAGTCTCAATATGTCCAGTAGTTACTCTGGCTACAATGTCATTCAATCCGAAACACAACAGTGCATTTACGCAGTGTTGCATAAAGTTAAAGCTTCTAACTTTTAGAGGAATAATTATGTTTTCCGACAGTTTATTGTTCTTCTGTACGTTTCCAACTGTATCTTAATCTACTTTGAAGATGTAAAAGAATTCTCATCGTAAACAAGTGGTGTCGTGGATAAAATACCACGAAATGCGTAATGTGTTTAAACATATATGCCATAAAAATAGTTTTTATTTATTTTTATTCGTACAACTTAAATCATCGTCTGACCGTGGCGCCCAACGTGGGACTATATCGAAATGCCGCATCTAAATGGTTGAAATAAAAAACCACAATAAAATACGAAAACAAAAACAGTTTAATTTCAGAGTGTAGGACATTTTAACCCTGACATTGGACATTTAAACTTAGAACCCTGGCCGGGATTGAAACAAATGGTTTTCTTATTATTCTCGGCTAGGTAAGAAAATTATGTTTCGTACTTTATTTCCTAGATAATCAGCGAATCAGAAATACCTTCTAACGAAAAAAAAACCTGGACAGTTCCCATTCTGTATACTAAGAGTCAAGGTCTCACTCTGCAATTATCGAAAATAACTAATAATGAAAGAACTTTTGGAACAACACGTTAATATTACTCACCTAATAATATAAACACAAACCGCTCCTTTTTCTTCGATTTCGATTTGCTAAAAGGTTTTATAATTTACCATAATGGAAAGGTTGTGTTTGTTTATGGAATGGTAAATGGTCTGAATCAATCGCGTTAAGTGCTTTTCAACAGAGCTTTATTGCCTGTATAGTGACATTGAATGGATGAGTCCGCACCGTGTCCCTAACTCCTACTGACACCTTTCACCCTTTGCTTTCAGGACTTCAATCATAGTGTACTGTGTACTTATAACAACTGTCCAACAATATCGAAATCTTTAAGCCCAAAACATAACTGTGATAGTTGAAGCCCTGGTTCGTAGCTTAAGTATATGTGATCATATGTATGAAGATGTGCGATAAGTATACACCAGTTTTCTATTCATACAGTCAATAATTTAATCTTTACATATTTATTTATACAAGCGGAATGTATGCTGTAAGCATTCTCTATCAGTCTACCTTTAGAACATACATAGGGCATTTTAGAAATGTCACAAGCTCAATCCAAAACTTCATTCACACTTTGTCTGTAGGGACCAAAGAAACACAAAATATCCAAAAGGCAAAGATTAGAGCGCAAAAACTAGAGGTAGAGTCAAATATCAACTTGATTCCTAGTCGATGCCTTCTTGCAGTAGTGATACTATCTTATCAAAGAAACGGTCTAAAGTGATCATTTATTTCTGGCGAGTGATATCATCGAAGTTTTGGCTATTCTAGGTTGTTTCTTAACCGACTTATTATATGGATCTCACAATTTTTCACAATAAAAGAACTGAATGCGAGACTTCTGTTTTTTTTAAATGTTGATTTTGATTTGATGTTGCCAAGCGATTGCATGCTGACCTTTGAAATGATAGGTTAGTACTGCACCTAATTTCCATAACTATCTAGTAAGACGACGTCCATATTGCCAGTTAGAATAGGCTAGCGTAGTCCATAGATCGTGGCTTTCATATTACACTCTACATTGTAGTATCGGTACGATAATAGAAAGAACATGAACGCTCCTTCTCCAGTAAATCGTATTTCTAACGCAAGAAGAACTCACCATAAAGCATAAACTAACATAAATAACTTCAATTGTTTGCTGCCTTATTGTTAACTTTAATTACATTTTGAATTAATTTTGTAATTAAAACGGAAGCTAGAGCGCGCCGCGTGAAGTTTAAGTGGCTGGAAACGGATCGACCCCGGGCGGGAATGGGGTGCGCGGGGCAACGGGGCTTTTAGATGCAATCTCTGAGTGGATTAATTAATTCTGAGGTGCCGGTTATCTCCTGTTATCATTTAATAAAGTTACGTAAGGATATAGAAATTTGCTTTATGGCACAAAGATTATTTCTATGCTTTGAACTCTTTTCATTAAATGTTTGTTTATTCTAAATACCTCTTTATATAACAGGTATAGTTAAAAATAAATACTGGTCACACGATATTCATTAAGTACTTAACTTGGATGGATTGTACTTATACCTACAGGGTATATCAAGACTGCTACCGAAAACGAAGCCGGGTGGTAGTCTAAGCGACTTCAGACACAATGCAACAGAAAAAGTTGCAAAAAAAGCGACAATTTTTTTTTTGTTATTTTTTTCCTATGGCCGTATTTGGGTGGTAAATACATTTTTTCCTAAAATAATAGTGTATACCCTTTTACTTATAAATACTCTAAGGTATAAAAGAGTTTAAATTATTATTTTAGCAAAAACTATGGATTTACCACCCAAAAATGACGAAATTTAAAAAATCATAAAAAATAATTGTCGCGTTTCTATGCGAAATTTTTAATTGCATTGTGTTTGTAGCCACTAAAACTACCACCCGGCTTCGTTTTCGGTAGCAGTCTTGAGATACCCGGTATATTAAAATTAAATCAGAAATTAATGGAATTTCCCGAAGTGTGTAATCTTGTAACACATGAGAGGCACGAACGATGTGTACATCGATATGTCGTAAATGTTTCATGAGGTGCCCGGGCATCACCTGGTGTGACGAAAATAACAAATTCAGAACGCTTTTCAAAACAACACTCAGCTTGCGCTACATTATGCATGAAGCACTCCATTTGCTGATCCGCTCAGGAGTCCCGCTCGCGGCTCGTTAAGCGCTTACATTAGCTACAAACATTTATTGATTTTGAGAGATTGATGTAATTTGTAAGAAAAGATTGATAGCTAAAATTTTATACAATTTCACGTACGATGTGTCTAGTTCGCTTAGTTGACACCTATGCCCGTTGAACGGATCCTATTAAGGCATTTGTAATTCGTATTATTTATTATTATTTCATAAGGCTCATTTCATTCATTCATTATTGTGTAAACTCTAGATAAATTATAATTTAGAAATATTCTACACATTCTATTCATATTGAGTAATAAACATCTTCATTTTTTCATTATTGTTTATTTTCTATTAGTAACACAGCATTGTGAGGAAAACAACAAAGTAAATCCATTACTTATAACTAATAAAATACATAGTGTCCATCGAGGATTCGTAATAGCGGGAGCCGGGAGGACGGGGAGGAGTTAGAAATGCAATATTAATGCAGTGTCGAGTGGCGGCCAGAACGCATTTACTTAATGGATCGTAGGCAAAACTATTACACTGTCGTCGAACACAAAAAATAACCCGTCTGGAGCCTTGTAAAGAGAAACTCTAGTCGGATTATAGTGAAACAGTCGAACAGTATCCAGAGCCGAGACACACAAACAAAAAGTTTCCCGCTTTATCTATTCCATCGAAAACAAAAAAATGTGCGACACCTCCACTACAGACATAGGAAAGTGTAAGGATACATTACCGGAGTGGAAAAGTTAAAAAGCTTAAATGTATCTCCGGCACGGCTAAAAGTGTCTGACAAAAGTTCGACTTCCATTTTAAAAAGCTCCATTACAAAACATCGAGATTCGCATCCGCCACGCCCCGCGCGTCTCCAGTGCCGACTGACGTCGGTTTGAGGAGACGGAATTAAACTCGCAAACTTTTCGATTTATTTTATATGAAATGGAGCATAGCTGCACACGTAGCATTAATAATGAGGATTTTGTTACGGGCAATTTGGAAACACAAGAAGCCGGGTGGCTTCCACTAAGCGTCATGGTTTAGAGCCATCACTGTGACCGGTGGCACAAAGCTTAGACAAATCAATCGACGTACTGTCGTGGTTGTGGCTCGCTTTCGCAGCCCACTGTGACCACGACAGCCGGGTCTTAGCCCTGCGCAGCACTAAACTTGAATTCGTTACGTGTGTTGTGCCAGTAAAGCGCGCTCCATGCTAATAGATACTTTAACATTTTATAAAATTTGACAGTAGGTTAAATAATAATTACTTGACATTAGTGAAGTTCAAAAAAGCTTTAAGTTTATAAAAATAAAATAAGCTATAATAAAGCTGCTAGAAAATATACGAAAAATGGAATAGTCATCAAATATATGTTTATTATTTGGCCATGGGACATAAAGCTGTATGTAACAGAATGAAAAGCCGACGGATAAGATGGGACAGAATGGAGGGACTGGACTGGCAGAGAAGAATAGAGGTAATTACTTAGGTTGAGTTCAGGAATACAAAAGTTTGAAGTGGACTTTTCTGTTGTTGACGTTTTTAGTTGGGAGTTTTACAGCCAGCGAGCCAGTTTAATCTCTCATACTTAAAAATATTTATAATATATAGAAGACTTGCGAGATTAATAAGAGTTCCAAATTTCTGAAACACACTTCCAACGGCTATTTAGATATTAACGTCCAAAAATCGTCATTTCTATCACTGACTAAGCTCTTGATCAAAAACTCTAACCCCGTTCATTATCATGTTGGGTGAATACAAAGCAATAAATCAGAAACTAGTATTTTTTTCTTTGAATTGATTATATTAGGAAGAATTACTAATGGTACCTGAAATGTAAGAATCAATTATTAAAATTGATAATAAGTAATGTATAAGTAATGAAATGTACATGTCGGGGCGATTTTATGTAAAGTCAAAATGTTAATAATTTTATTAAAGAAAACCCAATTTGATTCTATTTCACTACCCACAGTGAAACTAAGGGTGGGAGCATGACAGTTTACAATATAAAGCGCCTTCGGACCGCAGACAAGACATTCAACATCCAGCAGTCGGCAGTGAAACATCGACAAACGCGTGTTTACTAAAGTGTGTGTGTGTAAAGTAACAAGCTTTCGCAGATATTCGGATAAATCGTTAATCCTTTAATTATAATGTGTCGTAATAGCAATAATTAATTAATAAACGAATATAGACCGGTGACGTTATCACCGGTCTAGTTCAAAATAATTAACAGGTGGTTTTATTTCCGACATACATGTAAATGGTAAAATGTATGTAGAAATGATTTTTAGTGAATTATAATCATGGCCATTAAAAAAACATAATAATATACAATTTATATAAAAACCGTTCTTTAACACTACTTACAAATCAAGATTTCGTATCTCCTTAATATTGCCTCTTCAGGACTCATAATTGATTAAAGTTATCGGTAATTCTCACAATTTGTGGAAATTGAGCAGATTTTTTGAATCAGGAAAGAATATCATAAAATTGTATTTTTATGCCTGATTCATAAAGTATGGATGTATAATAATACAATAATGTGGTTTCTACATACATAACTTCCATAGTTTTTGAGAAAATTAAGTTTGAAAATACTGTTTAAAACGGTAATGAGAATGGCTGTTTACGGTAAAGAAAGTATTGATGACGGTACTGAAATAAGCCACCGATTATTGAATAAATTTAATAATTTGCATTTTTAAAACTGAATTAAATAATAATAAAAGACCTTAAGTGACTAGTATTGTGTTTATTAATTGAAAAAATAACAAAAAATGTACTCTATACAATAATATGATTGAACAATTTAGTAACAAATGAAATTATGTTGAAAATAACAAAGTTTCATTGACTTGCAAATATATGTGTATAAACTATTAGAAACATAAAATCAGACTTTAAGTACTTATCACTAGATAGTTTAAAACAAAGTCACTTTCTCTGTCCCTATGTCCTTATGTCCCTTTGTATGCTTAGATCTTTAAAACTAAGCAACGGATTTTGATGCGGTTTTTTAATAGATAGAGTGATTCAAGAGGAAGGTTTATATGTATAATACGTATATATTATTAAACAGAAATCTATTTGTACCCGGGCGAAGGTGAACCAGGCCGCTCTAGTACTATAATATAATATATAAAAATATCAACTTTATTAATCATAATATGAGATATTCCAAAATACAGTCTTTGAATTAACTTAATGCTTTAATGATAAAATAATGTATTGCACCAATATCAATTGAGATCTCTTTTGGCGTGGCGTCATGTCTTCAATTAATTTAATTTTTTTATTCTTTTCTTTTCATATATCGTAATCTATCCTTCTCTTTTTGTTGAGCATATTTTTCAGGGTCTCTTTTTATTTCTGCATATATTTTTATTTTATGTAGTTTCGCCTTTTCCATTTTTTCTTAGTTGATCCCTTTTTTAGATTTTGCCATTGCTAATGAAACAACAATTTTATTAATTCTAGATAGTGCGGAAGTCTCTAAATATATATAAATAATTGTTAGAAATTATAACAAATGTAACTTCAAAACAAATAAGTATTGTTCTTTTCTCATTACGTTCCGTACACTCTCATTACCGTCCGAAATAAAACTGAGAGGAATTCCTGGTAATGAGATAGAATGGAATGAGGATTGACACCATTTTTATTTTAATTAATTAACAATAAGTATTAAGTCTACTTAATATTGATAAAGTTATTTATGTACACATAATAGATGAATTAAACAAATAATGCAGTATCGTAGTACAATATTTACCTGCTTATCACGTAGATGGTAAAGAGCACCCGCGCGTGGTAATCTTAAAAACTCGCGTAATATTGGCTTATAATTCATCAGATATTAGAATTACGTCGGATTTCGCCGGCGGTGTCGGCACAACTAATCGGCCACTAGCGTACAGTACAACTCATAGATTATTAAATAACTGAACTTAGTAATCGCATTGACAAAGTCAGCTGAGTAGAATGAGATATTTTTTTGGTAAAAGTTTAAAAATCGGTGCAATTTCTAATAAACGACTATTATATGATTTATACTTGAATACTTCAAATATTATCTTCTCAGTAAAATATTTTTTTTTCATAATTTATGAATACTGTTTTTAGACGTTATTTAAAAATTATTAGGTCAACCCAAGGTTTGGACCGCTGAGGGTAGTGAGAATACGGGTATATTTTTATTTTTTCATCAGTAATTACGTATTTTACTCTTAAAAAAATATAAAAGTAATAAATTAAGAGACCCAAAGAATAATATAAAAAATAATTGTTCGAATATTCACAAGGAAAGTATTTTTAAATCGTTCGGATTCACGATTTCCGCGAATGAAGAGAATTACCGTTATAATTTCGAATATAACGTAGAATAAAGCATCAAGATGGTTTATTTCACGTATAAAACATTTGTACGGGCACCTCCACATAGCGAAAAGTAAGTTGAATTTGAGAAGAGTTGTAAGGCTTTGGCTTCGAGATAGTGCTTTTAGGCCCTAACCCCGGGGGTGATGCAGCGGGTCCGTGGAGCTTCTTAAAATGTTTTCACTTATGTATATATGGGAATACATTACTCCTGCCTCTGGATTACTTGAGGCGCGCACACTTATTTTTAACACAAAATTGAAGTGACATAAAGCTTTCACTCTACTCTCGTGTGTATCTTCACATAAATTGGCTTATATTGAAAACCAGATATATGGTGGGTGTTGCACGATTAATAAATAAAAAGAAGCTTAGCTGTTTTGACATTGAGACAAATTGTTACTATTAAGATTTTAAAGTAAAAAAATAATAATTGGAATATTATTTTTTATGCCTGTGTCTAAGAATGTTTAACACGGTAACACGTGTTTATGTATGTTATGTTTCAATATACTGTAGTGTATAATTAGATTATAGAGAAGGACTATATGGTAACATTATAAGGAACATTAGCTGGAAATGGTAGAACGCAATTTACATGGGAGTCAATATTTTTCAATGAATGTTACATTTTGCGTCTGTAGCTACTAATAATCACTTAGCTTAATTGCGGCCGTTAATTACCACCGATCTCGACGGTTCAAATTACGTACTCTAAAACGCATTAGCGGCTGACAGCTGGAGATTATCCGTCTAAGCGGCGACGGGCCGGCCGCCGCCCGCCGCCCGCTCGCGCCGGGACCATTCCACTAATGAAATTTAATGAGCCTTAATTGTTGACGACTTAATGCAGGAACTCTAAGATAAGTGCTTACGCCCATCTTTGAGTGCCTGGAACAAAATAAAATGAGTTTAATAACTTTTTATTGACATATCACAGGCTAGTCCACTCAATGTCGCTTTCATGAGATGCATTAAACAACGGTTATTTCTGATAGGGTTCTTCAAACAAAAATGTTTAAGCTTTTGAATATGCAATACGCACCAATACATGAAGAGACAGAGATAATGATGTGCGTGGATATACATAATATCAAACTAAGGTTGTCTATATGAATTACAATGGCGTACGCCGTACAGCTCCTTGTTAACTGATTAGAGGCAACAGAGTGGTGTCATCTGAGAACATTCCAATTACTAGTAACTGGGAGGGCTCGAGAGGGAGGAGGTGTGCCGGGGTGTGAATGATCCATTTCGAAAACTAATTTAGAGTTGGCAACTAAACAAAGAGCGCTCCTCGCAGATAATAATTAATGCTTGCGGTAAAGTTCCACTTAGTCTATACTTATCAGCTAAAGCCCACTATAGCGTGACAAAATTAATTAAACCTTTCTTTTGTGACGTTTTTAATTACATTAAATCAATCACGTTACTCTATACCGGGTATCTCAAGACTGCTACCGAAAACGAAACCGGGTGGTAGTTTTAGTGACTACAAACACAACGCAACTAAAAATTTCGCAAAGAAACGCGACAATTATTTTTTATGATTTTTTAAATATTGTCATTTTTGGGTGGTAAATCCATAGTTTTTGCTAAAATAATAATGTAAACTCTTTTATACCTTAGAGTATTTATAAATAAAAGGGTATACACTATTATTTTAGGAAAAAAAATGTATTACCACCCAAATATGGCCATAGGAATAAAATAACAATAAAAAATTTGTCACTTTTTTTTGCAACTTTTTCTGTTGCATGGTGTCTGAAGTCATTTAAACTACCACCTGGCTTCATTTTCGGTAGCAGTCTTGATATACCCTGTATAATGTTAAAAAAAGCAAGAACTTTTGTAAGTGGTAGACCTACGACTCGGCATGAATGGGTAGGCTCGTCCGGGGAACAGGAAGTCGACGTGAAATGACAGCGATGCTGTCGCGTTTCTTTCATTAAATGACATTTTCAGATGCCCAATACCGTATCCCTCTGCTTACCTTTTTCCCTTCCTGCTCTCCTTCTGATTTCATCGGTCGGTAACATATCCACGATCAAAGCATTGTGGATCAGGTGACCTGTTGCTTGTTTGCCTGACCTAAGGATAAAACAAAAGAATCAATAAATTGGTATTTGGCCCTTAAAAAGAAAAGTATATAGGACCATTCCTTTATACTTAACCAAAGTATACATAAATATCAGCAGTATCAACCAGCTTAAAAATAAAAGTAAAAAAAAATAATAAGTTAAACGGTAGATAAATGTACTAAAAGCTAAAAAATAATTTCATGGATACAGTCATGGGTACCAATATGTATACATTGTTATATTTTCAAAATAAAGTAACTCGTAACCTACTCACTTTCTGGAAATATCTATGGTCACATAAATTCCTAAAAATGCAATATACATTTATGTAAACACCTATGACAAAAGATGTCATTTTTGAAATATAAAAATTTTAAACTTAAGCATTGATTAAACTAAAATAAAATCGTGGGGCACGTCCAATATTTACAATCGAAAGACATGGCATGTGACTTCACCCACTTCAGTTAATCCCAAGGTCATCCAAAATTCATTTAAAGTGGAGTGGATCATTTTTATCCACGCTAATGCCATAGAGTTCTCGGCGCGCTTTTACCTTAACTTGGGTGGTGTACCCCTAGCGACGTATAATTTTTAGCCACCCTAACGCCACACAGTCCTCGACAGGATACCAGATCTTGACTTGGGTGGGAGATTCATATTGTAATTTTGTATAGTATACTGTATTATACTTACCAAGCCCTTTATTTTGATACCCATATTGATGGGATTGAAAAATACATTATCCGCCATTTTGTAGCAGTGGCCATCTTTGATTTTGATTTTGTATAGTGCACTGAATTCTACTTGACAAGCCCTTTCATTTGCTACCCATATTGCTGGGATTGAAAAAACTAAGTTGTCCGCCATCTTGTAGCGGCGGCCATCTTGGATTCACAATAATATTGAATATGGATAATTGTATTGTCACCAGAATCAAAGGCGTATACCAAATTTCAGATCAATCGGTTAACGGGAAGAGGGTTAAATTTCAATTACTAAATTTGACCCAAACAAACAAACGGAGTGAGCTAAATAAAACCGTTTAATAAAAAAGATAAATTTTCCGAATTATGCAAAGTCGAAGTCCTGTGCAAGGTGCGTATATTTTTACGCCAGGTGATGTTTGCAACTTATCAACAAATGTGTGAATCTATAATATCCTGAAATCTTCCTGCGTTATCTTACAAAGGCTACAAGCTTATAAATCCTATGCATAGAGACAATTCGGCGACGACATTTTCCCAACGACGAAAAATAACTTTTAAATTTAAATATCTTTTTAATTGTTTAAAAATATAAGTATATGTAATATGTGTTGTATTATTTACAAGTATCAAATTGCGCATGAGTGTCTTTAACATTTACCTCATTATAAATAACTTAAACGATAATAACCGCCACAACACTAATCACTTTAAAAGTATAGGGGACTGAGACCCCAGTAGTCCTTTTAATCCGTACACTGCTTGAAGCGAGTGTAAACATGAAAAGAAAAACACGGTGTTCAACCGAACACCCGCCTTATAAAGTAAGGACAGTACGGGTAGATCATGTTATATTAAAGTGAATGTCTCTGTCCTTTGACTGTTTGTGCTGCCATCCGACCGTTGTCCAGATAAAAGCTTCTCCATAGCACGAAAAAGCACTCACTCCAAATATTGATTTGTTACTTCACGGCTCCTACAGTGTCAGAGATGTGTCTTTGTTCTCAGCTGAACCTTTATAAAACAAATTTAACTACATTAAGATTACTTACGTCGCTTCTATCAACTTTCTCGTAGTTCAGTAGGGGATGTCAACTACGTACTGCTACTTTTAACTGAGGAAACATTAAAATACCACACGGTGTAAATTTTTGTTTGTAAAATCCTCAACAATATAGGCACGTTATCACTTCGCGTTATCATATTAAATTGTACATATTCACCGTTCATAAATATCTTCTCAAAGTGTACACACATTCTAGTGATACTTTATCACAATAAATAAATTTTATTAACATATGTCGGGGTGTTCTTGTGTAAAGCACATATGATAAATAATTGTATCAAGGTGCCCGTGCACTCTTATTACTCCCGAAGCATAGAATCAAGCTAGGCTCGATGAGAATAATACACTCAAACATTTAAGTTATAATTGATTCCAAGAGTTCATTAAATGGCAATAGCATTTAGTAAGAATGATTTGTAAGGTTAACATTTTCATAGACACAGTTCACATGAAGTAATTCAATAATTAATAATTACTATAGTTATTGAGGGGTTTCTTTGAGACCTGTGAAAAACTTACTTAAGCAAAATTTTTTAAAAAGCAATACAAATGAGGAGTAGATAAAATTGTTTTATTGACATACGATAATGTCACTTAAATATCTACATCTAATTGAAAACATTTATATTATCATTATGAAAACGGGCTGGTGGCAAGCGGGGGTCGAGGGGAACTGCTTACGCTAAATCCTAATTAACTGGTTGATTAGAATTGGAATAAAAAGCTCGTAATCTTAATTGGTATTTTAAATCAAAGCTCTCGGACGTCGTCGGAATGCCCTATGAAAGTACATCTAGATATAAATCGTTAGTTGATTTTTATTTAGTTCATAACTTAACTTACTTTAATATGTATCGTCGAGTTTTTTTATAAAAAATAATATGGTTATACAAATGTGACTTATTTCTAAATCTTACTGATTGAGTATGTTTTAGTTAAAATGATTAAAATCTAAATTGTTTGAAAAAATATGTAAAAATAATCATAGGCGCGACATTTTGCATTGAATGAAAGATAAATATTATTTTTTAAGTCAAATGTCGTATTTCAATTTGGTATCAAATACGGAGTTGGCTATAATGATTATAATTACCAAGCATTATACTATAGATTTAAGCTTGAAGTGGGTAATTCTAGTTGTAAACTTTAAAAGCGACCCTAAAATATACACAGTCAGGTCATAAGTATTGTCACACAGTAAAAACCTTTCTTTTAGAATGCTGGCCACAAAAAAGTTTATTGAATTCGAATTTCGAATTGTTCATGAAAATAAAAATTAAAATAATACTTATTAGAATTTTACTCATTTTTAAATATGGAGTGGACGCTTAAAGAAGACCGTGTTGCAGTTATTGCGTTGCATCGTTGCGGTTACGCGCCAATTCAAATATTTGACATACTGAAAAATTTGAATATAACCAAAAGATTCGTTTATCGTACCATCAAACGATACAATGAAGACTCTAGTGTAGATGACAGGTCAAGAAGTGGTCGCCCTCGGTCTGTTAGGACTCCAGCAGTGATAAAAGCTGTGAAGGCGCGAATTCAAAGAAATCCCAAACGTAAGCAGAAACTGTTAGCCCTTCAGATGGGGTAAAGCAGAACCACGCTGAAAAGGGTGTTAAATGAAGACTTAGGGCTTCGGGCATATCGAAGAAAAACAGGACATCGTTTGAATGCTCGTCTAATGGACCTGAGACTGAAGAGATGCCGCGCTTTGTTGAAGCGGTACGCGGGAAAAAAATATCGGGAAATTCTTTTTTCAGATGAAAAAAATTTTACCGTAGAAGAGAGCTACAACAAACAAAATGATAAGGTGTACGCACACAGTAGTGAAGAAACCAGCAACCGTATTCCGCGTGTCCAACGAGGTCATTTTCCATCCTCGCTCATGGTATGGTTGGGAGTTTCTTATTGGGGCTTAACAGAGGTACATTTTTGTGAGAAAGGTGTAAAAACGAATGCAGTTGTGTATCAAAATACAGTCCTGACGAACCTTGTGGAACCTGTTTCTCATACCATGTTCAATAACAGGCACTGGTATTCCAACAAGATTCGGCGCCAGCTCATAGAGCGAAGAGCACACAAGACGGGCTGGCGGTGCGTGAAATCGACTTCATCCGGTACGAAGACTGGCCCTCCTCCAGTCCCGTTCCGAATCCGTTAGATTACAAGATATGGCAACACTTGGAGAAAAAGGCGTGCTCAAAGCCTCATCCCAATTTGGAGTCACTCAAGACATCCTTGATTAAGGCAGCCGCCGATATTGACATGGACCTCGTTCGTGCTGCGATAGACAACTGGCCGCGCAGATTGAAGGCCTGTATTCAAAATGACGGAGGTCATTTTGAATAAACTTTAGTGTCATAATAATCTATGTTTTGTTAAGTTAATTTTGGTATATAAATGGTTACATAATGAATAAACTTGTTTCAATTATTTTATATTAAACATGTGACAGAATTTATGACCTGACCAGGTATATGTATAATACATAGGCCTAATTTTAACCTATTGCGATAAGATACGGGCCCTCCATGTATTTATTTATTTTAGAGTTACCAAAATAATATAAATGAATTAAATAAAAAAAAAATGTTCCTCCGTAAACTTTAGTACTACAGCAAAAAAATATGTACAAATCGGATTCGTATTTAAAAGATTTTTTAATAGTTGATTGCAGGCAAAACAAAAAAATATTTAGGCTGTGCAAATACTATTCGACTCTTTATTAAAATACATAATAGTAAATTAAAATATACTTGTCGTTATTAGTATTAAAATAAAGAAAAGCTTAAGTTTAATTTGGTCAGTCCTCAGTCTAGTCAGACCAATCAATATAGGTACAATTTATTAACTTTCAATTGTACTTAATGGTTTCCGTATTACCTAAAGCTTGTATTGAATATTGATTCTTAAAGCGGGGCTTTTAATTGCCTGCCCACACATAGTATTTTCACACTCAAAAGGAATGTTGCTCAGTCATAATACGATCACGAATCGAGAAAGATCACAGCCATTCGACGATTAAAGTGTAAACGCATAAAATTACAAGCAATTTCACACGTATAACTATTATTAATAGAGGTATTATTAAGGGGATATGGCTGTTAAAAAATAACGAAGTGAACTGTACTGGTGTTGTACAACTAGTTGGAATTGCAGCGTGCTGTAAGTGGCTACAATAAAGCTCTCGGTACATTAAGCTTCCGCTAGTGCGCCGTTAGCGAGATAACGAGACCCACTGCCTGCCGCACACATAATTTATACCGTCCGAGCTCGTTAAAAACTTATAAAGACGCACATTGTTAGTGCGGCCAATATTCGCGGTTATCCGAGGATATACGAGCGCCCTAACGACTCCTTGCCCGCCTCATACGAGCTATTGCGCCAACGACCCCGTTTTAACTGCTATGCGAAACTGAACTATCGGCTTCTTCGATGACGGCCGCGCGCGCTCTGCGGAATTCGTTTTATGTCTTCCTTTATTGACACTAAATAAGCATAGAGGAGAAACATTTTAGCGAAAAACAGTGTTTATTGCTCCAAAGCGTTAGTGTTGATAAGTAAATACAGTGCATCCAACTTAAAACATCCTCGTGCTAACTTCTCAAAGCCGGTAATAAAGAACTAGCTTGTAATGGAAAAGCCGTGTGCTGATGCAATCTGCCGCGAAGCTTTTAGGCCGGCCGGCCGTGCTTCGTTTTTCACTTAGCCAATATGCGCGCAATTATCGTACTCGCACGTAACTATATTACTGTAATAATAGAAGGGAAGGGTTTTTTACATTAAAATAAAATGGCATCGATGAACCCACATATTTAATTGCCACTATGCTTATAGTCTGATGATCAATATTTTAATGCGTTTCGTAAGTGGGGTTTCTGATTTATAATTTTAATTATGATATTATACTGATGAATTTATAAAATATAAGATTTTTTTGACAGTGAACAACAACGCACACGTATGTAAAACTAAAACAATTTAACTTAGTGTGAAGTTGTCCGTTGGATGGTTGTAGGTGAGTGTATTGAACGACAGGTTTATTAACTGTGGCGCGTAAACAAAGTAGGTAATGTAGATGTAAGATGAGTTTGGCACTCGGCGCACGTAGGGCAGACCGCCAGAGAGCAGTGGAGACTGGAGAGCAGACGAGACGCAGTGGACGCGCGACGCGGCCGCGCGGATCACCGACTCGTGCTCGGCTAAACACAAATCAACACCGATTCTCCATTTGTTAGACACGGGAATGTAATTATGGCCGGAACACTTGGCGGGAGGTGGGGCCTGCACCGGGCGAGGGGGCTCGCGTCATTCAAGCTTTTAGTTCGCTGCTCGACAACGATCCTTACTTTGGATTTGTAATGTACGTTACTGAAAACATCCCATTCCGAGCAATTATTTTTGAATGTCGTACCACCTCCGACTTTGGTGATTATTTATCAGTTTACCGACTTGCCAACTCTAATAACTGTTCACTTCATTGCAAGCCTTCACGTAACAGAATACCCCATGTAGGTAAAATATTGCTCCTAATCGTTTGATACCGTGACATGAGTTAAACTAAATTAATAAACTCGCTGCAGACTCCGACTTTATTAAAAAACACTCATTAAAGCAAAGGAAAAGTAGGTGAAGTCGCCGGCGGGGACAGCGCCGCTAATTGCGCCGCCTTTATTGCTTAAATAAAGTTTTAGTGGGGGAACACAAGTTTTAATTAAAAATGTGAGAATAGTTTTTAATAAAGGACGGGCTCGGTGCGCGTATATTGCGAAACTTTGAGCGATACGCTTAGCTTACAGGAAGTCCAGTGATATTGCGTCTTACGCGCGGCTGCACTCGTTCGCCTCAGCCAATCGCCATCTCCACAACAATGCTTCAATTTCTACTAGCCTCTTTGTATAAATCCATTATTAAATATAAGATGTTCAATTGTAACGATTTTCACTGATTTCATTTAGAAAATACTAATGAATGCATTTATTCAAATTAGAAATACTAAAGGAAATTGGCATCACATTTGCTGCTTAAAATACAAAATTCTCATATCGAAAAAATCCAAATAGTCAGAGAAACTAATAACGCTAGTGATTTACACCCGCCCTTGTTATTACGACTCATGTGAAATGTAATTTCGGCGTTCTGCGTGTGTTATAGGGAACCCACACATGTGAACTGGGCAAGTGTGCAATACGTTTAATAAAGGAGGGACGCGGAGTAAATCCTTCAATTTCGCCGGCACACAACGGCGTATTCTCGTTAACCGTGGCAATAAGTTAAACGGGTGGGCCGCCGCTGCCCGCGCCGCCGGCCGCCGCGCCCGCGCTCGCCTCCGCGTCCGCACCCGCGCTCGTGCCATCCCTTCCAGGAAATTAAAAAGGTCTTGAGCCGCTACGACGGCCCCAAGCTTACGTTAATGTTTTTCTTAGTCATTTTAAAAACTGTAAATAATATCCCAAAGGATTCACGGCGTATTTGTAAATAATCTGATCTTAAGGATTTTAATTTGAATCCCAGGTGTGAACACTGCGGCGCAAGTGGGCGATTTTAATCAAAGTTTGTCCGTTTGAAAGTTAGTTGGGTAGCTTGTGCATGGTGGTATGATACGGGCGGTCGGCAGAGTGTAATATCTGTCGCACAAAGAATACACACGTTGCGAGGCTTGCACGTCCCGACTGCACTCCTAATTAGATGTTCGATGAAAGTGTAATCAGACGTTGGCCGGATCCGGTACGTAATTAAACGGCGCAGGCGAAGAGTGATTTATTAATAGAAAAGCTCGAGCCGTAATGAAATACTGGGCGGACAATGGCGGTGAGGGCGGGCGGGCCGTGGAAATTAAATTCTCAGCGACGGTGCACGGACACAGGACACACACTTGCTGTTTCTTTGCAGGTCACCACCGCACTACCGCCCGCTGCCGCTGCCCGCCACTTCCGACTTTACGGACAGGCCAGCTGACGATCACCTTTGCCGACATATGACAATATCTTTCGTACAAAGTTACTGTAAGAGGGTGGTTGCTGTGTTACGGCGAATATTTAAATTATACAGCTAGTCTTTGTTCTGTGCTCCACTTTAGTACTTAATTGAAGTACTTTACATTTTGCCGACACATAAAGCTTCTGGTCCGCCGGTTAAACTCTACGTACCTGTATTTAAACTTAACCGAAAACTATTGAACATTATTCTGTATCTTGAAATCCACAAGATCAATATCAAAACAATAAACACTTACGAAATAATTGAACAGAATATTAGCAAATAATACTGTTTTTCACAATGTATTGACGTAGCGTGATTCTAATCGGACGTTAAGGAGCTCTTTTCATTAAGTCTGATTTATTATGCATTGATTACGTATGCTTTAAGAGATTATTAATATAAACAATTGCATCATAGTTTTTAAAAGATCGTTTTTTATTTAAGTACTTTGTTCTTTATTTTTACGTATGAAAGGCAAAGAAGGAACTGTTTTGACGAACTTTAATAATATCTTTGCTATCTGTCGCATGTCTTACTTGTAAATTCTATCATAATTTGATATCATTGTGATATTTCTATACCTTAGTGATTCTCGTACAGACAGGTTTCAGGAATGCTCTCTCAAATAATTTGGTCGTAGTATGAATAACGCAATGCACCACCTTACCATTAAGAAGTTTAAAAGTTACCGTTTATATTTTAACTTTGAAATCCTATAGTCAAAATAGAGGTAAGATATAAAATTTCATAAACCTAAATTTTTCCGTAGAGGTCGCAGGCGGAACCCCGTCAATCATTTTCCTAACCAGGAAAACCTTAAGTGTGTAGATATTTTTTGCTACACGCAAAATTACTCTATAAGTCGAAGCTACTTCCATTTAAACATACATAGAATTTTATTATACCTAGCTACAAGTACATAATAGCAAAATATATAAATGCAAATACATACTGAAAGTTTGAACAGTAAATCTCATTGTGAATCTCTCCTATTCGAAAGCGTAACCTTAATTACACTTAAAAGCTGTTAGAGTATACTTTTTCAATTAGAGTATTAAAGTGTTCCGACCCTGTCATTATATTAGAGTGTTGTTCCATTCCACCCCGGTTTCGGGCGCCCGCCCTCGACCGAGTCGCGCCGACCGCCCGCGGGTCTCACTCCGCTGTTCGCCACCGCGCCGCCTCGGCTCACTTCGTCGCGAGCTCTGCTTCACAACGTACGTGTAACTTTGCTTCCGACCAATCTCAAACTTTACACGAACTGTGAAACGCTGATCGTAGATGCGTGTTTCTTTGCTGTCTTATTAGCAGTGTAGCGAATCATTAACATAAATCGCGCGAGCTTCAAAGGACTCACGCAGCATCCCTTTGAGTGACATTGTTTATTGGAGTGGACAAGTACTAATAGTGCTCCATTATTTTGACTGTGAAAACTGTTTCTTGTGGATTTAAAACAACTTGGAGATTTGAATACCTGTTTTCGCCGCCTACTGAAACGTGGAAATTTTAAGGTAATTTATGTTGTGTTTATTTCATTTTTAATATAACTTATTTTTATTGTCAAACTGTGTTTTTTTGCTGTATATTTTTTTTGTTTCATTTTATTTATAATGTTTTATTTTAATTTCAATTGTTATAATTTCAACAAAATTTGTTAGGATAACTTTTTTTGTAAAACATGCTGAGTATGCATTTTCACTTTCTTTAATCATGTTACTTTGTTTTTTATGTGTTTACAGTTTTTATTTGCATTATTAATAATTACACATAATTTGTTTGTGTAATTTGCCGGCACCCGTTGCGTCGTTACCATTTCAAACAGTCCGTATGTAATATGTTTATTACAATTATATGCGTCTATTTGTTCGTAAATTGGAGCAGATACATAGATACTTTAAATATTTTTCAAAATAATATAGGATTTTACTTATTGGACAGTTTTTACAATAGAACCTATATTTACAAATTGTTCAGTTGTTTAACTTTAGTTCTCTTTTGCTTAATATGCCATTAAAAAGTTGTAATCAATATTTTGTATAGATACTAAAATGTTGATTAAAGAGAGTAGAACTTAATACCACAAAGATATGTTGCTGTAATCATGTAGGTTAATAATAAAACAATATTTTCGAAGATAGAGACCAGTGGGTTAGTGAGTCCATTTTCTCTACAGCAACTAGTTTCCTCACAAATTGAATTTCTCACTATTAGCAAAATTTTCTCACATTATAAAGAATTTATGATTACAAAAAATATGAAATCAACTGCGGAGCTAATTAATTTTGGAAGGCTCTTAGAACTAATTAGATATTTTGATGCTTTTTTCGGTAAAAAAATATTAACTGGTAGAGATATAGTGTAAATATTTATAAATAGCCAGGTTACTTAAATATATATGTCAATCAGTGTTTGTTAAAGCATAGAATTGTATCGACATAGTAATGGTAGCTGTTTTAACCCCTAGTTAATGATAAATAGGTATACGGCCGTTCCCTATATCCTATCTATCTATAACTAGAGATTTTATTAGATATTTCGATACAGTTTGTGTTTCAGTTAACAAAGATAGAGAGATATAAATATGGTGCACATGTTTAAAGATAGCTAGGTAAGACAAACCTATATTTCAATCTTAGTTTATTGAAGTGTAGAATTGTACCGACATAGTAATGATATCTATTTTAACCTCTTGTTAAAGATAGATAGGATATAGAGAACGGCCGATAGAGAGCGGTGGTAAGTGAACAATGAAAGTAAATTATAATTTACTCCGCTTAACGATACAATCACTTCTGAGTAGCTAAAAACATAATGAATTAAACTGGGTTTTCGTCATATGGAACCTTTACCTAAATCGACAAAATTGTACCTACGTCCGTACTTTTCTCTTTTTTAAAAGTCTCGATGTTTAAGACACATAAAATTTTGTCAATGTTTGACGTTATGACCACGCTAATTTACTTGACATAAAAAAACCATTTTAGTGTATTCGAGGTGTTAATCACAGTATATTGTATTACACATTATATTATCATAACAAAGAGATGGGGAAAATTATTTATACACACAATAAATTATATATTTGGAAACTTAAAGATAATTGGGCTGTTTCAAAGTTTAGGATGATACGAGCTATTTTCCGTTTATGACTTTTGTCCGGGTGGCTTCCGGTGCATATAAGTCTTTAGTACAACGAATTAAAAAAATAATATATCGCACAGGAAATAGTGGCCATATAAAGACTACTGATTGCTATAAAAGTATGAAGATCATCGGCGGGTCAGAAAAAAAAGAGAACCAAACTATTTATTAACTTGCATATCAATAAAATTACCTAATAATAACTATGCTATGATTTGGAATGATATGTTTTAGTATAATACTATTGGTCTACACGCTTACTTTTCACTTTAGCATAAATGATCACCAATAACTATACCAGCCATCATCGCTATGCTTGTATGGAAAATGAAGAATCGAACACGTCCTCCTAACGAGTTAAACTGGAAGTTTTAATAACTAATGTATATATTTATACAATGATGCCATTCCCACGCAATAGAATTGATATTCTCGGCCGCCCCGATCCTGTTCCAACTGCTGTCATTTTAATGACCAATTATAAGTTGGTGTGAACACGGTTCCACCATCAATAGAATATAAAGGCCAAACAAACGATTGATGGAACCCCACCGTCAATGATTATCATGTGCTTTATGTGAACACCGAACAGTGTTACGTGGCCAGTAAAGTGGTAGGGAGTGCGGTGTATGCGGGTATGCGTCCCCACGAACTCGCATACTGATGTGCCTCCGCGCCCGTCGCTCGTTATTTTAATTATTGTGTCTTAATTAAAGTTGGCCAGGGCCTCTACCCTCTCGCCATGTTATCGCTTGCTCTCATCGACAGTTGTGCAATATTAAATGTCTATTTATTTCGGTGTTAAACGTTCCATTTCGGGTCGATTCATTTAATTGTTTTTATCTCGTTGATTGATGCAGTATTTATAAGAGTACTTTGAAAAATAAAGAAGATACCAGTATGTTTTTAACTGTATGTATCGACAGATGCAATTTGTACTGGGAGTTTTCTTTACAAAACCCGCAGTTGTCATCAATATGTACATTAATGAATTGAACAAGTAAAATGACACCAATTAGCTTTAGCTCTTCTTTTCACTAAATTTAATTTATATATATTGTACTTATTTATTCAGAAGTCCGATTGTAATCTGAAATTAGTTACTCATTGCAAGTATGCACGTTTATTAGCAAAGAACCGTTAATGAACTCGGAATCACGATACCGTATATATTATAACTATTCTATGATTTCTTGTATCATGAATTTATTATCTAATCAGTCACAGAAGCGAGGAACTAATGTTTTGATGTAACATTAATGCCAGATAAAAGCTTAATCTTACAAGTAGATAGGAATAATTACTAGTCAAAAGAAGGTTTGTAAGAACGTAAAAATGAAAGCAGATTATCAATACGTTGATTAGATTATAACAATAAAAACATGGTAACATAATAATTTAATGAGTTCGTTATCTGTGTAAGTCGCTTGTACCTTGTGTAATGTTGTTTTTTGTATCATTATCAGATATTATTTTTATATTTTTGTTTGTATAATAAGCAAGCCTTAATATAGTACGTATATAGACAACCATGAGCGCGAAATACAGTTTTTAATTTCTGATGGCATAAAATAATTAAGAAGAGGGAAAAGCAATTTGTTTTTCACACTTATTTATTAATATAATATTATATCCAATATTGCCCTTACTTTTTGTAGACTATATGTCCCTGTGAAACAACACTGCTTAAATGCACTGTTGTGTTTCGGATTGAAGGACATTGTAGCCAGACCAACTACTGGACATATTGAGACTTAACATCTTATGTCTCAGGATGGCGAGCGCAGTGGAATGTTTCTACTGTTTATGAGCGGTCGTATCGCTTACCATCAGGCAAACGGCTTGCTAGTCTCGCCATTCACTGTAATAAAAAAAAAATGTACTCTGTACTTACTGTAGCATCAATGAGCGGGCTTGATCGAGACAAAACTAGTCTCAAAACACACAGTGAAATAACAGTTTTGAGGTAGAGACAACAAAACCATTATTTCACGATGATATCGTACTGAAACTGATTGCCAGGAGCCAAACTACTCGTATCATTTTGTTTCTCATCTGTTCATCCTTCATCTCAATGATGTCTACAAAGGCACATAAGCTTTCCTGAATTTGTGGGTATTGTATTGGCAACTGTGAGTGGTTTCTATCACCTGAACTGGTTGCTTTCTTGCTGCATTTGCACTATAATATAGATAGAAGAGAAAATAGATAAATATTAACTATAATTTTACAATTGAAAAGATAATTAAGATATTTTATATACTATTATGGCAGATTAATATGTTTTTATTTAATTCGTATGTACAAACTTGTAAAGAATTCCCAAGTATTGTACATTGTCATGTGCAGACATTATGCAAAACGGAAACTATTCACTTTAGAAAACACAATTGTATTCATTTATTAATATGGTGAGCGAAATAATAACAATAATTTAGCGAAATTAGATCCGACATGAAACGAGAATAAATTAATTGTAGTACTGTAAATGATTGTACAAATGGGAATGGTTTCACATTGTGCCCCAATTATAATTGATTTGATTAACAAAGCTGGGCCTATAATTGAAAGTAGGTAGACAGTTTCAGTAAAAGGGAGGGTAAGGTAATTACAAGATCCAATTTAGAATTGCCAAGTCTACACTTTGCTGTTAGTTTCAAACAAAAGCTTAATTAATTAAGTCGAGAACAATTAAGTTCAGTGCCGTAATATTCTCAGCAATTACGTGGAATTCGACGTATTTTGTAGTCGTCGGTTATTGCCGACGAGCCTCGAATCTGATTGTATCTAAAGCTAATACAGTACACATGTCATTAATCATGCCACTGCCGCTAATTGGAACACCTATTAATTAATTTATCAATTATCTACCAACATGACATGAAAACTTATAATATAATTATTTCAAATCATTATAGCAGATATAGTTTCTAACAGTAGTTATCAATAGTGCCGCTAATGATAATACAAATATTTTCATTAAAAAAAGGGAAAGTAAATCTTTATTTTTATACAAAACAGTGCACGATAATTAACACAAAACTTGAATAGCTCCGTTGTTATTGCATTAAGCGATGCATGGTGTTGCCACACTGTGCGTTTAATAGTCGACGAGGTATGACAGGTGACGACGTAATTACTTCATCGTCAGTGCTTGCTAGTCACTACACGTGACGCCTGCGCCACGCTGGAACGTCGAGTACTGTGAAGACGGTGAGAGGGAGCCTCGTTTCGGTTGTCAATTTGAATGTATCTAATAAATCAGTGGTGTCGTTCGGTGAATATCGGCAGCAGCAGGCAGGTAGGCGCCGCGTGTAACGAGGCATATTTCCGGACGTATCCTTCCAATTAGCGCACCGGTGCGGGCGCGGGCGCTTCGCCCGCTGGTCACCGCCCGCCGCCCGCGCCGCGCGCCACTGCCGCGCCATGCCGCGCCACACCGCGCCACCGGTCGTGCTCGTTACGCTCCCGCCTCGTTAGGAGAATTGTTTGTTCGAGTATGTAAAAATGTGTTTATTTGCACGTACGCTCCCGGGTAAAAAATATATGAAAAGACCCTTTTAAGACTTTTAATGATTTCCCGGCAAAGGGAAATTGGGTTAGTTATTTTCCCCGGGGTTACCCCTCGTTAAGTTTTAATGGGGTAGCTAGCTACGACGTAATCAAAAGTACTTATTTAAGTTCACGACGTTCACTAGACGAACGTGTGTATTATGTGATCAATAGAGCTCTAGATATAAGTCAAGGCTAGGCTAAAATTAAAATTATTTGAAAAATCTAATAAATCAACAGTGCGTAACGACTACACCTCAATTGATAAATTAGACTACAGAATTTATTTTCAGTTTTCATTTTAATGAACTATTAGCAAATCAGAGTTCGTAGCAAAAGCGGAACCAGCGCGTTGCCAAGTTACCGTGTAGGTACAACGCCTAATTAATCTCTAATAAAATGTCGACATCGCTTGTTTTTGCTACAAACTCGACTCATTAGACCGACGAGGCATGTTGATTACATTCTGCAGCGTTTATTAGCGCAAACCCTCATTAGAGGCCACCATTGTTGTAATTAAACAAGAAGCAACATTAGTACAGACTATTGAGTTTAGCCCGAGCCAAAATCGCCTTTGTGTTCGTGCAACACCGAACCGAGCCGCCGACAATTTGTAATTGGTGATTATATTGTGCGAATTTAATTAGCAACTCAATAGATGCATAGTTGATGAATAGAATGAGTGGGAGCCGTTGCGGTCGGTGACATGGTGCTATTGTTACCTTCGCCACAAAAAAGAGGTTTGTTTTGAAGAGCCTTACGCAATTACGAGGTGTAACAGAGGGACGGCGCGGTGCGGCGTGGCGGCGTCGACGGGTAAGTCGTCGGCGAGAGTGAGTTTAATTGGACAGCCGAGAGCCGAGCCGAACCTCAGGCTCGGGGTGCACGTTGCTGGTGCTTCACAATCTCCTACCACTTCTAATTGGCTCGCCTCCGCTAACAGGAGCTTTTCTCTAAAATGTATACTCATCGTCATTATTTATAATAGGCTATGACTTCTCGAGAACACCTGCTGCGTTGATAATATTTTTTTTATTTTGTGTAAAAATAAAAAAATTAAAAACATACGAATAATTTATAAGAGATGTTGCTGGGTACTTTTAAGTTATAAATAAAATTGTGGTCGAAATAGTCATGCAAATTTCTACAGTGACCTTTTATCCATTTAAAAGTAGATTAAAATTCTTATGTGGCTCTGAATACTTATACATACTTGATAGGTAAATCGAAATCGCCAAACTGTATCTGTGCGAAATAAAGGAGGATGTTAATCACGTATTAGTAGAATGTGTCCGGAACGATGCAGGAACAAATCTGCTCGAAATTGAATAAGATATTGATCTTTATGAGTATACTCCTAAGTGTGCACTCTGGTATTGGCTCAACCGCAATCTGACGAATATAAATACTTATATTGCCTTGTTCTATTATACATTAAGCGTAGATAATAAGTTGCATGTTAATTATGAGGGTGTGATTATCATATGTGATAAAAGAAAAAAAAAAGGATGTTATGTGGCTGTTAATGAGATGTTATGAGTTGGTAAGCTTCATCATGGGTACTAAGTACTTAAAATTTGACCGTCTTTCAACGATATAACGAAAGCCAAACTTCACTTTACATAATGTTTAGAGAGGGATGTGCATAGAAGTGAGATACATGTAAGTGCATATAGACATGGATGGTACGGTCTCCGAATATTAATAAAATTTGTTTTTGAAACTCCAAAAATTTAATATTTCGTCGGCACACACCACGCATGCATTTAATGAAATCCCTTGACGTTATAAACAAAACACTGATTTTATTATTACGGTGCTACAACACGGAAAAGTTGGCGTTAAATTCTGTCTACTGTTGTAAAAAGTTGTCGGTTCGTACCAGTGGCTTAAATAACAACGTCATTAATGAGTTGTTCCAAATCATTAACATTTTTATGAGTGATCAGTTTCATTTATGGAGTTTCAACATGCTGGCTATCAAGTAAAAAATAAAGTAATTAGGTGAACTTATAACCAAGACAGTGTATCTACGCTATTAATTAAGTTTATCGACGTCGTTGTGTTATCGCGTTTTATGTTTAATAAAGATTGAACTATAATTAAATAATAATATAATCAAAAACCTCGTTAATTAGATTAATTAAGAAAAAAAAAATGTCATTCTTATTTACGACCACGTGTGGTTTATTGCTAGTCATCTGTAGGACGGATTGAACTTACGTGATAGAAGCAAGGGCTATGGAAAATAATTCTGGAAATTGTAATTCCTAACAGTTAAGAAACTTGTGGTATTTGTATCTGTCCTTAAAGCGCCCGTCGTACATTATGCAAAATCCGTCATAATGATCCACAAATATGTTGCGTTTATTGTTCAGCCTACGAGATATACTCGTATATACACAGATATGAATCGACATATTAGGGTATTTGACTTTGATCATTTTTTTGTATTATTTTGTGGGGACATACTATTGCGTATTTCACACGCGCACACTGTAATGCATGTTTAACCTTGTAACGTCACTAGTTTTATTATGCATCCCTATTTCCTTACTCCCACTACAAGATTTCAAAAGTTGTAACTTATTTAATTCTGAATGGATTTGCAAAATCCTTTACAATCATACATAAACTCACGCCTTTTTCACAAAAGGTAGGCAGAGGGGCTACCCGGAAATGTGGGTACATTTCGCCTTGTATGTTGCGTCCCACGATGTTATAAGGGGCAAGCCTATCGCCATATCGGGCACAAATTCCTGAATCCATGCTGATAATGAACAGAAAAATGCTATTACATTTTGCCCGTCCCGGGATTCGAATACGTACCCGTACTTTAGAAAGACTACGCCACTGGGCACCGAGGTCACAAAATTCTTTGTTTGTTAGATTTTGGGTATGGATACCTTTTGATAAATACAATAAAAAAAATTGAGTCAAATACTTTCCATTGTGGCGACCACCGAGGTACAACCATATGAGGTTATCCTCTGATGCATTCAAGTAATTTTTTTCGTGCCATTGTAAACAAAGAAAGCCTCAAAATATAAATCGGAGTGACTTATTATGGCTCTTTTTATGTGCCGATATGGAATATCTTGTTATTTTTATTTGTAGTCTATGTGTATTTTTAATGCAATAATTCAAATATTTATGAGTAGGCTATAATTGTCTTACACGAGGGTCATTAAGTCGGTCATTTATTAGGTGGATTTTGGCGAAACGTTATAGTGCAATAATTAACTGTACTGTATACTGTATCAGCCCATATACGTCCCACTGCAGGGCACGGGCCTACTCTTCAATTGAGAATACGATTGAGAGTGGTTAGGCTATATAGTCCACCACGCTGGCCTAGTGCGGGTTGGCGGACTTACACACCATAGAAACTCCTATGAATCCCTATGGTATGCAGGTTTCCTCACGATGTTTTCCCTTCACCGTTTTTAGTGCGTGGTGATTGACTATCAATACACACATGACTCCGAAAAGTCAGAGGTGTGCCCTGGGATTCGAACCCGCGACCACCGTGAACATGTTGGCAGCTGCGTCTAGTCCGTTTACCAACAGGCCACCACGCACTTTAATTGCACACGCAATTAACTGTACAAAATCTAAAATAATTTACGTTAAATTATACGCTTACCTTGCAATTAATTATTCTATTTCTCAGTAGATTCATGAAAATGTACAAATACAGCTAATTAGTAAAATGCAGATTATTGCCTTGATAATTTTGTTTAATTTAATTCTGCAGCAACCAAAAAGACCTTGCTGTCACTTTTATACAGGATGATATTGACAAATTGTACTTATTTTAACCCACATGTTTCTCATCACCCCAGGTGGCATTTTACATAATTTGAAAAACATATGAGATTTTTTATCAAAAATTGTGATTTTAGTTCTTACTATTTTTAGGCATCCCATATAGATACGAGTTTTTTACCGCTTAGCTGAACTTCAGTTCAATTCGGAAATATATCCTCCCTCCCTCCTCAAATCCATCCCTCCTGCCTATAATCCTGGGTCCTACCGCCGTAGTGTGAAGAGGCATCTTAGCAGGCCGGCATAATTGTGTCTATTGACATGGGACATGCCGTCCGATGCCATCAGGCGCAATGCGGCCACTATGCGGGGCCAGGATAAAAAAAAAATCTGAGCTGTAAGAGACTCGGTATCTATAGGGGTTGATCAATAGCCTTGAAACCTAAAATCGCGATTTTTGACAAAACTGACAGGCAGTTTTTTGTTCAAACTTAGTACAATGTTACCTGAGATGGTTAGGAGCATGTGGTTAAAATTATATACCAGATGTCAATATCACGCTGTATAATATTAATAAGTTAACACTTTTGAACTAGACATATTCAAGCCGGTAAAAAGCATAATTACAAAAAAATATATATCTTTGACAAGTACATATTGTCTGAAGGACATTATAGCCAGAACAATAACTGGATATATTGAGACTTGACATCTTATGTCACAGGATGGCGAGGGTAGTAGAATGCTAAGCATTGCTTTGAGATTCCAGGTGTGTTGTTTGGTTCTCCTTCTCCTTCTGTTCATGAGCGATCAGATCGCTTACCATCGGGCGTATTATATATTCCCGTCTCGCCATTCATTGCAATAAAAAAATAGTAAAAATGAATTGTTTTATTTTATGTTTCTTTGTTAATCTCAAGTGGATACACAAGTGTAAATTTAGTGAAGTTGAGATAGTTTGATGCGGTCCCTGGGTGCTGTCGGCGGTGTATCGGCGGTGACGGTTGTGTCGGCAGTGTGGCGATGTCGGCGGCGGTGTCGCGAGCGCCCAGCTTCGCGCGGCGCGGCGCGGCGCGGCGTGCGGCAGGCGCGACGACACACTTCACCGTCCGGATATGAGCGGCTATTTAATTTCCGCGCTTTCAATGATCGTTTCATGTTCAACTATGTATCCACTTATTAGTTTCTGAGCTTTAATAATAATATATTTTACATCGACGCGTGCAATTTGCTACAAATGAGTTTTGCGGCTTTTCGTAAATTAACGATTAGTAAGGTTTTAGGATCGCTAATGGCCTATCCAATTTAATATAGCTAGCCCTGAGGTTAATTAAAAATGTTAATTTGTGCAGCAATATCAATTTGTATCACAACTGATATTATAAATTAAAACTAATTTATTTCTGTGGCACCTGTGGTTATACCATGTACATACAATCATCAATCTTTTTAAATGTATGTAACATACCTTAGGAAATCCATTATTACTAAATAATAAAATAATAACACTAAACAGATCCTAAATTAAAATTAAATACAAGTAAATATTTTACTCATTTAATACACACTACACCGAAACCTTAGAGTATATAATATACCGGGTATCTCAAGACTGCTACCGAAAACGAAGCCGGGTGGTAGTTTTAGTGGCTACAAACACAATGCAATTAAAAATTTCGCATAGAAACGTGACAATTATTTTTTATGATTTTTTAAATATCGTCATTTTTGGGTGGTAAATCCATAGTTTTTGCTAAAATAATAATTTAAACTCTCTTATATCTTAGAGTATTTATAAATTAAAGGGTCCAACATACATAAATTACTTGAAAAGAAAATTAAAAATAAATAGTTTAGGTATATTTAATTTCAGTCAAACTCATTTTAAAAGGATAATAGCTAAATATAATTTCTGTTATCAAAGGAATTTGTAGCAATTTATTGCTAAATAATTAATTAAATTTTCACTAATATAGGAGCGCTACCAACATTACAAACAAGAAAATATCTACGTTTTTCAAAACGCGAATGTATGACAGCGCTCCCTCTATATCAGGAGGTGATTTTCAAAAGTGCTCATCTCCAAATTCACGAATTTTGCACTAATAATGCCAGATGAATCTGCTGAGGATTCTTGACAATTCAATTGTAGATAAATCCATGTAAATACAATAAAAAGCCCCCAAAACGTATTTTAATTAAGTGTTTATTTTCAAAAATGGCCTATTACATATCGATGGAATAGAGTCCGAGTAACCCTATATAATCAGATTATTATTATTTATTTATTTATTTTTTTTACTTTCAAAAATATCCAAATCCAGATCATTTGTTTTCATAAGTAGTCAAATCCAACACTTACAATGAAAAGTAGCCAAATCCAATCTTCAATGTAGTTTTTCTAATTAAATACACTGTAAAGTTTCATTTACATATTGAAATTCTCACCTCAAACATTAAAACTATCAGAATAATGCACTTCCAGATTAATAACAGCCATAAGAAACGCCAGGCAAAAAATTTACAATTTCTCGATTTGTACAAAAGTGGATTTGGCTAGTATTGAAAATTACCTCCTGATATACACAGTAGGGTCATAAGTATATTGTCACACAGTAAAAACTTTTCTTTTAGAATGCTGGCCACAAAAAAGTTTATTGAATTCGAATTTCGAATTGTTCATGAAAATAATGTATACTTTTTAGAATTTTACTCATTTTTAAATATGGAGTGGACGCTTAAAGAAGACCGTGTTGTAGTTATTGCGTTGCATCGTTGCGGTTACGCGCCAATTCAAATATTTGACATACTGAAAAATTTGAATATAACCAAAAGATTCGTTTATCGTACCATCAAACGATACAATGAAGACTCTAACGTAGATGACAGGTCAAGAAGTGGTCGCCCTCGGTCTGTTAGGACTCCAGCAGTGATAAAAGCTGTGAAGGCGCGAATTCAAAGAAATCCCAAACGTAAGCAGAAACTGTTGGCCCTTCAGATGGGGTTAAGCAGAACCACGCTGAAAAGGGTGTTAAATGAAGACTTAGGGCTTCGGGCATATCGAAGAAAAACAGGACATCGTTTGAATGCTCGTCTAATGGACCTGAGACTGAAGAGATGCCGCGCTTTGTTGAAGCGGTACGCGGGAAAAAAATATCGGGAAATTCTTTTTTCAGATGAAAAAATTTTACCGTAGAAGAGAGCTACAACAAACAAAATGATAAGGTGTACGCACACAGTAGTGAAGAAGCCAGCAACCGTATTCCGCGTGTCCAACGAGGTCATTTTCCATCCTCGCTCATGGTATGGTTGGGAGTTTCTTATTGGGGCTTAACTGACGTACATTTTTGTGAGAAAAGTGTAAAAACGAATGCAGTTGTGTATCAAAATACAGTCCTGACGAACCTTGTGGAACCTGTTTCTCATACTATGTTCAATAACAGGCACTGGGTATTCCAACAAGATTCGGCGCCAGCTCATAGAGCGAAGAGCACACAAGACTGGCTGGCGGCGCGTGAAATCGACTTCATCCGGCACGAAGACTGGCTCTCCTCCAGGCCAGATTTGAATCCGTTAGATTACAAGATATGGCAACACTTGGAGGAAAAGGCGTGCTCAAAGCCTCATCCCAATTTGGAGTCACTCAAGACATCCTTTATTATGGCAGCCGCCGATATTGACATGGACCTCGTTCGTGCTGCGATAGACAACTGGCCGCGCAGATTGAAGGCCTGTATTCAAAATCACGGAGGTCATTTTGAATAAACTTTAGTGCCATAAGAATCTATGTTTTGTTAAGTTAATTTTGGTATATAAATGGTTACATAATGAATAAACTTGTTTCAATTATTTTATATTAAACATGTGACAGAATTTATGACCTGACTAGGTATAAATACTCTAAGACCGAACCTTAAAAATTAAAGTATGATACGCATTAAAATGCAAACATTGTATTGTTCAATTAACAATACAATGTTTGCATTTTAAGTGAAAACAAACGATCCCGCCAGTTCAACGACAACATCCTGCGCCAACCCACAGAAGTCTCAAAGCGTGCACTTAATAGGAAAATCACCCCAATCCATCTTCGCCGATAGCAATCAGCGCGTCACACACTAATAGAAGCCACTGTTTGTATATCATTAATTTTGTGGATTGTGCGCGTGCCTTATGTGTATATTTACATCTCATACTATTAATAGAAGATTGTGCACGGATCGATCGGATAACGGTCACACAGATAATTATAATAACTAACATAATATGTGCTTCGATAAAGTCAAAGTACGATGCAATCAGGTGCATTGCTGTGTGGTTAATCATTAGTAAGTTCAGTTCTGCCCAGAAAGAGAATACAGCCTTTTGCAACTTGTTATTCACAATTTTAAACATATTCGTTATACCCAATATATACATATTGGGTTTTATTTATTTTTTTATTTAAATTTTTATTGTACACAAACTTAACAACAACATAGCTAAACAGAAATAATAATAACAAAGAGTACAAATGGCGGTCTTATCGCTCAACAGCAATTTGCAATGGGTTTTGATTACGAATAAACCAATATTATTCCATCCTGCTAATATGTCCATTACCATAACATTGTACTGATAACTTTTTTACGGCCGATGCCAATAATCAATCGAAAAATTTAGATTGAAGACAATCCGGATTGTTTTCTGCTTTTCGATTGGTCTCTAACCATGTTGCCAATAAACAATCCAGGCCACAGCCGATTGCGTCTGTTGATAGATTGAAAACAATCCGTTACCTCTTGATAATTTTAGTTTTTTGGACATAACCAAGAAGCTTATAACCAAATAGAGATTGCATTCCCTATATAAAAGTGAAGCACAAAAATTTGACCTTGAATGCAGTCCTGTTGCCTGCTATCCTTTTCTTTAGAGTGAAAATGAATGAACTAAAAATCATGTTCACATGTTGGACATAACCAAGACATAAAACCATTGACATAATTATAAAATTAATGTTTTACGCAGAATTTTTCATTGCATAAAATATCCTTTCAGTATTTTGAAAATAAAAACTTGTAAAAAATATTTTCAATGTTAGGAAAAATATTAAGTAAGTAAAATAAAATAATTGCAGTAGAAACGGAAACTCCGATATAGTCTGCTACTGATATCAGCATTGTGCCGATTGCATACAACCATAACGTCAACAAAAGTTGATGAAGCCCCATGCACATGTATAGTTACAACAACATACATAGTTCCTCAAAAAATTAAAAAGATGCAATCACTCCTCATATATATAATAATAATTCTAAAGCTGGTTTGAACAGCCGAAATTTGAAAAAAAAATCGGCTTCGTCAAAGGCCTGCGTATAATTGGTCCTAGTTAGTCTTAACGAAGACATCATCATCGAGTTTCACCATCGCTCTCAGCATCCTAATCGGATAGCTTTTTTTTTTCTCGCGGGGTAAAATCCCTTTACGGACCATCCCACCCCCGAAGGGGCGAGGGTGTGTCGGACCTCACCGGCGCCTTCCGAGCCCAGCGAGATGTTGTGCCGCCCGTGGATGTGGACGGGCGGCCGCTGGGTCGGGACCCTACCACAATACGCGCCGAAATACCGACTAAAAACCCCGCGTCGGCCACCATCGGTGCACTTCAGAGACGGCCCCGGGTTACCGTTGAGCGGACGCGCCAGGACCGCCTCTTTGTGCACCGCCACTTAGCGACGCGGCATAACACGCTTTTAGCGTCGCGTCTCGGGGGCCGCCAAGGTAGGGACGGCGGCCCCATGTGGCCTCTGCGGCGCCGAGTTAGTGGCGTCCCGGCGCCTCCTACGTCTCCTGTGGCGACGAGCGGGATCGGTTTGCTCCCGATCCCGCTCGGCGCTCTCCTTCTGCGACATGACGTGTTCGCAGAAGGAGAGCATTGCTCGCCACGACCTCCGGCTGCCGACCATGGCGGCGACCACGGCCGGCAGCGAAAGGTCACTTCCTATGACCGCGATGAGAGCGCTGCGCTCCTCGTCCCAGGCTGGGCACTCCTCCAGCGTGTGCTGGGCCGTGTCCTCACGGCAGTTGCCACAGTGGTGGCACACGTGGTGGTGGTAGGTCTCTCATATGTGAGAGGCCATCTGGGTAGGTACCACCGCAATGTCAGTTTCTCCCGTGAAACAACACTGCTTAAATGCACTGTTGTGTTTCGGATTGAAGGACATTGTAGCCAGAGCAACTACTGGACATATTGAGACTTAACATCTTATGTCTCAGGATGGCGAGCGCAGTGGAATTTTGCTACTGTTCATGAGCGGTCGTATCGCTTACCATCAGGCGTACGGCTTGCTCGTCTCACCATTCAATGCAATAAAAAAAAAAAGAAACACGGCGGACTCCTCCGCTCCGGCTATGCGACACAGGTACGCACCGAAGCAGCCGTGCCCGGTGAGCACCTGCGTCAGCCGGTATGTCGGCGCACCGTGGCGCCTGTCCAGCCACTGTTCGAAGACAGGTCGCACTGCCGCGACGGTCCTCGTGCCAGCACTAGGGTTCTCCAGCCTGGAATGCCACTATGTGGTAGGCCAACATGGCCTCGACCTCTCTGGGGACCAACCTCTGCCCACGCCCGGACGCCTCCTCTCGCCGGAAGAAAAGCCGACGAAAGGGTTTTAGCATTCAGCACCCAGGGCAGAGATCCCGCAATACGCAGGCCGCCTCGTGCGAGACCGTGCGGTAGCCTCTGATTATTCGCTGCGCCACCATGTGCTGCGGACGATGCAGCAGGCGGACGCAACGATCGCCCAGGGACCCGGCCCAAACGGGACACTCGTAGAGGGCCATGGACCGCACGACTCCAGCATAAAGGTTTCGGCAAGGGATGCCAGGACCATCAGTGTTGGGCAACAGGCGCTCCAGTGCGCCTGCCGCCCTCACCAGTTTCGGCGACAACTCCTCAAAGTGCGCGCGGAAATCCCATCGACTGTCGAGGACGAGACCGAGGTATTTCATCCTCGAGCCGACGGGAATCCGCACGCTCTCCACTGTGATGTGGGCCCCAGGCGGAGGCCCACACCGAAGACCGTGGAAACACACGGCCTCGGTCTTGTTGAGGGCCACCGTGAGGCCCAGTCGCCGAATCCTGCCCACCACCAGTCCAGTACCGAACGAGGCGAGCAGGGCGGACCTCTGGAATGTCCTGGCCGTCGCTGTCACCAGTGTGTCGTCCGCGTAGCAGACGACAGCGACGCCCCGAAGGTTGGTACCACGTAGCACCCAGTCGTAGCCGATGCTCCACAGGAGCGGCCCAAGAACCGAGCCCTGTGGAACACCGCACGTCACTTCCCTGCGGTGCCACCCCTTCGGCGCCCAGATACACCACGTACCTATCAGACAGGTACGAGTGCACCAGACGCCGAAGGTAGGGCGGAACCTCGTGGTACCGCAGTGCTTCTTCTATGCAGGCCCAGGGCATGGTGTTGAACGCGTTGGAGATGTCAAGAGATACCGCCACCACGACCCTACCCTGGGACACCGCACGCTCCGCTTGTGCCTTCACCCGCAGAATCGCGTGGACCGTCGACCAGCCCCGCCGGAACCCGAACTGGCAGTCTGCCAAATCCGGGCCCGTACCCTCCAAATGCTCGACGAGGCGCGCGTGGACTACGCGCTCGAAGAGCTTGCACACCTCGTCGAGCAACACGATCGGCCGGTAGGCCGAAGGCGGATCCGCGGGTCGCCCCTCCTTGCGGAGCAGGACAAGCTTGCCCGTCTTTCACCGCGGGAAGATGCCCTGCTCAAGGCACGCGGAAGAAAAGGCCGCGGAGCCTCGTACCCAGCGACTCGACGGCCAGCACCCAGACACGACCGGGCACCCCGTCGAGACCCGGGGCCGAGTTATTGCTCCGCAGCCGAAGCACTGCCGCCTCTAGCTCTTGCGCCTAATCGGATAGCTGCGTCAACCCTTCCATATCACTGCTATAACTATTACTTATATATATATATATCTATTTATAACAGTTTCGGCGTTCAGGAATAAATAATCCGTGTAAATTGTTAGATTGCAATTTTGGATAGTTTTCAACAATCCATCCAAACGTCAACACAGATAATTGTATATTGGCAGGCCTAAACTGTCATTTCCATACAAAGAGCAATCTCAAAACAGAGATTGGTCCTCCTAAAAGTACATTGATTTTTTGGATAGTTTTTACTACTGAGATTGATTATTGGCAATATAGTATCAGAAAAAAGATTGAGCTGTCAATCTCAAACGGCAAATTTTGGATTGGGATTGTTTATTGGCAGCGGCTGTTAATAATTTGTAGTGGCAAGTTTTGTTTGATGTGAGTACTTAAAATATGCGTGCAAATAATTTTGGTAGAGCCGTGTGGAGGGGCTCGAGGCACGTGGCTTCGCGGTCTCTGCTCGCTAGCGATAGCACTATGTCATTATGGTTATCGGCCGATCGGGAGACGGGATCCCTCCACATTGTGAGCAAACACCAAGCCAACCGACTGTCGACAGATTAACTCCATGCAATGTTATTCACCGTTAATGTTATATTTCGGGTTTTTGCTTATTACAAATTATATTTGTCCAATATTGTCAAAATAATCAATATTACGTTTATAAACAAGAATTGATATTGTTATATTGTTTCCAATATAAACAGTTTACAATACGCCTCCATATCTTCTTAATATATATAATTCACGTGTCACGTTGTTTGTCCGCGATGGACTCCTAAACCACTCAACTGATTATAATGAAATTTTGTAGATATGTTTTATTTGTTCAAACTTAAAAGGTAGGATAGATTTTATCTCGATTAAATTGACGAAACTATAAAATAAAGGAAAAAAAACATTTTGCCATACAAAATATTCATAGGTTTGTAACTGTCAAACATTTAATGTTAATACCGTCGATACGGTAAACTCTTCGCTAAAATTAAATAACGTATTTAAATAAAGGTTTCGAATCGACAACATATATCTGTTATGAGCCAAGTGATTAATCGGACATTATTCATAATGCCCGGACAATTTGAATAATGCCCAAAAGAGCGGGCAATATGATTATAACCAATCAATTTATCACATTGCCCGGGCATTATGAATAATGCCAAGTGCCTATTGGGCAGAGTGATGTAAAGCGAATCAAAATCAAAACAATGAGCCGAAGTGGTAGAATTTAGAATAGGGTAGCACGTGGGGGTGGGTTGGGAGTAGTGGAGGGGGACGGGAAGTGTCGCGCCTCCCCTGGTACCACTCCCATGAAAAGGTAACGCACCATTCCTGAGAAATATTTGTTATAGCAACCTAACCCTTAAAATACTTGTTGTCCTTGCGCTACGGGAAGTTCAGCCCCTTCGCCCTTGCGTAACAAAGATAGGCACCCATGCTCACCTCCGCAGCTTCGGCGTGCTGGTCGCCTCCGGCGACCTGTCTCAGCCGCTACGGCTCGCACGATAACCTATCCTTCGTTACAGCGGGCGGGGGCTGCTCTCCCTCCGCGCCTACGGCTTTTTATATACACTCTAGGGTCGGTAGCCAAAAGACTACGTGAAGTCCCGAGTCGGTTTTGGGGCATAGTCAACCTAACTGATCCATAAAGTGGGTACACTAATTTTCTTCTGAAGATAATGTTTCGGACGTTAAAAAAAACTAAACATATGCAGATCAATTCAACCTTTCTAGTTTATGGGTCTATCGCAGATGCGACAATGCGGCAGCCCACCACGTAAAAATCACCTGTTAATCACATTGCCCGATCATCATGTAGCCATATTCATAATGCCCGGGCAATGTGATAAATAGGTGAGTTTAGATTGTAATTAATCACTTGGCCCGATATGGCTCGGCAATATTTATACTGTATCAGCCCATATACGTCCCACTGCAGGGCACGGGCCTCCTCCACAATCGACAGTGCGATTGAGAGTGGTTAGGCCATATAGTCCACCACGCTGGCCTAGTGCGGGTTGGCGGACTTACATACCATAGAAATTCTTATAAATCGCTATGGTATGCAGGTTTCCTCACGATGTTTTCGATGAAATTAGGCGTTGCCTGTGTCTTGAGAAAACAGTTGAATATGATTGTTATTGGGCCGGCATAGTCACAAAGTGACTAAGGTCCTAAATATAAATAAATAAAGATTAATGATTGTTATTACATTAAATGTGTGTGTGAGAAAGTGCTGATAGTGTATATGTGAGTGTGTGTGTTATGTGTTATTATGTTTACTTTTATTATGAATTTTTACAGAGGCCTTTCCTTCGCTATAATTTTCTGGTAGAAATATATATCGTCTCTGAGTGAGAAATCTGCAATCTGCAAAATATATATAGGTTATATTTTGAAATGTTATGTCGAAGAAAATCGAAATCACTGAAGTAATTTCTATGAAAATTTAATATTTCATCTCTTTATTACTCACAAAAAGTAATGGCGTAATATTTTTGGAAATACAGCATAGTGGTGGTTGAAATAAGGGATGGAATATTGCATGGATAATCAAAATCGCTAAAGTGTTTAATGTCAAAAATTAATAAGGCACAATATTTGAATATGGAGAAACGGGATATAATAGAGTGGGAGGTATAGGAGAGGACTGGGATAGCTGACAGATTTGATAGGACGAAATGTAAATGCACAGTATAAGACGGGATGGAACGGAATTGAGCAGGACAGTAGGATAGCTACTGTCATGTTTAGGTATACAAGAGCTTATAGTATTTGGTGTGGAGTAATATAAAATATATCTGCTTCCAGGCAAAGGGGGTCGGGCTATTTTGCTATGCTAATAATATTAATCATATAGTAACTAAGCCATAGCGAAGCGTGGCTGGGTCAGCTATCCTATCTATTAATTGATTTCAATGAATGTCGTCGGAGTAGTAACTGTGGTATAATATCTCCGTAGCAAAATTATGATTAAAATCTGGAGAGAAGGGATAGAATAGAATATAAGGTGGATAAAATGGGACAGAAGAATAGGTGCATGATGGGATTGGAATTGGATAAGCAGTTTAGACAACGGCAGTCATATTGATTTTAAATAAAATATGGACTGGAATCTGTATTTGTACCCAAGCGAAGCCGGGCCGGGCCGCCTAGTATCTTATATTTTTGCGCAACAAAAAACACTCAAAGAAAGCCAACGTACAATAAGCGATTAAATTATACCAGCGAGATTGTTGCAAAATTATACGATAAAGAAGTAGATTCATATCAACTTAAGGTAGCCTTATGTTTTGAGTGACAAACCAATTTTATTCTCGAATGCCCGTCTCGGGCCGCGCTTCTCCCCTTGGCTTGCGGACCGATCAGACCTTATCCAAATTGGATCTTGAATAATAAAGAATCGGGGCGATTGGATTTTATTCCTTAAATTAAATTAGCACACGAGGGTCGTGTGTGTGACTGTAGGCGAAAGATAGAGGCGTGTCGTCGTTTAAAATGGAACCCCAGTTGATATTCAGTGTTAGAGAGCATCTACGTCAGCACATGCGCTATAAAACAATTTGTACCCGTTAATATGTAAATGCTTTGGAAAAACAACACAAGTTATTAGTTGTATCATTGTAAATAAAGACATAACTATTACCAATTAAGAGCGATACAGTTCGACAATAACAATATAAATGTTTAATTAATCTGAGACCTCGTATATCACGATACAATTAATTAACAATATATATATGCGTAATAACCGCAGGCTGACCATTAAAGATTAGTTTTTAAAGTGATATATTTAACGTGGAATAAATATCCCTATTAATATTTATAAGCTATTTTTAAACCTGAGTTATTAACGGCGTATTTATATATAGCCTATTATATATCTATTTCGAGTCGTGTATGGTAGAGAGCTATTCTTTTCACGATGTTAATATTAAGGAATTGTATATTTATTACGTATTATAATATAATAGCGCAGTCGAATGCTGATACGATACATCCAATATGCAAAAATTTGTTAATAGAGAAACTTTATGGTGTGTTTATTATAATTTACTGCCAAATTAAAGTTGGCCAAGCCTTGTTTGTATTTCTATATAAAATTACAATATTAATAGGCGTAATTTATTATTTAGTACTTTCTGGGAACTGTCAATGAACTTTATGAAACTATGCAGTTTTATCTAGGAATGTGGTATGCACTTAATACCTTAAGACAATTCAGTACTCGGCTGTGTAAAAATCCTTGCACAAGTTGTTATTCACAAATAGCTATTAGGTTATTATTTTGTCACGTTTTATTCAGATAGAGCAAATCTCTGTTCGAGCTGAGCCCTATTAGATTAATGTGCTTAATAAAATAAATTGCGATATTATCGCTGCCGCGTTTGACATAAACATCGAATTCTACTTAAAGTAATAGAAACGATTTAATGCAGCGGAATCAGGCCAGCCGATAAGACGAGTTTTGTTAGATATTAATTTTATTTACAAAATATCATTATTACGAAACTGTTGTTTAATAAGATGCTACGTTAAAGCATAAAACATTCGAGTGCCGTCGACTAATTCGATAGTCACGCACCAGATAATGTATTCAAAAGTAATCTCACATATTGTATTTGATTACGGATTTAGACGTAGTGTGTAGTCCAATTTATAGCGAAAAAAATTCAGTTGTATAGTTTATCTGTATCAGCCCATATACGTCCCGCTGCAGGGCACGGGCCTCCTCTACAATTGACAGTACGATTGAGAGTGGCCTAGTGCGGGTTGGTGGACTTACATACCATAGATCTTTTTATAAATCGCTATGGTATGCAGGTTTCCTCACGATGTTTTCCTTCACAGTTTTAGTGCGTGGTGATTGACTATCAATACACACATGATTCTGAAAAGTCAGAGGAGGTATACTTTATACAGAAAAATAATGGATTTTCCTTATATGATTTGAATGTCAAAATCGCGAAAACACATCTTTTGCACGCATAGGGTTGAAACAATATTTGCTCTCGTATTGTTTCTGGCGTGACTAATACAATTGTAATGATTTAATATAGTTCCTTAGCATTGGCACACTAATTGAATCCGCATGCCCCGTCGGCACATAATAGGAGGTGGAAACATTTTATTCTAATAACATGACGCCGTAATAAAACATATGGCTATCATTAACACTGGGAAAATAATAAAAACATTCAACATGTTTCAGTCACATTATATTCATTACATGTGGCGTGTGTAAACTATTTGACTCGGGCAAAAATGGCTCAACGATTTACGCATTATTATTATGGGAGCTCCATAATTAATTCGCGTTACCCTTGATTTTTCGTAGTAACTGCATTGTATTTTAACTTAACACCAAATATTTATCCCATAAAGAATCTAGCCAATCCATACAAATTCAGTTGAGCTTCCACTATTAATCGTTCCACTTATAGTCAGTTGGCTAATTAAATATACATACATAATTCACCGGAAAGTGGGACAATGTGGATCTATTTTATTGTGTTGACTAATGATGCGACAGGCACGAACTAAATAACAGGTCTCGTAATAGAGTCCGAATTACTTCGTTTATGGATTATTATATATCTAAACTTTTAACGAGTAATAGTTCGAATAAGTCGATTATAATGCGCAGCGGACAGCTCACACGTCATTAAAGCGGGAGTAATATAAGCCGAACTCATGCACCAAGCGCGCAGTCGTCAATTTTAATTAGTTACGAACATATCCCATTTGGTGTATAAAACGAAAGTGTAAAACGCACTGTTTGTACGAAGCATAATTAACATAGCGCATGTGACACCGACGTTTTATTGTTTCCGTCATTAAGTTGGCAGGAGGTCGCGCGTCGCCGCCACCTGCCGGCTGATATGAACACCCAGATTAATGTTTTCTCTGCAAAACTGCTATATTTCTTTTTAACGTTGTGTACTTTCGTATTGCATAGTTTAGGGTACTTCATAATCCCATCAAAAACATCCTGTAAAAAAATCCAAGTCTCGCAGCTCAGGTTTTCTACCGCAAAAAGTTGTGAGATGCATGTTATACCAAGTCGATTATTTATTTAGTCCTTAAGGGACCTTCTATATAAAGTTATTACGTTAGTTATTACCATATCAATATTAAAAATTCTTTACGTTTTAAATAAATGGATCGACTTGGCCATCGCATGAAAACATAATGTATCGTACAATTTATACATGCAAAAAGTTTCATTATTTATACATAATGAAACTTTTTGCGGTAGAAACCTGAGCTGCGAGACTTGGATTTTTTTACAGGATGTTTTTGATGGATCTCACGTCTTTTTGTAGAGTCCTACTTTTTTCCTTTTCGGTACTTCTTACTTCTAGAATATCACTAACGATTTTTCTTAAAGCCTCTGTCTTATGGATTTTTCTTATTTTTGTAGGTATCAATTTATCACAAATATAGCGGATTTGATTATTAATGTTCTTTCTTTCATTGTAATTGATATTTTCGAGTTATTTAATCTACTTATTTGCAAGTTTTTCTTCGTCATGTTTTTCTAGAGGAATGTTGTACAGCTTCATGGGCTGAATACACCATTTCCCTCTCTATATCCCCTCATGTTATGCCTCATGTATATAGATATCTATCTACAACTATTATTCCATTATATACGGGTACAATGATTCATTAACTGCAAATATAATCCTATACATTTATATGGGATTACAAAGTTATTCACGCAGTTGGTCTATCTAGAAAACTAGACACAAATATGAAATGTTTGAATTTTCCCTTACTTTAGACACTAAACACTAATTATATTATAAATTTGAAGGTTCTATGTCTGCTAGAAGTGCCTTAGACTTTTGATGATCGGTCAGTCAGTCAGTGAGTGACAAAATTAAGAAAGTTTGACATGCTACAATTCTTAAACTACTGGTTCAAATTGAATGAAATTTTAAATATACCGTGTTTACACAATGCCTGCTTAGTAACTGAAAATTCAGGCTTCATGCTTTAGCCACAACGAAGTTATAGGGGGTTGAAAATGGTCTGAATTGCTTCGAGAAAAGGATGTTACGGCCTATAGCTCGACTTGGAGGGGGCTCGGCCGCTAATTTAAACAATTATTCATCACGTTTTTATTTAATAAGTATTCATTTATGAAGAATATCATCGTTCTTAACAATAGATAGACGAAAATAACACTTATTATTTCTTAATAGAATACGTTAAGCTCACGAATTTGAAGAAACATAATTTTAATTAGTCTTTTCTGTGCTCTATCAAACCGCGCACCCAGTGCGACGGGGTGCAAACTTGCAGCGGCCTGTGCTCTTCGCTCCAACTCCACTCGTTAGACATTCGTGTTAGTTAATTAAAGTTTACGCTTAAAGGAAAATTTAATTTCCGGACCAGCTTTAAGGGATTACTTGCAGCAAAGTCATTGCTGTTAGCGCAAGTCTTCGTTCTTCCTTATTTGTTTTATGAAATGAACAATGACTGCAGTGTAACACGCTAAATTCACGACTTTAGGTCTCGTATTAACTGTTTGGGTCAAATCTCGTTAATTAAAATTATGCGCTTGCAAATACGCCCAGGAATCATGAAATGTAAGTGCCAATAATAGCGGCAGGCGAGTGGTGAAGCGTATGCCATGGCGTATAATGCGAGTGTGTATTGCGGAGCGGTAGCGTGTGGCGCAACCTTAAAAGCAATATCCGGCGCCGCGCGCGCCGCCCGGAAATGAACCGGAAACGGCGGTGTATTAAGCCGCAGGTACTAGCCCTTAAATTTATAAACGCTTGCGGCCATACTCCAGCTTCCACAGATCTTATAGTCGACTTACTCTCAGTCTCCAGAGATCACGCCGCACCACTACAGTTCATTTGTAACGTGAACATTATGTTAAATTATTTTATATAATAATCCAAACATTGCTTCGGGTGTACATTTTAATAAAATGTCCAAATCTTCGAATACAAATATAAGATACTTATTCAAAACATAGGCAGAGGACAATATCTAAAATTACATTCTCTCGGCCTGAACTAACAGTGAAATGAAATAAAGTCCGCAAACAAAAGTTTGCAAATCCAATATGATTTGGCGCGTCGGTAAACATCGGCAGCATCCCGGTGATATCGCGAACGAATAACATTAAACTTTGTATGGATTGAATGTAGAAAACCAATTTCGGTGCTCGGCGAGTGCGAGCCGATGGGATGAGGGTGTCAGAACGCTTTGACAGCTCTCTGATTGAAAAATACGGAAGCCTGTTTATGGAGCAAGTGAGCTCCCAATTCGTGGAAGTCCCGGGTCCAACGCGAATATGAGTTATGCGCTGCATACGTGCTCGCGTCGACATGACGACAGGCGACTCATAAACGCGGCCGACGTTAATAACCACTAAATGATATTCCGACTATAAATATAAATTGCATATTAAAATTATATGTTGTGATAGGATTGCCTCAGCCGAGACAAATAGGTCAACACATAGAGGGACGAGTGATGCCCCTCCTAGCTGTACCTGTATTGCGTGGCGTGTTAAATTGGATAGATTAATATAATCGCAGGAAATAGATGATCGTCTCACAATCCGACCCTTGCCTTGAATTAAAGTCACATTGTCGTCCACTCAGAACACTCCCGCATGTTGACATAAAAAATCTTATTATGTGCTCGTACTTTAATCAATTTTCATGTGACTGTCAAAAGCCATCTTGGATGGAGGTTATGCTTTTTGCCGAAATTGTTTCATTAGCGACATAACAATATTTTGCATGGACCATTAGCATGTGGTTAGGAAACATTTTCTTATTCGTGTTAATGGTTTTAAGTTACGTCTGTTTAGGTGCTTACTCGTGCTACAGCACTGCGGTGAATTTAATGTACTGGGATATATGTTTAATGTTTATAAGGGTCTTTATGTATTTAGTAATTCCAATTTTCTATGGAACAAATATTATTTTCATAAGAAAATAGTAGTAGGGGTGAATGCGATATTTTGCACGTGTTTTGCTTTAGAGTTCTAGACGACGTAACAAACACTATTTATCTGTTTTAAAAATATTACGTAGTCGAAGCAATTTCAAGCTCAGTTATTTTCCGAACATGAACATTGCTGGTTCACTGTTGCCTTTTAGAAATTTATTTTAGCTGCTACACCAAGTGAAATATGACGTTATTTAAAAAAAGACATTCAACAGACATTTAGACATTATGGCAATAGAACTAACTATGAAATAAGTTGATACAATTAGTTTCTTGGTACTTGCGAACCATAATTTTGTGGATTAGGTGTTATAGAGTTGGTCACACATGAAAACTTGAATAATATTTCTTATTTTATTACAGATAGAGTTTATTATTTTATAAATTCCATGAATGGAAATTTTAAATATACAAATAGATAAAAGTGCTTACAATTAATTATGGCACTTAAAGACTGTCAGCCATATTTGGGAATATTTAAGACTGTTTGAGATTTACTATATGAGATATCTACGCAAATTGGAATGTAATCAAATATACGAATAACTAAGGCACCTACACATTTATTACAACCCGTCAAACAATTCTTTAGTCCCTTGAGTGTTGTATTCCATAATACAACTAAAACATGGCAGAACCTCAGCAATTTAATTTTAATGCGGTGAAATAATTTACATTTGCTATTAATATACGTATTGAAAATACCAATATACGGCGACTTTGTACAGGTCATAAAGGTATTTATAATAAATTACAGTATTGTGTGTCGCGTCGTACACGAGTAATGTGCATGCATTTAAATTACGCTCAAATGCGGCATATGTGGCACGGGGAGTGGGCCCGCGAGTCGCGGCGCGGGGCGGGTGAGGCGCGGGCGGCGGGCGTTGCCGACTGCCGGGCCCTGCGCCGGATTAGCTTTTACATGTTAAACGATGTGATTTGAGGAGCACTCAGACGGGACTGTTCCTTCATATCCTTTATAATAACACCACCACATAAATAACTATAAAAAGTACCGATACTCACGTTTAACGAAGAACCACTGGTTGCGCCACGCATTTGGATTTGGATTCCTTTTGCACGTTATTGCGGCTCGCCATCCGTAAGTTAATTTGTTTCGTGCTTCCCGCTATTACGTAACACAATATGTAAAAATTTAATTAACGACTAAGAAAAAAACGTGCAATAATTGAAAACGTCGGTGCTGTCTCCAATTTCTTTTGAAAGCGACTCACGAAACTCCATTGTGCTCAATTGAATCGTGTCTTAATTACAAAACGGGTGAATATTTAATTAAAAACTTTCCGCACGCGAGTAATTCCTTATTCCATGTATACGAAATTGAGTCAGCGTCGATTCCTCTTTTCTGCAAAGCCGCCGACATTCGACAAGGGTTTTTAATTGAACGTTCGACCTATTGTGCTCGTTAAAGCGATTCTGAGTTAATCACCGACTTTTTCGTTCGGAGTAATGGAAGAAAGTAATTATCAATTAACTGTTCGATAATGGATTGCGGCCGCTTATCCGCCGGCTTATCTCGACGTGTAACGACCAACTCCCCTGTTTTATCTTTTTCATTATTAATTTTTAATCATCCATCATTTACGCGGTTTCAATCAATATGTAGCGTATCCTGCTCTCTTGAACATTCACTTTTCAATTTAGAGACGGTGTCGATAGCTTTATCGATAAACAAACATAGAAGATTATAATATGAAACGGCAATAAATTACCGCATTTATGATAGTTAATTAAATATTTGTAGTGTGTGAGAGCATTGATGTGTTAGGTAAGATGTTTTGGGCGTGTGTTGATGGCGGGCCACAATTGTGAAAACGAGAAGCACGACGTCCGCTTTCGTGATATTGTGCCGTGAATTAGCATTGTAAATGCAATCACAGGTGTCAACCCGCCACTCGCTCGTCGAATTTATGCGCCTTCCGTTCCGACCATTATGAATGTAACAATTTATTGTCTATAAATAACGATTAACATCCACCTCTTCATGTCTAATGAAGTTATTAAATTACACGTTTATTTCAGAGCTTCAGCTGCGAAACAAACCTACATAAATGTCAGAGCCGGATAATTACGTACAGACGCCCATAAAATTTTATTATAATGATGCTTCTAATTTATATTATTTTCTGTGTTAAATAGCATCTAAATTTGCTTATCAGGTAAATTGTAGCTACGAATTTCTCAACCGATCGGATTTACCGAAACCGGATCTGATATTATGCGTTGTCTAACAAATGAGCCATTAAGCGGATTAAACATGTACGAAACCAATTAAGGTCTTAAAAGCTGACAGTGTGTTACTTGGAGGGGCGTTTGTTTAACCGATCAACGTGGCTAGCGAGTGCAGCGGACGACTGTCGCGCCGGCCAGTTCCTATTAAATTACATTAAAATACCTAGCCGCCGACGATCACGAACCTTTATTTACAATAAACCAATTGCAGTTATTTAGTTAAGTACGAGCCTTAATCGGGCTCGTTTCTTGGATCATTAATATTGTTATGGTGTTGCTACAACAATGAACAAACTGTTGTGTACCTAGTACTTACACATAAAATATTGCTAAACTAGAATTAAAACTAAAATAAAACATACGTTGCAAAACTCTATTGTGGTAGTTAAGATAACTCTACATTTGAAGTATACAATTTAGATAAAACTAATTTGCTTTATCAGCCAGTGGAAAACGATTGCTTTTTTAATTAATGGTATTCCCACGGAAAAAAATGTTTAAAACCTTTTAAATTGTGTGTTTCGAAAAATCTTTTTATAGAAAATATGTACCTACATCAATAACATGTAAGCCGATTAATATAACGATGTCATTATAGTAATTGCAGGTCGTTTATATCGTAATATTATGTTTGGGTTGATTATGCGTTAAATCGAGTTAATTAGTACACCAAATTTTACTTTAATTTAAGGATGCTTAAGATCCTCAATATAATGTGAAAGTTTAATATAAGAAAAATTAATATATTTTTGTCTAAAAATTTTATTTAATTCCAATTATGGTTGGGCTATCCGTCTAATTTTAGTAATATTTATCGTTTTAAAGAAGGTAGACGATAAAAGCCTAATAAGTTTCTAGGTGCAGGTCGCTCAGCATCTAGAAACATTTAGCGGCGACATAGGGTAAGCAGTGAACGTCTGACAATGAATAATATTTATGAATTATGAATATCTGTTTAAAAATAAATTAAATAGACAATTTTCTTAATTAACTGATTGGATAATGAATTATTATTTATTACCAAAAATTAAATATTTTTTATATTTAAAAGGTAATTTGAATAAAATTACCATATTTATAGTCCATGCGCCGTGAAAAATAGAATAACTTTTCATATGTGACCGACTAAGTTACACAAGGAGCAATAACTATTATAAACGTGAATTCATTTGAAATCAACCAGGTTATCGCAATGTTCCCAAAGAAAATTCTGTGATTTTCTGTTTATTAAATCCCTGAAATTATTAAAAATTATTTTAAATATTTTTGATATCAGTATCTTGTAAATTTCGGAAAGTACATTAACTTGACAGAATTTACATAATTTGACTTGAAATTAAATCTAAAAACACAAAATAGTATATATTATATCGTTAGTTCATCTCAACAAAAAGCTTTTTGATTGATCGAAAAAAGAGGCAAAGTAAAATGTAAGAGTTGATGTGGAACATTTAGAAACATTGAATAATACGCAAATAATCGCAGATACGATCAAATCGGGCACGCAATGTCGCGAGGCAATAAAGGTAATGTAGGCAAGGTATTTGCCAATATCCTCGTGGAGTGGCCCTCCCAAATATCTTGAGATTGTATTCCCCCTACATAAAAATTGTTCCGGAATAGAGATACTACCCGGATAAATATTCAATTTCACTACGGACGAAAAAGATTTGATACCTTTGGTAGGTACCAGGTTTATTGGATGATGGCCTTTGGAATCGTGTGGATAATCATATTCATAGTTTTCCGGCGACATATAGATGAGTTTTTAGATGAAAATAGTTTTCGGGCACCAAAATTGACCTCGTCTCAGCGCGTCAAAATATAAACTCGACCCGAGACTTCATTACAATATTGTTCTTTTTTGACGTATTAAAATTTCAAGGAATTATTTTTTAACGTGAAGTGCTTACTAATTAGATTTATGTACGTATAATATATCTTTGAAGTATATTAATATAATTTTGCAATTTTCGCAGGTATATGTCAGTAATACTAAGCAATTTTATAAATGAGGCTGTTCATAATTTGCATTTATAAAAGTAACATAGTACTTACTGACAAGTTCTTGACTCGTGTTTAATTCATGTTAAATAGGGAATTCAAAATTAAGTGTTCAATAATGATAGTGGTATGTGGGGCGATCAGTCACATGTGAAGTCCGGGCGTATCCACTAGCGGCGAGTGGCGGCCCTCTCGAGGCGGGCAGAGCGACATGTAGATGAAAAGGGCAGCTGAATCTAATACAATCGGGGAAAGAGATACTACCTTCGCCGCCAGGGCTGTCATAACAGTAATATGGAAAAGCGTTTTGTGAACTTTGCAGACTATTGCATCCTCCAAATTGATACATAATTAAGTATTGTCTGATCTTTTATTTGTCATATTATGATTCTGTATTTTAGATGGTTTTAAAATATTTCCACCTGATTTAACACAAAAATAACATGGTCCACTGCTGAAAATCGCCTTCTTCTAGATTTTAAAAAGGATTAGGCTTCAATTAAACAGGACCTAAAATTTATAATGAAGTTTATAGATAGGAAAGAAACATTTAAAAGGATGAAACACAATTTATAAATAAAATATTAATAAATTTTATTACGTATTTAAATGCTACTGAAACTCTAGAAAGTACTTATCGATCTATAAAAGGAAGGAGACGTTTGGTTACTAAAGTTGTATAAATTCAAACAACGAACAGTTTTATATTTATGCCCCATTTCGTATCACACGCTGATAACTACGAGAAAGTAGTTAAAGAGGAATGTAAAGTTTTATTGCGTTCCGTGATACGGCGCTCACAAAGTATCGCATTGTTAGCAACCCTAGGTGTACCGACGCGGCGCGCGGCGGGCGCGGGCGGGGCGGCTGGGTATTGAATGAGATTGCTTCTTACTTCGCCGAATGGATCACGTAGTGGATGAGATGTCACAGTGTTTTAAGATCCCAATTCTATCCACTCGTTACATGTACAGTTATAGCCGTTGCCTATAAAGATATCGGTAATACAAACTACCCATATAAAACGTCAAAATTAATTACATCCGTATACCTAAATAACATTAATTCAAGAAATGTTGTGTGACTTCCATAATAAAGTTCCACAGCGGTTAAGACTTAATGTATCCATTACATAATCAAGTAGATACATTCACACTCAGTAATTGGTAAATTCCCGAGCCGGGCCACCGCCACAGCCGCGTCGTGAGCGGGCGGGTGCTGAAAAACAATTTCACGCCAAATCTTAGCTTGTGTTTTCCTATTTCCTTTTTATTTATCTTTTAGTCTTTCGTTTTCTCGAGAATCAATTTCACGGATGAGTGTCGCGATGATCTCAGTTCAAAAAGCGCGGAGGTACAAGCTTGGAACGGTATGGGATGCAGGCCGTCCGGTCGGGCAACCGACCGGTCCGAGCCGGCCGAAGGATCGCTCCAATCTTCCTCGCTCTCCTTACTATTGGAGTGACGCAACACCGCGTTCCGATAATAAACTTTCTGCTTGGTGCTCCTTGTGATTGGATGGGTTATGCGTGTGCTATCTGCCGCTACTGCCTGTGATATATCTAACCCAATTTTCTTTTACATCAACTCTTAAACGTCGCGTTGTAGCTCATTTGCAATTTCATGGTGCGGATTCATATCTAAATTGAGCATAATAATTAAAAATCAATGATCAGAAATTATTCCACTCGTCGCGTCGTCTCAAACAACACTTTGTGATAATAAATGGCGAATGTAAATAGTGAACAGCAGTGATTGTTTTGGCGCTCACCCAGCAGGCAAAGTACATTTTCCTAATATATCGAGTGTGGGTTAAACTAGCGAATATATTTATTTTCGATTTAAGTGTGATGATTGTGCAAAAAGAGTTTCGATTATGTAACCGTAATTAACTACGAGCCGATGTTCATTATACTCTTTCTGACCTTAATGCGGGAGTCTGTGCAAAGATCAACGGGTCGGACATAGCCGCGCGCTTCAAAATTGTTGGACCCAGTCGCCGGCGTTCCCTCGGAATTGACAATTTTACGGGCGGTTTATTTCCGGACACCGAACTTCCTTGGTCAGAGCCGCGCTCCCTCGCCGACCTCCTCCCGCGACCCGCGACACCCACAACCCCTTCGCTTAGCGCTATTTGCTCACGCAAATATTCTCTTACAAAACCCTCATTTACTCTATAGGCACTAAGAGACTGTCTTCCGATTGCTTTCCGATCAATTGATTATCATGAAACTTTATTATGCAAAATCCTAATTACAGTTATTTTTGATTTGTGCTCTAAGACGTACTTACAAGATAGTATTGATCTACATAAAATTTACATTGTATGTAAGTATCTTAAGCGAAAGCTTCCCACTTAAAAGCTCTACAAATGCACTGAAAGCTCTTTCGCGCACTAATCCCAAACCTTTTAGCTGCAATCAAAAGCCCCGAGCGCTCGACGCGGGCCGGGTCGACGTGATGCTTGTGGAAGCGCCTAGGAATTTAATTTACATTTTTAATTAAGTTAAATTTTGTTCGAAAAGCTTTCACGGAATAAGAGTTTTCTTGATTAGAGTTCAGTTCAGCCTGAAGTTTGAGATTGATTAGTGGAGCTTTAATTGCTCTCTGCCGGTGAATAATGAATTCGATCAGTGCCGACTCGAGAAGAGACTGTTTAATAAATTGTTCATGTAACCACACTAATTTCTTTATATGTTGTATGAAGATGGGATATTTAATTAATACGTGTTAATATATTTGTAACCGAATTACGAACTACATATAATTCTTACAGTAAAAAACGCCATACTGTATATATAAATGTGGTAATTCACAAAACAAGACGACTCCATACTCGTTTGCTTTTGTGTCCTTATACAATGACTAATATAAAAGTAACACAGGTGTTTACTGCACTCTTATTTTCTTCAGCTGCTTTTTAATTAGAACATCTGCACTTTCTTTACCCAAATAAATGCTATATTCATTTCTACTTTAACATTAATTACCATCTAGGATTAAAAAGTAGCGGTACAAAGGCACCATGTTTATTTTATTACATGCAAATACAATCAGTTTGTTTATTTGTTTATCTTTATTATATCTGGCATCATGTATACGTGCGTATCAGTATGAAACAATATTTTTTCTGCAAAATAAGTATGACTTAATGCAATGTGTTTAAACTCATTCATTACTTTACTTCTTTGTTTAAGTAATCTCTACCACGCGTAAAAAACTGTTCGGTTAAAATAGTATAATAAAAAAAGTGACAAGACCTCGTAAGCATATCGTATATGTCATTGTCGATCGCAATTCATTGAAATTTTATCAACTTCTATTAAAATAGTTGTGAAAATAATTATTTATAATGTTAGGCATGTCCACGCTAATGCAAACGTTTGTTTTAACGGACGGCTGGCTGCCACATACCTAATTGATGGCTGGGGTGAATTTTAACGTAAATGTTACTTAATTGATCGCGTTGATAACCAGACATAATGACAATGCCTCCTAACGGCTAACATCATCACGCTTTTGTTCCACAGAATGGTTTATACATACAAAGAGGAATAGCGCACAGATAAACATATCGCCAGTATATCTAAAGAAGAGTTTAATATGAATTTTAATAGGGTTAATTAATGTGTAACTATAAAGCTTTGTTCCTTAATATAAGTTAGCAAATACAATTATATTCCCTAGCTGCAAATACAACGTATAATTTATTATTCTATAAAAAATGTTCCTTGGGTGTTATCTGGGATAAAACCCTCCAATAACATAAAATTTGTGTTAGGCGCGTGGTAGCCTTCTTCACCAGTGTTATAAAGCACTATAAAGGCGCTTGTAAATCGGAAAGGGCACAAAGAAGCGGTGCTATAGCTGACGTAATAGCAAATAAATAAGAGACTTCCGCAAGTACTCTTGGCGACTCAAAGCGAGAACAAGTCGAGAGCCAGTGACGTACGATGTGACGTAGAATATTTTATTCGGGATCGCCACGCTCGCCATCTTTTTCACTTACCCCTCTATTCTGTTGAATTTTTGACACATCTACCGAACCACTTCCCTCTAGCGTGACAGGTTTAGTGTAGCTATGTCTTCTAATTCGTATTATAGGGGATCGCTCGTCAGCTTAACAGCGCCCGTGGCAGCGCAGCCGCGTCTCTAGCCCGCGCTTTGTGGCTGTTGTATTCGTAACTCGTAGAAAATGGTAGAGTGTGGGTCGAATTCAATTATGTAGTGATGCGATATTTTAAAGTGATTTTTCACTAGTCGCGCGGAGTCAGTCCCGGGGTGAGAATGCGCGCCAGCAGCCTGTCCGCCCCCACCGATCGGGCCGAAACTGGCGCTCAGCAATCCATATTAGATTTGCCCGCTCTCTCATATCCATTCTGAGATGTTCATATTTTATTGAGGCCAATAAAACGGATTCATGAATATGAGAAATGCATAACGAATACCGTATTTATGGATGAAGGCGCGCTCGCTCCGCCGCGGATATGTCGCGGGTAATTTGATAGCCGCCTTTGTAACAGGTGCTGATGGGAATTTCGGTGGGGTTATAAATTTTTCCTCCAATTTTATAGTATAATTGTATTTATATATGCCTAATTTTCAGCGTAACCCGAATATTAACCTACTTTTGTGTTTATATTTTCTACATATCACGTAACGGTTGACCTTTAATCAATTTCCCGAGATTTATGAACAATATTAAACAAAACAATATAGATACGTACGTCAATGCGCTTATAATGTTTATATGAGCTATTGCAGACTTGTTAGCGTTCAATTGTGTCTGAGTACGTAATAAAAGTATACTAAAGATTTATCGACCAGTATAGAATGTAGATTGCTTTCTCTACTATCAGATTGTTAATCTTTACTTGGTAATGTTAGCGAATGAATTCTAAACCAATCGTGGCCAGTATCTATTTATTGAAGCTGAGCGTATCAATTTTTTTTGTTGCTTTCTATACTAACTGATAATTGCCGCTGCATATTGTTCTATTTACAACGGCATAAACAGACGATTTCTTAAGAATAATTGGGCGATAACTCGTTTGTTATTCATATTACACGTGAAATTCGATTCTGTGGCTTAGTTGTAAAGCATAAAATTATATTCCAATAATCTAAGCTTGCATTACACGTAAAAATGGACCTTAAATCACAGTCGTTAGAGTCGAATTTAATGTGGCATTGTTACGCATAGTTGGTGCCGTTTGACAGCATTTTGTCGGAGTAATAAGGTCTCATGCGGAGTGGACGTAAGGCGAGAATATCGTTTATTCTAATGAGGTTTCTGTTAGCGTATTACTTTTCCAGTTTCTGACAATTTTTACTGTAATGTTGTGTGTTTATTTTAAAAGCTTGTTTGTCTTATAATAAACCGATAAACACGTGTACATTTACTATTTAGATAGGTAGGCTCTTAGATGTAACGAAGTTTGGATGCAATAAGTTAAGATATGAAGATAAAATCGGCAGCCTCCGTGGCGCAGTTAGTTAGACGCCGCCTGTGAAACGAGAGGCCGTGGGTTCGATCTCCGCACCGAGAGAAATGTTTGTGCGGTCCACAAATATTTCTTTCGGGTCTGGGTGTTTGTGAGACCGAAAAGTCTCTCGTAGTTCCTGATACCCACGACACAAGACTCGATCTTAGTGTGGGGTCAGGACTATGTATGTGACTGTTGGGTGTTATTTATTATTTATTTTATTTATTATTATTTAATTGAAAAATACTTTATGTACACTGAATATATTCCATCTAAACTTGACCATTTAAGTGATAATAAACTTTTGCAAATTTACGCTAAATGTCACTGTGAGAAAATTATATATTTTCCATACAGAATATTTCCCGTATTTATGATACAAAGGCCATTTTATATTTCATGAAAACTGAGTTCAGGGCACATAAATTAAACAATATCGTATTGTTACAGATTACAAGAGCGCTGTGATGCGTGAGTGACAAATTCGCCATGATTCGCGACCCACCGGCCATGCATAAGACCGATAACACCAGCAGTAAGTAATTCTAGTATATCATTCCACTTATATATACATTTGCTAAGTAAAGTATTTATGAATATACATAGCTATAATATAACTGAGGACTAGTTGAATCAAGTAACTGTGACCAGTGGCGGTACTTCCATACAAGCCCAAAAGCCCGGCTTGCCTTACTTAATACGCATATACTCAATCCTAAAGACAAATCAGTACTTTAAATAAAATATATTCGTTTAATGCAAAACGTCTATCATTTTTAAATTTACCGCGCTATAATGGACCCCGCGCCTGCGACAAAGCACCCGCGCCGCGCCCGGCAACTCGCCTAAGCGAGCGCCGCGCCGCGGTCTAAAACTAATATAAAAAAATTGTTGCCTGTAAAGTCGGTTTTACGGGCGAAGATTTTACGTGACAACGTCTTTTTCTCGGTAGAATATTTATTGATATGAATATAATTAAATTGCACAATAGGAACAAGGAATTGAATGAAAATAAGAATTGCACAAATTTTAACTATAGAAATATATTTTGTTTACTAAAACATTGTACATGTAATGACGAATCTAAGCACTCCATATTTTCACTACAGACACAGCTGACGATACTTTAACCACACGTGTGAACTTGTATTGTGACGCTTTCTTGTTTTTCCAACGCCAAGAACGTTCGAGAAAGACAAAGACAGAGACACAAGCATGCGCCGATTCAATGCGCCTAATTCTCTAGTGCTGCGCGCGCGGCAGACCGATCATAGTTGAGTGGGAGAGAGACGCAAGGCATTCGGCGGGCCTCTCTCTCGTTCGGTGACTCATCGTAACGTTACCGGGCGTTACACTTTTTCATAAGTGACTCCCAGCCGCAACCTAATTTAAGACGTTGTCACGTCAAAATTATTTCATTCAAAATCAACGCGTGACGCAATATCTTAAAAAGATGGAACACACCAAAGTATTATCTATCTTTTTCTCTCTCGTGTGCTTTTACCTGGCTTCTGGCGTATATTGCCCTCTCAGTCGCACCTCTGGGTGAAATATACCATGACACTACGTACCTATACATATAGCTATTTTTTTATGCAATTTGTACCAAGCAAAATGCCCGGCTTCGCGGAGTGAAGTTGTGCACTTGACATGTCATATTAAGATCCAAATTTATCGAAAAATATTTATGTTTTGGTACAAGTTATATTGGATAATATATAAAATAAATAGATATTTTTTGAGACCGTATTATGATGTTTTAAATATTTTTATGAATATATTAGAATTAGAATACTTAATTTGGAATTGTCCATAATTTAGGACCTGTGGCTAGCTTCACGCTTATTATTATGTCTTTCGAGCGGACGATTAACCCTTAGCCTGTCGTAAGCGCCGCCTACTGACCTTGATTCAAAAATAGCCCCTATTTCAATGTCGTTAGGTTGCTTTTTTGCTTGAAATCCGATGAGCCGTATTAATATAGACCCTAATTCAATGACATTAGGTTGCTTATTGCTTGCAACCGGAAGGAACCGGCTTCAGGTTCCGACGACGTTCCGACGACGACGACCTGAAGCCGGTTCCTGCCCAAAAGTAATTTAACTTACACATTTGTTTTATTCATCTATTTAAAACTAATGATGGGCCCTTCAGTATTTTGGCAATATTAAATAGATGGCCGTGGAAATCGCGCCATCTATTAGATTTTTTCGAAACAACTTGTTGTAATAGATTTTTTCATAACGGTGATAAAAATAGTTATTATTTTATTGGTTTTTATCCTAATCTTATATAGATCGTGTGGTAGGTCTGGGACTGTCTCGATGGCGCAAAGTTGATGTCTCGGATTCGAATCTGGGGTCTATTTTTATTTAATTACATCGCATAGGCTCGCCCTCTATCGCATGATGAACACGTTCTTCTTTCTTAATACCATTTTGCTCTTGAACCAATACATATTGTTACTAAAAAAATATTGGGCTTGCCCTAGTCCACAACCCTAGGCACGCCACTGACTGTGACAATAAATTCAACTTTGATAATGTAATAACACCATAGGTATTATTCATCTAAACTCTATTCGCATGTGCCGAAGTTTAGAACTACAATAACATTTAAATAAATATTTAATGCATTCTTTGATATACAGGGTATATCAAAGAATGCATTAAATATTTTTTATGCATTAAATCAAAACTGCTACCGAAAACGAAGCCGGGTTGTAGTTTAAGCAATGAGTTTAAGCGACTTCAGACATAATGCAACAGAAAATGTTGCAAAAAAAAAGCGACAATTGTTTTTTATTTTAGTCCTATGTTCGTATTTTGGTGGTAAATACATTTTTTCCTAAAATAATAGTGTTCCCTTTTATTTATAAATACTCTAATGTATAAAAGAATTTAAATTATTATTTTAGCTGAAACTTTGAATTTACCATCCATGATATTTAAAAAAATCATTAAAAATAACTGTCGCGATTCTTTGCGAAATTTGTAGTTGCATTGTGTTTGTAGTCACTAACTACCACCCAGCTTCATTTTCGGAAGCAGTCTTGATATACCCGGTATGTTTTCACTTTATTAACAACAAGCATTTATATTCGTAATGTAATAGTTTTAACATGTCCAGTATAATGAAATGAAAAGAAAGAAAAACTGTTCTTATAATTTACAACAGCATGACAATAACGCATTCGGAAGCCAAAAGATTGTAGACAATCTGTACATTAGAATTGTGAAATATATGGCGTACGGTAGAGATATTTATGATCAAAGTTAGTTGATGTAACTGAGGTGTAAATGCGCGTAAAATCTAAACGGTACACCTCACCTCACTGTTCCACTGGAATTGCTAAAGTCGACGAGAACTGCTTACCATGAATTGGGACACTGACTCTTCTCCCTTAGATTCCCCTAGGTAATAAAAAAGCCTTATGCTAACCTGTTGGTAAAAGATAATCGGTGCCCATAACCACCCATAGCATTCGGATAAACATTTGTACTAATACAACAAAATGGAGTGGAGGGAATAGGATGAATAAGCTTATGAGCTGCCAGACCCTAAAGTCGCACAAACATAATGGCACAGTGATATGACCCTGCTCTATACATGCGGTAATCACAAAGAGTGGGACTCTACCACTTTGAACATCTTACAGTAGCACAACTACTTACTTTAAACAATAGTTGTCGGCTACAAGTTTAAAAAATACACATTGTTTTTTTTTTATTATTGTCTTTTTGAATCAAAATGAAGCAAAGAATACCTTACGTTTCCATGTCTACCTCAAGCGGTGCAGCACAGTGATACTACCACGGAACAGATGACATAGTTAGAAGGGAAATAAAAGCGTTTGACGCGTCGCAAGGTGGTGCATAAAAAGCATCACTGCCGCGGAACGGATGATTTGTCAAATTAGTCGCTGTCGAAATGCCTTGTAGAGAGGTGCTCCAGCGAAATAGAGTAAAAATACAGATTTGTGCTATTTTATCTTGCAGTTCCAATACTTAAGCATCAAATATTAATAGAGGAAGAAACTCATACCAATATTCAACCCAAATTTATTGATTTTCACAGTTATTTTTTAAAATTGCTGTTATAAATTACGACATTTTGAAGAATTCAACAATATGATAGACGACAAATAAAAAATATACATTGCTGATTACGCGTACATACAATGCTCGCGAATGCCAAGTTCCTAAGCAATGTATACGACTCATTTTTGTTATGTCAGCAGCGAAAATTGGCACTTGTCACGTAGTGTTGTAGTCTTGTACATATCTATAAAAACTATATCGATTTAGTTATAGATTTCGTATACTCGTAAATCAGTTTTTAGTCATTTTAATTTGTAGTAACGTGTGATAATGTTGACGACCTATCCTTATGTTCTAATTTCATACCTTTGCCAACTTGAGAACAACATATTTTGTGTCTGAATATACTTTATAATATAGTAACTTATTCATTTATACGTTTCCAAGAGTGAGTCGATAAAGGCAATAGGTAAAGACAACTGGATTCCTACAAAATCCAGTACGATTTAAATTAAGTATTATTTTTTTGAAACAGATGACAATAAAAAAATCTGTATCATAAGAAATATACAAACCAAAAATAATTACGTGCAACGCATATGGAAAAACTGTATCATGGCGATGAAATAATGAAATATTGTATGAAAAATCAAAACCACTGAATCTATTGACGTAAAAAAATGTGATTAAGTTATAATAATTGCTTATTTGTGCCTTTCCAATAGTAAAAGTGTTAATACCTCACACACAGCTGAAAATCTTTAAAATCCTGTACATATAAATTTGTAAAATAGTATACAAATTAAAAATAATTTTCAATATTAGACACTGTAGTCTCATTTATTGTCCGTCTATTGACATAATACTAATTTAATAACTGTATAGAAAAAAACTATTAAGCATATCGATAAAATAAATTCCGGTCTTATAACAAAGACATATTTCCATAATTTTAGGGATACCCTAAATCGACTATTGCAAGCTTTATGTATTGGATTTGTTGAGGTTTTGTGTTCCGAAAACGACGAAGCTGGTTTTCATACAATTTGACGGCTATTGCCTTTCTAACCATTGTGGCGGTAGCAATACGCCAACTTAGATTTAGCTTATAAATTAACACGCTTATTATTTGTAATTTTAACATTATTTAAACATGCATTTCATTTTAAGATATGACTGCAGATGTTAGACCATAAAACATCTGCGAGTCGTTTTATTACAGTAAGAATTTTTGTGTACCTTATTGTATAATATTAGTTAAAAAGATGCTGTGCTAAATTATTGTTTCCTAATTGTAATGGCCCGTTCATACCGGGGCAATAAAACTGTATTATTATAGTTAAGTTCTTTAGTGGCGGTAATCCTTTGCAACAAATTTATGTTTTTTAGACAATAGTACACATGTTTGGGTAAACCTTTCTGTTTGGACAATAGCCCAGATGTTTGGGCCGACCTTAATTTTTAGTTGAAAGGATAGACCCTATTTTATGGCTTAAATATATTTTCTGGAAGATTTATCCCCACCGATCCTCATTCGGGTAGTCCTATAAAAGGGTCGGTTTATTTGGATGAAAAAGACAGTCTGCCATCTCTCGTCACGAGCACATCTCGCTCCGAGTCGCACAATTATAATTTTACTCTGTCTGTGAATGTATTAAGTGTTAATTTACAAAATATACAATAGTTAGTTCCTGGAAGTGAGTGCTTATTCTAATACCTACACTTATAACCACCAAAGTGGTGACCCCGAATCAAAAAGAGTGATTTGAGTGTAGTGTATTAAAGTTAAATTGTAGTACGCGAGTTTTCCGTGGAAGAGACATTGTTTTTGAATAACACATCAGAAAAAGTGAGCAGTATAATGAACACCGGAAGCGTTAGCGAACAATCTGCTCCGGAGGTTGCGTCGTGTTCTCCACATATACCAGAGTGCAAATCGAATGACTTAGAAGTTTGGTTCGCCATAGCAGAAGCTGGGTTTGCTGCCGCCCGCATCAACTCGGAGAAATCAAAATACGCAATGATAATACAGAAGATACCAACTAACATCATAGACACAATGCGTGATGTCATTTTAAGCCCGCCCGAAGACGCTCCGTATACAACGTTCAAGACGATTTTGATAAAGCGTTGTAGTACATCCGAGAGTCAGCGAACACGTCAGCTGCTGGAACGCGAGGACCTGGGAGATGATAAGCCGTCACAGTTTCTTCGACGTCTACGAAACCTAGCTGGTGAGAATATGTCGGAATCTACTGTCCGTACACTTTGGCAAGGACGATTGCCAACGGTCTTACAGCCCATCCTAGCAACTGTTAAGGACCAACCGTTGGAGAAAGCTGCGGAAGTTGCAGATGCAGCTTTAGAATACTTGCCAATGCGTTCAGCTATTGCAGAGGCCGGAATTCGTCCTACTTCCACCAAACAAGAGGAATCGGTATCGGAAGACATGAAAAAGATGTACATCAGTTTAAAGGACGAGATTGCTTTGCTACGTCGAGAAATCAACGATCCCACTTCACGTGTGCGAATGCGAGATAGAAACAGATCACGATCTCGCTCACGTTCCAGAAGCCACGGTCCACGTTCACGTGATTTGTGTTGGTATCACTGGCGGTTTGATACGAAGGCAACAAAATGTGTTCCACCATGCAGCAAGGCTACGGGAAACGCTCCGGGCAGTCGTTAATGACGGCAAACGACCCCTGCCCTAAGAAATCACGCCGTTTATTCGTCTGTGATCGAGCCAGCAAAATCCAATTCCTCGTGGACACCGGAGCTGACATCTGCGTGTTTCCTCGTCATCGTATCCAAGGCCCGCATAAAAAGTCCAACTACGAGCTTTCTGCGGCCAACGGGACAGTGATCGCTACATATGGAATTGCTAATTTAACGTTGGACCTTGGCCTAAGACGAGATTTTACTTGGAGGTTCATAATAGCCGATGTCTCCAAGCCAATCTTAGGTGCTGATTTTTTGGCATATTATGGACTCCTACCAGATCTGCAACGTAGACGTTTGATAGACTCCTCCACCCTGCTTACCTACAAAGCGGAGATAACAGAGTGTCAGGAACCAAGCATCAAAGTCATTAATGGCTCATCACCATACCATGAGCTTCTGCAGGAGTTCCCAGATATTATTCGTCCGGATGGCGCACCTAAAACAGTAAGCCACAGCACAAAACATCACATCATTACGACTCCAGGCCCACCAGTTGCGCACAAACCCCGTCGTCTTGCTCCAGACAAGTTGGCCGCCGCTAAAAGAGAATTTGAGGCGATGTTACGACTAGGATTGTGTCGACCATCAAAAAGTCCATGGGCTTCTCCACTACACATGGTTCCCAAGAAAGGAGATGAGTGGAGACCATGTGGAGACTATCGGGCACTCAATAGTCGGACAGAACCCGATAAATACCCAGTACGACACATCCAGGACTTTGCACAAGGACTGCACGGGAAGAACATTTTCTCCACTCTTGACTTAGTAAGAACATTTCATCAAATATCAGTCGCAGAGGAAGACATACCTAAGACAGCCATCATTACTCCATTCGGATTCTTCGAGTTTATGTACATGACTTTTGGATTTCGTAACGCAGCCCAAACCTTCCAGCGCTTCATGAACAAAGTTCTACTGGGATTGGACTTTTGTTACGTGTACATTGATGATATTTTAATTGCATCGTCATCACATGAAGAGCACCTCAACCATTTGAAAATTGTTTTAAATCGTGTTAAGAAATATGGCGTCGTCATCAACCCCAGCAAGTGTATTTTTGGTCAAAAAGAAGTTCGTTTCCTGGGATATATGGTAACTGCAACCGGTACTCGACCATTTCCAGACAGAGTTGTCGATATACAACGGTTTAAATTACCAGACACAGTCAAAAAGCTACGTGGATTTCTCGGTATGATCAATTTCTACCGTAGGTTCATACCAGGTGCAGCCGCAACTCAAGCACCGCTTAACGACCTACTCCAGGGTAACCTTAAAGGAAATGCTCCTGTGCCCTGGACACCAGCTACTACAAAGGCTTTCGAGGCGTGCAAGGAGAGTCTCGCGGAGGCTACCTTGCTTGCTCATCCTAAACCCGACGCACAGTTAGCATTAATGTGTGATGCATCGGACTACGCCGTCGGCGCAGCGCTGCAGCAGTTTGTGGATAATCATTGGCAACCGCTGGGCTTCTTCTCGAAGAAATTGAGCCCCACCGAGCAGAAATATGCAGCTTATGACCGCGAACTCCTAGCTATATATCTTGCTGTCAAACACTTCAGACACATGATAGAAGCGAGAAAGTTCACTATTTATACTGATCATAAGCCCATTACCTTCGCATTTCGGAAGAAATCAGACCAATGCTCACCACGCCAATTTCGACACTTAGATTTCATCAGCCAGTTTTCAACGGATATTCGTCACATTGCTGGAAAAGATAACCCTGTCGCTGATGCATTATCTCGCGTGAAAGAGCTCGAAACAACTCTAGACTTCAAGGCACTCGCTGGCTCGCAGGCGGACGACGAAGAACTTCGAAAATTGCTAAAAGAAAATACGTCTTTGCAATTGAAACGTATACTGATTCCAGGCACGGACATCCCCGTAACCTGTGACGTATCAACACAAACTGTTCGAACATTCATCACCACGCCGTTTAGGAGAATTGCATTCAACACCGTCCATCGACTTTCGCATCCCGGAATCAATGCTACGGTCAAACTTATGACCCAGCGTTATATTTGGCCGTCAAGAAACTCCGATTGCAGAAAATGGGCTCGCAGCTGCATCGATTGTCAACGTGCGAAGATCTCCAGACATGTATCTGCCCCTGTTGGATCATTTGCTCCACCGACATCCAGATTTGAGCATATCCATATAGACATAATCGTAATGTCTATATCTGAAGGTTACAGGTACTGTCTCACAATGATAGATCGTTTCACTCGTTGGCCAGAAGCAATACCACTCCAAGACCAGGAAGCAACAACGGTGGCTAAAGCATTCTACAACCATTGGATCTCACGCTTTGGCACACCATTAAGGATCACATCTGACCGTGGTAGATAGTTCGAGTCGCACCTGTTCAGGCACCTCAATCAACTGGCAGGCACGACGCATTTCAAGACTACGGCTTATCATCCGGCGTCCAACGGTATGGTGGAACGTTTTCATCGTCAGCTGAAGGCGGCTATAAAATGTCATCAGGATACACGGTGGACTGAAATTCTCCCTACCGTGCTGCTGGGCATCCGAGCTGCTTGGAAGGAAGATTTAGAGGCTACGGTCGCCGAGATGGTATATGGTCAGCCACTGCGGATTCCAGGAGAGTTTTTGGTGCAACAGACGACAATCACCAACAGCAATAGTGCAACGGACTTTGTGAAACAGCTACGGCAACACTTTCAAGAGCTGCGACCGACTTCAGTATCTCGGCATGGCGAGAAAAGAATTTTTAAAGACCTCAGCACCACTGACCAAGTCTTCGTGCGCCGCGAGGGTCCAAAAGTGCCCCTGTAGAGTCCTTACGAGGGCCTTTTCAAGGTTGTCATGCGAGGGGAGAAGACGTTTGTTGTTAATGTCCGCGGTCGTGACGTTACAATTTCCATTGACCGTCTTAAACCAGCCTATGTGTTAGCTGACCCTGAAAACACTTCAGGTGACGTAGAACATCAAGCACCAAGGCAACGGACAACTCAAGACACTGAAGATGTACATCGTGAAACAGATGCACACCAGCGAACAAGGTCTGGAAGGCGCGTCCGCTTCCCGGACTATTTCCAAAGTGGATTTTCGTGAACTGTCATTCATTGGTAGGGGGGTGCTGTGGCGGTAGCAATACGCCAACTTAGATTTAGCTTATAAATTAACACGCTTATTATTTGTAATTTTAACATTATTTAAACACGCATTTCATTTTAAGATATGACTGCAGATGTTAGACCATAAAACATCTGCGAGTCGTTTTATTACAGTAAGAATTTTTGTGTACCTTATTGTATAATATTAGTTAAAAAGATGCTGTGCTAAATTATTGTTTCCTAATTGTAATGGCCCGTTCATACCGGGGCAATAAAACTGTATTATTATAGTTAAGTTCTTTAGTGGCGGTAATCCTTTGCAACAAATTTATGTTTTTTAGACAATAGTACACATGTTTGGGTAAACCTTTCTGTTTGGACAATAGCCCAGATGTTTGGGCCGACCTTAATTTTTAGTTGAAAGGATAGACCCTATTTTATGGCTTAAATATATTTTCTGGAAGATTTATCCCCACCGATCCTCATTCGGGTAGTCCTATAAAAGGGTCGGTTTATTTGGATGAAAAAAGACAGTCTGCCATCTCTCGTCACGAGCACATCTCGCTCCGAGTCGCATAATTATAATTTTACTCTGTCTGTGAATGTATTAAGTGTTAATTTACAAAATATACAATAGTTAGTTCCTGGAAGTGAGTGCTTATTCTAATACCTACACTTATAACCACCAAACCATATTCAACTGTTCTGTGGATACTACCCTAGTCAGTTCATGCGGTAATCACAACGAGTATGACTCTTCCACTTTCAACATCTCAATAAACTCCAGCTGCCGGCAACGATAGTTTGAAAAAAATACACATTTACCTTCTTTCTTTATGATGTCTTTTTCAATCAAAACTAAGCATATAATATCTTAGGTATCCAGGTCCACTGAAAGCGGTCAGCACCTAACTTTACTGTGATCTTTATTACATCGTCTGAACACCACAACTCCGTTATATTTTATAATTCCATTTAGATTATTTGTAGTTTATTTTACCCTCTACAAAATATATCCTCGGTTAATTTAAAATAACTTCTTCTGCTTTTACTTCCGTAGATTACAGAATCCATCTTTGTACTCAATCTTATCCTCGGTTGAACCCTCGGGCTACATCTCGTCTGGTCCGATGTCCATAAAGGCATAAGTGTTGTTACATTTAAAGTGAAATCATATAAAATAAGTTAAAATTGGTATTACAATTTCAATTTTGTGACTTTAATTATATATTCTTTACATTATTGGATAGAAAAATAGTTTAATATACTTTTGTGGAATATAAAACTATTACATCAAGTAAATCACAATTTACAGTTTAAATTGAATTATAAAGACGTTACAGTCATATTTGGTGAGACGATATGACCATATTAAATAAATATTTATTTACCAATTTATTAATGTATATTATTCAATTCAATACACGTTCACTTTTAGCACTAAAATAGAAACATCTGTACTAAAGTATCATAAATCAAATAACTTATAAAAAACTCGCATAATATATAAGCAGCAGTCTTTTTCTTATTGCTGACGTCAATTTTTTTCATAATATTAGGACAAACAGGTCGCGAATAAAACGCGGGAAGGGTTGTGCCATAAACCGCCCAGCAGCGTCCGACGTGATATTAAAAAGGGGACGAACGATATTGTAATATCACATTTATGCGAAATGTCCGACACCCAGATCGTATTGATAAAAATAAGCGATTTTTTATTGTGCTCTACAATGTTTGTCTTGGTGCGCATTTCTTTGTATTATTGCTGCAAATATGATAAATAATCAAGTCACATGACTAAGAAAAACGAAACAATCAATTTAATTTTATTACTTCGCGTTTTCTTTCCTTTGTGAATAACACACAGCGATCCCACAACCCGTCTTCTTCACACCTCACAAGCCTTATCATAATCAAAATCATATTTTACGTTGTCACGGCTATTGAGCTATTCGACGTTACGGAAAATCCAATATACTTTGCTAAAGTGATAGCCACGAACAAGTTTGAAGAAATTGCTTCTACAATATCTCTGCAAATATCGATTTCTTCAATTTGAATACAACCCTTATTGCAGGGATTTGGGTGTATTCAGTAGAAAGATAGAATTTCTGTAAAAATAACGTAACAAATTCTCACAGCATGAAATGCACTACGAGTGGAAGCGGAAAATTGGAGAGACAGTGGAGGCTGCATGCGCGGCGGCGTGGCGCGGTGGCGTGGCGCGGATGCGGCTGCGGCCGGCGCACCGAGATGTGCGGCGCGGCTCGGCGCCCGCGTGCTCGCTGGGCGGCCCTGATAAAATTTATGGCCACTTCCCCTTTAAAACAATATTGAGGGCTCAGTTGGGATTTATGTCTCGCCGCTGCTGCAGCGACTCAATTTATTCTTCAATTTTTCATACAATAACTCACACACGTATTACGAGTGATGGATGAAAAGGACTAACTTTCGGGCTTTAATAAGAGCCTCCAGATGCGAATCTCCAAATTGGTTGAAGTTTATTGCCCACTTATGTCAGGCTTAAGTTACGCCCGGAGCCTTTCTCTGAGAAAATAAATTATGACGCAGATTGTCTCGAGTCTAGATACGTTTGATTGTCGTTTTGGCGATATGTTGTATCGCAGCGACACGCGACGCGGCATAAATATTGCTTATGGGAAATAAAACAACTCGTTTTATATAAGCTGCTAATAGATTTTATACAACATACCTAGTACCTGAATACCAAAAACATGTAGATATTATCGAACGATGCTTTTTTAATTTCATTCCTCATACATATATTAATCACAACATTTTAATAGAACATCTGATTCAATAAAACCATTGAAATAAAGTTAGCTGTTAGCTATATAAGTATAATGTGCGGTTTGAACAATATTCAAAATAAATAATACTACTTGTACATATATCGATTGTAATTCCAATACATACAAGTAGAATGCTCGCTATTAAATCAAGACGCGAGCCGTGAAACTAAATCGCGATTTTTCTTTTAAATCATCTTACTCTACTAAGAAATATTTAATATGTATTTTAAGGAAATAGTACAGGCAACGAAGCAACGAGTTACTCTTGTCCGCAATGCATAATTTGCCAGGAGTTTTTTGTTTTCATGAAGAGGTGGCATATGACCCCACTAAATTAAAAACCCAAAATACTTACAAAAATGGCGTCCGCTAGAGCCGCCATTTTGGAAAACGCGTCTCCGGAACTCTATCTCCGGAACCGTCTACTTTAGGCCCATCATGCTAAGGACCTTTCTTGTAGATAATTAAATTTCCCATCTTTTTTGTTCAAAAATTTTTTTTGTACCATTAACCGTTCGCGATTTACAATGTTATTAATTTTCATTTTATACCTTTTTACAATAAATTTTACATGGGTTTTTAACAAAATTTACTATTTCCTCATTGCTTTGTTCCCTTATGCCATCAGTATTTAATTAATTACGTGATAATCATGGAGAAATCATTGGATTTCATAATTACGCTATGCATCCTTCGTTTCCATTGACCTTGATTCGGTAGTACACCATTCAACGCGCGATAACTTCTAAAATATTGATTTTAGAGAAAAAAAGTATGGGTGAAAAGTTGTTAAGAATTTATTGATTTAAAAGTTTAGTCATTAACAATTTTTTGTTTAAACAATTATTAACAAAGATATCGGCAAAAACGCATGAAACGAATATTAATAACATTGTAAATCGCGAACGGTTAATGGTACAAAAAAAATTACTGAACAAAAAAGATAGGAAATTTAATTATCTACAAGAAAGGTCCTTAGCATGATGGGCCTAAAGTGGACGGTTCCGGAGATATGGCTTCAAACGCGTTTTCCAAAATGGCGGCTCTAGCGGACGCCATTTTTGTAAGTATTTTGGGTTTTAACTTAGTGGGGTCATATGCCACCTCTTCATGAAAACAAAAAACTCCTGGCAAATTATGCAGGAAAAAATGCTTCGTTGCCTGTACTAAAAACTCAATAATAAAACGGCAGCACATTTAATTGGTAATGAAAATTGTGTCTGTCATTAAATAATTGAAAATGTAATTGGTGGAAACTCTTTCTTTAGAAATCATTTACCGCTGCCATTAGGCTTAATTCAAAAATTAATTTAAACTTTCAGAAGGTTGAGTTGGGGAACGAGCCACCAGCGTAAAAGCAATATCAATTTCATAATTTTAATTAAAAAAAAACTAACTTCTCTGATGACAAAGTCTCGTACTTTTTTAATAACGGAAATGTTAACGATGGTGGTAATAGGTAGGGAGGACGGGGTGTGTTCTGTGTAGTAGGTTGCGTTCTACACCCATAGGTCAGTCGGAATTTTAATAAGGCACCGGTTGCTAGCAACTTTGCACCTTGTAATTTAACTCTATACGCTGTCTACTAATCAGAGTTACTGCCGCGATATTGCACCTAAGTATTTTGCGCTTTATAGCCTTATTATGATAATGTATGCACCGAGTTCTGCCGTATGAGTTTGTAATTAAAATGCATCAATGGTACATTAAGATAATTTCTGGTGAACGTTAATTGGACGTTGTAGCTGTTTGCAATACGCATATGAAATATCGAAATGTGCCCGGTTACTTTATTAGCATAGTTTCATCCAATAAGAATGTTGAATGGTAACTTGTATTTTGTATACATAATTGAATAATGCTATTCAGGGCATATGTCCCGCTTGTTATGTTTTTTAAATTTAATCGGTATTAATGCAAGCCCGCATTTGGTTAAATGTAATTACGGCCCGCATAATGGATATCGCAACTACGCAATCAGCTCCATTGTTTAATGAGTGACCGACATCTAAAACTAAATGTTGTGTTGCAGCCAAAAATAATAGTGAACCATTCACTATCAAATATCTATTAACGTTTTTAGATATATTATAATACCCGAACACCTTTCTTCGACTTTTTGTTATTAATTGCTTATTGAAATACATGATTTAATTAATGAAGTAGATATCCATATTTCTTTAATGAGTTTAATAATTACAATTGAAATAATATACTCGTAATATGGATAGTTATTTACATGGTTAAAATAATTATCTTTTTGGCATTCAAGAAAATTGTACTTGGTTAAGTACAGACTGCTTGCAATTTAATAATAATTGTTTGTGTATTACGTACTTATAAATACTTACCTTGTTTTTGTATACTCGGTCAACACTTACTTAACTACATTCTTTTTTATTTTATTACCTTAATTACAGTTGAATTGTCAGTCATTATTTTTACGGAAAGTTAAATGAAGCAATAATTGGTTGATAATTACGCTTAAAATAAACTTAAAAACATTATAAAATAAGTATGTTTTCTTGATATGTTTAGTCCTATTATATTTTTCATTTGATATTTTTGGTGGCCGTCCCGTAAAGTTTTTCCATTGGAAGCTACGTTGTCTTCAGACAAGACCATGTCTGAAGATCAACTCACAATGGTTACTTGATAATAGTTGCAGTAGATCGCAGGATGCTAGCCGTTTTCAATAGGTCGCTATAGATAAGTTTGAGGTAGTCCAAATTAAATAGGAAAAATCATCTGTATCTACTTTAGTATTTCTAAAATATATCAGTGAGGTAATACGGGATTAAAAATGAGTGAAAGTTCAATTCTAATATGTGCTATACCAACTTTTATTATCATAGTTAGGACATTAGTCAAGACATGAACATGAGTTGAAATAACCTAAATCAAATAAATTTACTAAAGAAATTAAATTAGTAAAATATCGGACGATCTGGAATAAGTTTCGAATACCAATGATACAGAAATCGATAAATTTGGTTTGTGGAAGGAAGAACAATAAAACTTCGTGACCCTCCTATCCAAATAAAAAATGGAACAATGCTTGATTGATATCGTATACTCAGAACAATGAATAGGCAATGCAGTGGACTATGTTAACCTGAGTAAGGCGAGTTTATTGCAAAAAGCAATGAACAATTATAAATTACACGGAATGAGCGCGGAGTGCTCGTGATTTTTGCTCATTACAATAACAACCGAGCATTTAATTAACTCCGGGGAAATAGCTCTAATAGAATTAGACGTACTATTATTAGTTTTTTATTACCATTTATGAATTCTTCGATTATAGCATTTCGTCATTAAAGTCATTTAAATTAGTAAGATAATGTTCACAATTGATTGGACCGTCGCAAAAAATAATTAGAAACGGTAGTTTAGTAGGCAGAGTAACAATTGCAATTGTAATAAATGCGGGCAAGGTGTATTTGGCGAGGTGCGTAAACACGAGGTAACTCACGGCACGCATTTTCTTCTCTACACGAGCTCCCTAAACGGAAATGAGTTTCGACGCTGTGAAAGGTTTTTGTGAACAAAAGGCCATTACAGGTTTCAATTAGATTACGTGTTTGGAACTAATTTCGTGGTTAAATTAGAAAACTAATAGATATAGCGATTAAAACGTGCCATTATTTGGCCAATAATTGAGACAGGAAAAACATCGATAGAGATCTCAAACAGCACTATTGTCGCCCCTCTTAGGTCACAATAAATTAGTTTTTATCCATTTCCGAGTTTCTTTTCATTTCGGCGCCTTAATACATCGGCAACCGACCGGCTGTGTCGGCGAAATTATACTGCCGGGGCAGTACAGTAGCCAAGTCTCTATCAAATTCCCGACCCGGCGGTAATAAAACGAAAATAATACGAAACGCCTTCACCCGCCACTGGATATTTATGTACAGTCCGCGTTATTAACTCGCCTTTTATTGTTTTTAGATTAGATTAGTGCAAAGGTATGTGTAATGCTGAGCAAATAACCATTAACTTTAAGGATTTGGTTTTGACGACTACAGTTTTAGTACGATGGAATTTATAATAAATACAACGGCAGTTTTAAACATCAATATGTATGCAAAGAAGCGATGTTAACTGCGTTGTTTGTTCGCTACTTATCATGGAACTATATACAGGGTATATCAAGACTGCTACCGAAAACGAAGCCGAGTGCTAGTTTAAGCGACTTCAGACACAATGCAACAGAAAAAGTTGCAGAAAAAAAGCGACAATTTTTTTTTGTTATTTTTTTCCTTTGACCATATTTGGGTGGTAAATACATTTTTTCTTAAAATAATAGTGTATACCCTTTTATTTTTAAATAATCTAAGGTAAAAAAGTGTTTAAAATATTATTTTAGCAAAAACTATGGATTTACCACCCAAAAATGACGATATTTAAAAAATCATAAAAAATAACTGTCGCGTTTCTTTGCGAAATTTTTAGTTGCATTGTGTTTGTAGTCACTAAAACTACCACCCGGCTTCGTTTTCGGTAGCAGTCTTGAGATACCCGGTATTTAACGGGGTATGGCCATAACATTTTAATAACCGTACGATCGTGGGGATTTATTCGCTCGCAATGCACACAGCTTATAACAACATGTAGTCGTTCCGCAATTACAACATTAACAACATGCACAACCTGAAATGGACTCAACACGACAGCCGCTGCATGCCTCACTGTCGCCTCTCCGCGACATTCCTTGCAAAAATTCAAGTTCTCTCTTAGCGATGCACAAAACCACTAACATGGACACATTTAATCTAAAGATATTTAAGAGAGAAATATGGCAATTATGGCGTTACTTTTTCAAGACGAGCTCACGACTCATATCTTCACAAACAAATCAATTACACACAATTTATTATTAGACAACACGATGGAAGGGCATAAAATTGATGATTTAACGGCTTTTAAAATATATCAAGTGGTGAAGAAAACAATATAGTCCATTATTTACAGTGGGCGAACCTTAAACTGTCGGTGTGTAGGTGTGCTCTCATCTGTGTGTGGCGCTCGGCCGATCCCTGCCGAGCGTAATACTAATCGTTAATTGCGCTGCCTAGAGGCCGTACGTCATCTTTGTTTTATTATTAAAGTGTCATCATTAATATAGTCCAATTAACTTTATTGTCGCCATGTCGGCTTCAATAAATGAGACGTATCGACGGCGACAGGCGACGATGCGCAAGTGATCGATTTCGATGAGTTATGCCCACCTAGTTACCCCTTCAATTGGATCCTTGATTGGTTTGACGTACGCACAATTATTATGTGAGCCATGCGTCGATAAATTGAAACTGATTGTTTGAAATGGCCGACAGTGTATTCATCGCACATCATACCGACACAATCATTCCCTAATTACAGAAGCGTTTTCTAAAACTCAACAAGATATATTTTATTTCCAACAGCAGTTAATGTTTAGCCTTTTAAAATAGGAAAACATAAAATTTTATTGGGTGCTGTTAATGCACATAATGGCTCCACATGTGTTACAATGGCTGCAGTTTTTTTTTATGTGAGAAAAATACATACGCGCATCTTAATGACGTCAGCGAGCAACGGCAACTTGTCACGCGGCTCGCTTTTGCTCGAATTAATTGATGCAATTACACAGTAGAAAACAATCGAGTCTAGCTTAATGCCATAATGAGACGAGTATTATGAACAATTATCTACTTGTATTTGCGCTATAGAATTCGTTGTGTTGTGAATGTTTACTTACAAGAACAGTTTTTTTCTAACCGCTGTAATTGTTAGCTGCCTCTTACAATAATATAACTTATTTTTCGTGCGTCAGTTTGTAGTGTACAAGTAAGATTTAGTGTGCATATTTGTTAGCAGGTCAACAGGATGACAATAAATACAGTCTGAGCAGCAGCGTGACTGGGAGCACCGGCGGCGCCAGACTATGCGCGCAATGTGGCAAAGTGATCACAGAAAGATTTCTGCTTAAAGCCATGGAACGGTTCTGGCATGAAGATTGTCTCAAATGCGGTTGCTGCGACTGTCGCCTCGGCGAAGTGGGCTCTAAATTGTACTACAAAGCTGATCTCATGCTTTGCAAACGAGATTATCTTAGGTAAGCGTAAATTTGATATTTTATATAACACGTACTTTTGATAGTAAAACGCCATAATCAAACTAGCGAAATTTATTAGCTTGCTTAACCAGTCCAAGGGCATAACAGAATCAAAATATATATTAAAATATACTTCAATACACCAAAAACAAAATAAACGTACTTGTTATGAACGAAAACAGTGTAGTTGGCTTTATTATTTTATGTTGTATTTCCTCCTTAAAAGTTATTATGGCGTGCGTTTAAAACGTGCTTAATGTTTACTAGTCATAATTATTTTACGTTTATAACTCTGTTATTTTTTAACAGGTTATTTGGTGCCACAGGCAACTGTGTGGCGTGCAACAAAGTAATTCCCGCTTTCGAAATGGTTATGCGAGCCAAGAGTTTCGTTTACCACTTAGAATGCTTTGCCTGTCAACAATGCAATCACAGGTGAGAATGTTTAAGAGTTCCGTGAGCCAAAATTTCTAAACGGAAAACGGTTATAATGTAAAAAATAACAGTAGTTGTTTGGAATAAAATGCTTAAATAACAGAAACACGCAACAGATTTTTGTATTTTGACAAGATGTAAAGGCCATAAACTACTATAATGTTCAATAATATTCACTATTCGTGTAAATAAACAGAATACGATTTAAATACCACGAATGTATGCAATTCTATAAAGTGCATATATCTAAGGAGTGCCTTTATTACAGGTTTTGCGTAGGCGATAGATTTTACCTATGCGACAACAAAATCCTCTGCGAATATGATTATGAGGAGCGGCTGGTGTTTGCGAGCATGGCTGCCAATCCTAGCGGGCTGGCTCACATCCGTCGGCAAGTCAGCGGCCTACAGGTGAATATTTTAAAACCAACTATTTCGGAGTGTCCAGACTGATAGATATTATTAGTGCAAGCCTTCGTCGGCTATCCTTATTGATTTGGTATCCGTTTATATCATATTCAGTCTCTATTTGGAGAATTACTTTTGTGAAACGATGACATGTGAAATGAAATCAAATCAAATTTTCATATGTTTCAATTATACTCGTATTCGTATAACCGGCACCATTACCGTTCTTGGTATTAATGCAAATATGACACATCATACGCTATCGCTGACGTGGACCAATGTCGGCTTTAGGATTAAATATGGTGGTCAAAGTATGCCGTATAATTAATTTAATGGCCCACCGAGCTACTTTTATCAAAGGAAAGTCATATTTTATTCAGATTCACATGAATCTGATGTTATTTTTCTCATGAGCGGTATACCGGTTTTCGAATAAAAGTTATGAAATTACTTTTATAGTTATTGCTTTAACTTACTGAGGAGTTTGTAAGAGTAATTGGGTAGTTTTTTCTTGAGTTTTCTCCATAAAAAAGAATCCCAATGTCACGATATATCTTGTAATAAAGTTAGCTAATATTTTTCATTGAACCCATTAGACATTACTTTCCGTGCACTTATCAGCCTTTGTGTATGTACGTTTAGAAGCACATTATCTGAATCCGTGTGAGTACAAACGAGCGCCATTCTTCCCTCCGACCGCGACGTATGGAGTACAGACTACAGACCTACGATTCACATTATTATACGTTTATCGATTCAATACGGGCTCTGTTATTATGTACGCTTGTTTGCAGTTTATAAAACGATTCATTCGATACTGTTGTGCGGTCTCTCACGTATATTATAGAAATTATAAATTTTATGTTTGCGTATAAATAAAGTTTTTCGTATGTTTCAATTTTGGTGGAAGAGACCAGGCTGAGTGAATAACTCCCTCAAGGACAGTGTTAGTGGGAGATTGTATCTTCACTTTATTATGTTTCTTTTGTGATCATTAATCTTTCTCGTACGAACGCTTGTCGGAATGCGAATGTGGGGGAATCTATTTCATTTTATGACTTGCGCGACTAGAGGAAACTCGCTCAACCGCACAATATTTCTAATCGACTTTTTGATTGCGAATCCGATGTTGGGTTCAAAACCACAACATATTAAGAATTTAACAAAAATCTACGTATATCCATAAATAGAAATTTATGATGATACAAATTTGTTGCTTCCTGTATTGTATCAGCCTCTTTACAATCGAAAGTTCAATTGAAGACTGGGTTTCACCACACTGGCCTATTATTTAATATCTTAGAATATTTTGTAAATACCGTTAAAGTAGTAACAAACAGGCGACTGGTCTTTATTGGTACATGAAATTTTGGATTGAATGTGTAATGCTTATGAAATATATTTCCTTGTACCCAGTCACCAAGTGGAGGGTACGTGGGGGGTGGCGTGAGCGGGTGCGGCGGGGTGGCGGCGGCGGGCGGGCCCGGCGACAAGGACGGCGGCGGGTGCGCCGGCGCCGACGACGCGTCCAGCGGCTACGGCAGCCCGCCCGACCCCGACGTGTGCGACTCCGCACGATGACCGATAATGCCACGCCGACTTCTCGCTTCGGTATGTCTACTGCACCATTATCTTACCTATGTGATCACATTCTACGATCAAATTGCCTGAGATTTGCAGCCACACATTTCTTAAATTGATCCAAGACCACTGTCTTTTAGAGGACTAATAAGGAGTAATGTTTTCCACAGTTTACTTTACTTTGCAAAATTGGCTTAAAACGAATTAGAAGTTTTTTACTGCGACCATTGTCTAAAAGTGTATAATATGATAAGGTGATAAAACGACAAGATCTATGCTCTACATGGGTTTCTGTGTCTACAGGTGAAACCTCACTGAGCGTGGCGAGTCTCGATGGCAAGTTGCGGTCCCGATTCATCGGCATACATAGCTTCAGCGTTCAGAAGACGTCTCAAACAGAACACAAATTAATAAAATATTAGCGTGATGTTATTGTTCCCTCACCTTCATTCAAGCTACTACATCTGCATATGAAATAAATCCATATTGCTTTATTTTTTTATTTAGTTAAGAATAGTAGCAAACTCGATGTAATAATGTAATTAAACAGTGTATCCACGGCTTAGTGTGCGACAGGAAATCGGTAAAGTGCAAAATTATAGCATAATGTCTGTTTGAATATATTATAAGCGGCATGCGAGAGTCCATTAGACTAAAAGACAGGCCGTGGATATGTGGCCACTATACAAAATGTCCGGGATGAGACGCGATAACGTTGTTAGAACACGATATTTCCATTATGTATACGATTTGAACACTTGTTTACACGTAAGATAGCGACGTAGCGTGGGTAGGGCGCGCGCTCACGCTTATTATGTATTATACCCACTGTACCACGTCTTGCGCTTAGCTAAATTTATCCATATATTTTTACAATAAAAAATAAATATTCATACAATTTCTATTAAGGTCACTTCCAGTTTAATTTTAATAAAACACAATCGCTTAAGAGTTTCGTATGTTCGGTATATCTGATGTCTATGAATTTCGCTCGAAAGTGTAACTTGTAGGAAAGAGTGGATGTTTGTTTAAATGTTTCGCTTTGGGCGAAGTTTCGACGACTATGAAAGTGTTTATGATGTGTTTATATCATACAACGATGCAGGTCCACGTTCAATATATATTCATAAAAACGATCTCATTGTTATGAAATTGTATGTACATATGTACATGTAGTAAACCTAAATATTGTTATCATACAAGGTATGAAATTTTATTGTGGATTATTTTTCTTTAATTTAGTATTTGATTAGTTATTTTGTTTACCAAAGATAAGTTCGCGTTAAATGGAGTATAATGTTAAGTAAGAGTCTACGAGATGAGCTACGACTGTAGTATGATAGTGATATATTCGGTACTTTCAAGTGGTGCAATGGATAGTTAAGTACCTTTGTATAATATAAATATAAATAATAAATATACCTTCAAATGTTTAATACATCTAAAACTTATGTTTAAATTTCTGCCATAGCTTCGGTGATTGTTCTTCGCGTAAGTAAATTGTAAAACCGATTTTATTTCATAGTAATGATACGCTGTTTAAACTTGATTTCTATTTAAACAATTGAATTTAGATGCTAAACTTTTCTATGATAGAATTTTGTGTAAAATAAAGATTTTTACGATAAAAGATGGATTTATGTAAATGAATTGAAACTGTCGTTATTTAGATACTTATATTGGCTAAAATTAAAATTATTCATAACTATTATTAACTACAATAGAACCGATAAAACATTTAACTTTCGTAAACATCGACAGAATAAATACATTTTGCCGTTAATGATAATGTAAATAAATATATTTATTTAATGATTATCATCTTTGTTTTATTTACACGTCCTTTTACGTTAAGTTCGTTATTCAACTTAACAACTACTAGCTGTTCTAAAAAATGATTGCTGTATACCCCACTTAACAAGGAGTAACAAATAAATACTAAAGTTTACTGATGCTGATAAAAGTACTATGTTTTTACTACCCAGACATCCTGACGTCTGGGTATTATTAAATCCTGATTTAATAATTAACATTGGGCTAAAAAAAACACGAAAATATTCCCCATTCGGGACCGCCATATTCTTTTAAAGATAAGAAGCATCATTGTAAGTCGTGCTAATTGACAAGCACAACCATATACAGCTACAAACATTTTAAAATTGTTAAAAATACATTACGTCCTTAAACAAAAAAAAGTTGGTACAAAGACGATGTTATCAAAATATGGATACGCCCGAATGAAAATCTACGACGTCTATTAACAATTTTTTTCTGGATAATGTTCGTCAACAGATAACATTAATTTGTGGCGTTCTTTCGATAAGACCTGCTTTTTGTTGCAATGGTGTCAACGATAGGTGATCATTTTTCATGGACTCTTTAATGCATCGTGCATATTAACCCATGATTAGGAAACATGGAAAAAATTAACAAATTTCACAATGTATATTCGAGACCATTTCAGTGATTGAGGTTTATCAAGCGGACTTATTGACTGAGTTCTATTTAATGGCAGAGGCCCACTAACAATGAAGTTTATCTGATGGTATATGATCGTTATCACTCATGAAGTCCCATTATACTTGAAGATCTCAATTGTACGGTCTTTCGAAGTACGGGGAGAGGAACGGATTGTAGGAAAGTGATCGGAACGTGACAGCAAAACTATTTAACTAATAAATCAGATTTACTTGAGGCAGTTGTAAAGTATGTTAAATATTTCTATGGTATGTAAGTCCGCCAACCCGTACTAGGCCAGCGTGGTGGACTATATGGCCTAACCACTCTCAATCGTAATGTCGATTGTAGAGGAGGCCCGTGCCCTGCAGTGGGACGTATATGGGCTGATACAGTTGTAAAGTAGGTCTATTTGTAATGTAGCTAAAACTAGCTCTGGCAACGCTATGCGTTATTTACCCCTCTTAATGGTCTCCGAAGACATATTGTGGAATTTAGCCGATATTATTACTATAAAATTTATTATAAACCATACTAGACGTATTATTGATGCAGACGTTACGAGCAACTTGGAGTCGCTACAACTCCGGAGAGATGTCGCCTCTCTAAGCGTGTTCTACCGCCTGTATCACGGTGAGTGCTCTGAGGAATTGTTCAACTTGCTCCCCTCCTCTCCATTCCTAACCAGAACCACGCGTGCTGGCTTGCGAAGCCATAGCTTGACGGTCCACACCATCCCGGCGCGAACCAAACGGTTCTCAAATTCGTTTCTGTGCCGCACCGTCAGGCTGTGGAATTGTGTGCCGGCGCACGTGTTCCCTCCTTCCTACAATCCTGGGTCCTTCCGCCGTGGTGTGAAGAGGCACCTAAGCAGGCCGGCATAATTGTTTCCATTGGCATGGGACTGCCGTCCGATGCCAATGGATACTCTGCCTGGGCGGCATTGGCACTTTTCATCAGGTGCAATGCCGCCACTATGCCAGGCCATTATAAAAAAAAAAAAATCGTATTAATAACTACATGTAACCTGAATATAGGTGGACTTCTATACAACCCCTTGTCTTTTATCAAATGTCTAGTAGCAGTACTAATATGGATTCCCAAGAGGCGCATGCAGATGGTCATAAAACCAATACGCCGAAACATTATTATAGCATGAAGACATGATGTAACGACCCTGCAGAATGGATCTGAGATACTTCGTGGTATGTAGGTAGTATCGCAGTTAGTCTGTCTATAAGGGAACTTTATCAAGCCATTTACAAAAAGTTATGATAACTAGCGGCTGCCGGCTACAAAAAATCTTTAGTCAAAACAATTTTAAAGACCGGTTAAAAAACAGTGAAAAAGGAATCATAATTAATGCATTGTATTTATGTTCTTGAATTTATCGATGAATAACATGATTACATAGGTATTCAGTGTTAATTATAAATGAATCAACGGTTTTATTGCTCCGATTTACATAAATATATTAAAATGTGCATGTAATTAAATAAAGTAAGATTTCATTAACTTCAGTAAATACCTAAAGATAAGCATCAATATCCAATATTTCGACAGTAGTCAAGAGTTGGACGGTCTACAGTTGGCACGGTAAAGTTTTTCGAATAAATTCAAAGACAAACATTGGATGTAGATATGAAATAAAGCTAATCTTAACTTCGAAGTGAGATAAAGCAAATAAAAATAAGTCGACATTGCCAGTAGTACTTGTATTCTTCATAACCTCAAACAATCACTTAAAATGCTTAGCCACTGTCTTTTCGTTTTCTATATTTTAACTAACTTGAATATTCCGATCACTTATGAATAATATCTTAATAATGAATAAATTAAATCGTCATATATGAATACAAATTAACTTTATTAATGATATAATTTTTATTACTTTTCCGAGCATAATGACTTCCCCATTAAAAGAGAATTAACAGTGGTAAATATTTTATGAGTTCAAAAGTGTTTTAGTGTTTTTGTGGAGGCAGGGATTGTCCATAAAATTCTCAACGGCGAGACGCATTAACGAACGTCGTTTAGTTGTTTGCTGTTTAAATAAGAGCTGTAATGTAATTTTAATGAGCTCACAAAAATGTGTGCGGGTTCCGAGTATCAGCTGACGCGCCCGCGCTGTAATCACTGCTCAGCGCTCACACCCCGACGGCAATCACGTCATGTTCTCACGTGCTCTCACTGCTCTCTTATCTTTATAAAGAAAGGAATTAAATTGCATATTAAACATTCACATGACATACATTTGTCACTTTTAAAGAATCAATCTGACAACCGCACCGAGCAATGTAAACCTACAAGGGCTGCAAGTAATCCGGAAAGTGTTTGACGGCAGAGAGAGCAAAATTTGTGTGAGTTATTGAGGGCTACAAGGCGCACGTTCACCCGTGAAAACTCACTTAAACTTTTTAATTAAATTTCTGATTTTTTTCTTCGACGCCACCAGGAATCTTATCCCGCAGGTTTATTCAAAACGTTGTATTAATTAGTTCGCGTGCTGAAGACTAATGACCGCCGTAATCGACTTTCACGGTGTGGTGCACTCGGCCACGGGGCCACGCAAACTTTTTGAAAGGTAAATGGATGTGCTACAACGGAAAGTTGTTTTAACTTATTGAACGCACAACTAACTACACTCACTGCATGCTGTTTGGATTAAATCTACTTGATATCTTCATCTATTATCAGTATTGTCACACATTCATGTCTTTCACACATGTAATAAAAAAATAATTAACGTAAAAGGTTTTATATCCAAAGAAATATCGGTACTCAGATGTATTTCAATTAGCAGAGAATGTAATTCCATTAACGAGCATAATTTGTTAGGTTCCACCGCTAATATGGTTTCTTATTTGTTTCGTATACCGAGGCAGTAATACTAAGGAATAATTATTTAAGCTATTGCCCATTGTTATGAGTACAGAGACGGTTAGGATAAATGGGTAGCTCAATCAACACAAGGAGTAAATATCATTAAAAACTGGCATCAAGAAAATAGCTATGAGTACTGGCAAATCCCCGCTAACGTGTTTGATTATAACTAAGTGAAGGCAGCCGTCTTTGTTTGCCTTTAATTAACGAAAACACCGCGCCATGGCTGGTCATTAAGCCAACCGATGAATTATTCTAAAGTTCGTGTGCTGAACTTTAATTGCTAACTTTGATTATAATTAACTCTTAATGAGAAATAAATCATAAGACCTCCGTTTTTTATAACATGCTCATGTTATTGTGGTTGTAAATGAATGGGGTATATAAATATTTAATTAGAAAAAGTAACGAGACTCAAATGGTAAGTATAAATATTTTCCTGTTAGACTAATGAGCGCAAGCTTTATTGTATCACACTGCGCCTACGCATTACCCGTAAAGAAAAGTCAAGTAAGTGTAGACTTAGTGGCAGATTTTTGGACCTTATAACATAGTGACAGATGTTAAGTAAAACATACAAATTGCTACCACGCTCACAACAAATCTGATATTCACAAATATTTTACGTGAACATTTGGAAAACAAAGTAACATAGAGCTTGGTTGCGTGGGATTTTGACTTAATAGAAGTTTTATGTAATTTGCTTTTTAAATAAATAAAGTGAAAAATAACAGCAATACCCATAAAACAATAAAGGCTTAGTGTTTAGCATGCAGAACTACCTAAATAGGCTTTTATAGAGATCAAAGACTGAAAAGATAATAGAATTCAAGAATTATTTAGAGTTAAGCCATTGACCAATCCCGAAGTAAGCGAATGTCGATAAAGAACATTTACAAACGATTCTAAATGCAACATTCGCAATAACATGCTATTAAGCGTTACACTAATTTATGATTACATCCTCAACAAAGGCATTGACATCAATTTCATTTTGTGATTCATTTGTATGTTTTAGCCGCATCTACTGGCGCAAACATTACATACTATTGGCACTGTCCAAAATTACACATCGTTGCTATTCAAGCGATTTTGAAAAACATAGAAAATCTCAAGAAGTCAATTGTCAATAATTGCTGTTTTTCTCTTACACATCTGTGACGTCTGCAGTTCAGCTCTAATGTATTCATTTAATCCGTTTTTCTATAAGTCGGCTCTATCTGCCATTTTACAATGGGATCTATTCCGTTTGCAAAAGAGTCCTACACGAAACTACTCGCTCCCAACTGTTATAGAATCTCTTACTGAATGGGGCATTTCTGGGTTTTGGATGTAGGCAACGGAACGGCACTTGTCAAAGAAGCAATTGCTACAGCATAACAATTACCTAAAATGTATTTAATTTTAATTTTAATACAGCCATCTCATGTTATAGTCGTGATTAGCTACAGCGTAACTCTACAACTGATTGAAATCGTTAAAATTTTATGAACTGTTTCCATTTATCAGTTTTCATTCTTAAATACTAATATTTTATCCTTTATCTTATATAATAAAGTAATTAATAATAATACTTCTTGTAGTCTCTCATATTAGCATTATGAAAATCCAGTGTAGAAGTATTCTGGGTATTCATTTTATGTAAATAAATATATGGTATTTGTTATATATGATTTTTAATTTCCTATTATACTTGAATTGTACTACACGACGCAGTTCTCTATAAAATTGTTCTTACAAACATTCTTATAGTACATAAAAATGCTCGATCATAAAGCAGTTTCTCTTCACAGCAATATCAATTCACTATTACGAAGTAAGTTTCAACCATACAACATTTTTAAATAGACCATTAGCCTTTGAACATGCATGATAACAAAGTTAGGTAGGTATTCGATATTGTGAGGCGTAAGAAGTTTCCGTCGAATCATTTAAATAAACGAACTCGCATCATTATGTCAGATCTAAGGATTGAACAAATTGCCAATTAGTGGCGCTCCGGCGTTGGGCTGTGTGCAGGGCGCCGAGGCGACGGCGCGGCCTCACAGAGTATCAGATACTTTACGAAAACACTCTTCTAGTTCCATGTGACTTCGATATTTCTTTGCGCGTTGCCGTCGTCTGAATCCTGACATACTACGACCCAAGATCGCTCTTAAACACGACGACCATTAATGCTTTTAATTTTCTTGAAAGCAGTTTTAAAAGACTTTTCCGTTCTAAAACTTTCACATGAAAGACGGTGACAAAGGAACATGAATGGCGTGGAGACGTCTTAAATTTATCAGGACGCATCAATATATTATACATATACTCAACGTAAAACATACTGTTTTAATCGTTTTATCTACTTGTGATTTTTTAAAGCGTAGGCATTTATCTTGGCAAATCATTTGTATCAAAATAAAACATATTTTGCCAAATACTGTATCATCTTTTAAATGTTTCCTTGCTATAAACGTTATAAAAATATATAATGTTTTATCACTGTCACAATTGAGTGTGAATGAAGGCTAAAAGCCTCACCCGGTTCCAAATAACTATACAAATTTAATAATTACCAGAACAAAGTCAAGTTCCATTAACATAAATCCACTGCATTGCTTGTCAGTCCTCGTGCCACCCCCGAGGAGGCGCCGAGTGGGGGCATCCATGAGCGCTCAGTATTCAGAGTATCGCAAATGTAACTTTTGGTTCTTTTCATGGCTAAAGTATGTTGGCGGCAATCCATAATGGGATCGCCATTATTCTTGCCATTAATTCGCATGGCCCCGGCTTCCGTGCATTAGCGGGCAGCGACGAGGCTGCCAATCGCAAGAAGGGTCGACACGTGAACAATATTACGCCTAATGTAAACCCGCTCCGCACTCCGTATCAACATGTCACTGAGAGATGCCACACTGATTTATTTATTTTACTATTAGCTATTTATTCTGGTGTAATAGACTGTTATGGTGTGTTCCTCTTTCATTTTTTATGTGACTGTGAAGTGATGTGAAAATAAACACTTGAAGATCATAAAATCTAATTTACTACAAAGGTTAAAATTTAGATGGTTTAAAAGTCATTGGTGTATAAAAAAATAACCAGTATATTAAATCAAAAAGTAATTGTACAATTACAGATGTATATGTATAATCATTTATAAACCCAAAACCTAGTATTAAATACGTACAAAATAAGCAAAATTATAACAGCAATACATCCTGTTTTGTAAATATATTTTTAAATAACATACCCAAAAGAACTAGCACTTGTTTAACGCCCAAGATGCAAAACAACACAGACTTCATGAAATTAATTAACATGGAGCGCGTATGCAGGAAAATTTCCTGTGCAGATTGCATAAAAATAATCAAATAAATGGCATGGACATTACTCAAAGCACGTTGCATTGCTTTCGTGCGAGGGAGGGAGATGCAAGCAGAGGGCCTCCCGCTCGCACGCCGGCGGCCCCACACTCCCCCTTTCTGAAAGAAAAACTCTCGAAAAACTAATTACAAGTTGTAATTGAAATTTTGCGTGTTATATAATCGGATACTTTAGTCGAGAGTAATGTATAAATGCGCCGGGGAGATGAATGGACGCCGGCGTGGGTGGGCCGGACGAGATAGGCGGGCATCCTCAATTTTTGGATTAACTAACTTTGATACAATAATTCTAAACAAGGCATTACAATTTGTAACTTTTTAAATAACATTTTATTTAAAAATATTAGATACCGCTTCCATCCGTGAGCGGTAATCTGCGTAATTTGTTTGAAAGCCAGTTTGTAAATTGTACCTGTCTGATGTTATTTCGGCACTTGCTTTAGTAAATCTTTACAGTGATAGCAATATTTATTGCGGCTGCTCTGCAACACAATGCATGAAAGAAACAATTCCGTCTCTCTAAACAAACGCTTTTAATTAAAACCCCCTTCAAAACCGCGCCAACAAAAAATGCTATCACAATAGCCCCAATCTAGAAAGCGATCTAACTGTATAAACATGCGAATAATGTGCAATCAAAAGGGCAGCGGGTAACCACTCGAGGGCTATGCAACTAGGGAGAAACACCCTTCGCCTCTCCACATTTTCGTTGCCTGCTCTTCTTCGTTTTCCAAAGCACAATAATTATTGTTTAGCTTCTCGACGTTCTTACAATTAAAAATATTTTCAATAAACTACAACCTATTCTGCATTTTTATGGTTAAAACATTTACGTGTTATTTTATGGTTCTAATAATATTAAACCATTATACAATGAACTATACGAGAACGATATTAAAAAATAAATACCGCTCGCAAATTCAGGACAGAAAAATACCGCCAAATAATATTCTAAACAATTTCAACATGACGTAACACGATAAAATCACACGTAGTTTTTCGGTCAAGCCATCAGTCGAATAAAGAGAGGGTGGGAGGTGGCGTGTAGTGGTGGAGAAATGGAAAAAGCATTAACGGATATGTCAGTGCCGCATCAACAGAGAGTGCCTGCTTTCTAATGCTGAATAAATACCATCTACCTCTCCACTTAGAGCCGTCAACACCACCAAAGATTAAGTATCGACTGCGGAGTTCTCTCGACGGATGCGACGCTCTTTTGTTAAATGAATACAACACTCACAAACTGTTTTAGTGTTAATTGAGTATATGCACTCTATTCAACTTGTTTATTAGAATTGTTTTAGAGTTCAATTCGTTCGTGATCAAGTTTTGCGAGTATTATTTGTGCCGACATTATGAACTATAATAATAATATTACCTCGTTAGATACTTAAAATTTTGATACTTACAGAAAATATGATTATGTCAGTGTTCAGGAAATAAATTTAATTATTCCGCGATTGAACTAAAGTGATACGGTATAACAGCGATATAAATGGTTGACACGTCCCACTTTCATTTCGCCGCAGACAGGGATCGGGAATGTTTTAGCTGTATCGGTTCTGAGATTAGATTGATATTTTTAAAGCATAACCTCGCCTGCTCCATTAGCAGATTTCATGAGCCACACTACAAGTTTTTCGCGTTAATGCTGAGGTCATTAACTTGATGAACGTGCATCGAAAATAAAAATAGCGCGATCTACACCATAGCTTTGAGCTTCCAATATAAAATTGTACGTTACGTTTTACACTAATTCAATATGGCTTTCATAATGATAACAAACAAAACGTCTGGCACAGCAATGGATTGTTGTTACTGACTTGGCTTAATTAAACAAGCCGGGAGTCGACACTCAATCGCATAATACTGCTAATTAAACGCGGGTTTACAGAGATCCGAAAAAGAGCCACTCAAACACGCTTAGCCGGTATTATTACAGTGTATTCAGGAGGCTCAGCAAACAGGCCCTCGTCGCCGAGGGTGCTACTCTCAAGTTTCGCGTTTAATTAGACAGATAGAGGCGCGGACGGGCCTTATTAGTATTGTCTACGGGGGCCCAATTAACACCCGGGAGGCGCCGTGGGTGGCTCCAAGTTCGTTTTAATAATCAAGGGATACCCTTGGCTTCGTTAGCTGAATAATAGGATCGGGTGGCTTCGATCATTTGCAACACTAAAGTTTATTTAAAAGCGGCCATCGTTGTAATCCAATGCCACAGGTGTGAACTCTTTGTTTGGATAATAATATAAAGTTAGTTCGCGTTTTATATCTGATTTCATCGCTCCGATGATGCGTGCGTACAAGAATTATAACATTATAAAAACGAGTATCCGTAACTAACGAGTGATGTTGTTTGCCCTCTTTACGATAACACGGAAAAATCAGTTAACGTAATTAGTTCGCATGTAGAATGTTTAATATATTCAAAGCAGAGTAAGGAGTGTCCGGAAACGTTCTATGAGTTGGAGGCGTGTATTGCATCCCTGGTCATAAAACTCTCATTAAAACATGAGCAATTTCCCGCAGTAATGAACGTTGCGCAATTATAGTGTCGATTAATGAAACGGTCAAGTCCGGTGTGATGATTTGAATTTTAATTCTCTCAACAAACTTAGTTTCAACTCACTGCCCACGTGGAGAATATAATTAACTTTTATATCTCTAAATTAAAATCATAAATATCCTTTAAGGTAAACTCTACATTTATGTATAGTTAAAAGTAATTTAAACGTTGCCTTGCGATTAAAACTAATAGATAGTTTATACTTTATATATATTGAAATTAAAATAATTATTTATACAATCATAGCTGGTGCTTTATTGATACAACGATAACAATGATATTTCACAGTATTTAACGACCCTCTTGCCCCATAAAATGTTTTATAACCTGTAGCACTTTATTATTGTAAATAATAACATTCCGAAACTGCAGTTTATGGACGGCGCATTTTATATTTTGGCAACGTCGTATAATATTGCAATCAAGTTATTCTCATGAAGCCGCATTTCGACCCAGAAAATTACGAAATAAGATGCGGCCGCATGCGCACATCGTTCGCCTGCATGACTTGTCGGTGCTAATAACTTTTTCTCATAACATTAATGAATCTTACTCCTTATTACTGGACACGTTCTGCCTCTCGAGCCACACGAAGATTGTGAGCCGAGAGGGCTGTGTTCCAGAGTTGGCGCCAATAAACTCGCCATTAAGTAATTTTCATCAAAATTCATGCTGTATTTAACAAAGCCTTACGTGGGCATGCGCTTTCTCTTCCATAAATAAATGGAGTTATTGATACACAAATGTAGAAGTTGAGTAAATGTACCTAGTTTGGAATATGCTGCTGTACCACACGTAACTCTACATTTAAACTGACAGCTTTACAAATAATATTCTCACCAAAAGGTTTCGTTTTTACATTTCCGATTTGAACGGAAAGTAATTTATTAATATTTATTGGACCGGTTCCGTGGGCGAGAAGGTTGGGTAACGTAAAGGTTCAATTCCCACTATGCGCCAAATGTTTGTCACCAATAAATGCATTATGGTTGGGATTTCTGGTTTATGTCCTATCTATAATTGAATTTATTTTATTATTTAACTTTAATAGCTTTGTCCATATATGATAATTGTTTAAGTAGTATACCGGTAGCAACCGAGTATTTAGATTGATTCAATGTACTCTATCGCCATTAAAGATTTTTTCCTACCTCGCAGTAAAAACGATGGTGTGTTGCTTCTTGTAACTGTTGCTCACATTCTACAAGATTGTCTATACGGAAAATGTTATGCACATGACATTTAATTAGAGAAGGCTGTCAGTTACGTTTTATACCTTGAGACTTATAAGGAATTAATGTAATTGACGCCAGTTTAATGGAGCATTTATACAGGACCGGTGATTACCAGGGCCATAAGAAGTGCAATTCCCCGAGTTGGCGTAGCGCGGAGCCAATTTAATTTACAAAGTTGTCGGTCAAGTCCGGATTAAGCTCCGTTGATCGACTCCGGCCTTTCTTAATAATAACGCGTGCGGAGAGCCCACTGCCCGGTGCGGACATCTGTCACTGATTTATACAAACAAACAATTTAACTTATTATATATTTACTAAATAGAAAATTTGATTAATTATATTTACGTATTTTTTGTGGAGATACCTGCAAGAATCCAAGACGAAACGTAAGAACTTTTATACCTTTGAATAAATTTATATTCCTGTGCATTAATGTATAAAGGATCGCAAAAACAATTTACATGATAAAATCGTAATCGTTAATAAAAACTACGGACATTTTCACAGCGAATATTGCGGTTGAACAGAGTAGACAGTTGTGACAGTTGTTTTTTCCTTGCAGTACTATCAATGAAGCAAATTATAATTGCTTTCATCCATATGACTAATTAGTAATCTCAGCCGGCGTACTCATTCTCCATCGGGCAGGATATTCTTAGTGACTCGGTCAACTTCCGGCACTCGATCCTAATTACAGATAACGTTAGACTCTTCCCGTCCCGTCTCATCTCGTTTACTCCTCCAGAAATGTTGGCTCGGTTACACCGCAACTTCGCCGCTGTAATTATATTGGTATCTTTATAAACATCACTAACAAATTATAATTATATTCTAAATTAGCTTTTATATTGAACATTTCCTCAATCAAGATAGTTGTAGGAATTGCTCAATGTGTAGTTCCCACTCGATAATGATGTTGAAACAAGCAATGAAACGTTAATACCATTAGCAGATAACTATTTAAGAAGGCGATAAACAACTCACGAGTATGAATAAATAAGTTATAGTATTCCGCGTAATTTTATTCACCTTTTTGCGTTATTCACATTGCTAATTTCGTATCTATAAAATTAACGCCTAACAAAAACGTGTAAAATTTCAAACTTGGAAATAGAATAAAACAGGGCCATAAAACCGCATCGGAATCGCAGCACGTTGTGAACGGACCCTGGTCGAAACAGCTATTGCACACATACACCACTCGTATAATTCCAATCAGTATTCAAATTGATGCAAATCAAAAGATCCATTGACGTTTGCACCAGTATGCCGTGGTTAAACCGCTGTACGAAATTTATTACCATAATGAATCATAGCAATAATATTATTTTACACGTCATTCCGACTGTCATTTCATTTCTTACTTAACTTGATGCGAATAAATCTGATTTTAAAAAACAATTTGCTTGTTTTCTTTGTATAATTCCACTGAATAATATACCAAAACAAGTAGTAGCAATGACGTAAACAACTAAATAAATATAGAACAAATTGCAAAACAAACAGATAAATCACTAGCAAATATATAGTGATACGAACAAATAAATTAATCCCGCCGAGCTAGAGACTATTGCGTTTTGTTCTTAATAAGCCAATTGCTGTCACGACGCAGTAGTGCCGTCCGCCCACGCGTGCGCAAACTGATTTCAGAATAGAATCAGACGCAAACCCACGATTGATTCTAATTAACGATACCATTATTTATTGGAGTTAGTAAACGAACTTAATTGATTCGCCTGTCGACTGTCGACTGTTCACTGTCGACGTCCTCAACTAAAACACGTAATCGACTGTGCCTCACTGTTTATTAACTATTAACGTTCCTCATCACCCCACACCCGCTCCGCACATACAGATTGGCGCTGTTATGTTATTGAATTTGTAATTTTATTGCTTTTAATATTGATATATCTAATTTGCATGTAAAAAGCCCGTTGGATGAATTCCGAGGCGAGAGAACTGTGACGGCAAAAGCTTGTCAATAGCGAATGTTTGTTGCTTTTATTACTGTAAACCGGTAGAATTAAGTCAATGAGCATCAGACTACAGAAGTAATGACAGTATCATGGTACTATGGTAATACTTTTGACTGTGGGTTTTAATGTATTAAGAGAATATTTTTACAACTTTTTGTTAACAGCACTTTGACCGCATGAAGTAATCAAGCTGATAATATGTGAATGTAAAACTAGTATTACATTGCATATTTAACTTAACTTTAAAACACACATAGTAAGAGGTAATTCAGGTTTAGTAACTTTGAATTAAGTGGTATCTTAAGCAATTTTTTTATCGCTTGCCAAAAGCTTCATGCAGCAAAAGCTCATATACCCACTATTTCTAGACTTGAACAGGAAAATATAATAGGTAGTGTGGGTAGTGTGAGTAGTGAGTACGCAGAAGCCGCTACCGGACGTGGCTGCTCATGTCCGCACGCGGCAGCGAGCGAGACAACCAACTCTCTAATTAGGACACGTTCCGTCTACCCTGTAATCCACCTGACTGTTAATTAATACAGTTGAATAAACAACCACTAGCACGCGGGTTGTACATTAACTATTCGGTATAATATAACTACTCACTCGGAACTCCTCTCTGAACCGACGCCTAAAGAAACTACACTAAAAGGCTCTAAGCACCATACCTCATGTTTTCATCCGTAATTACTCTTGAATAGGTGATTAATAATTAATTCCCAAGACGGTAATACTCAAGAAAAAATATCTGTTTCTATACCACAAAGCGAGGCTTGAGTAATTAAAATCTCTAATTAGCGGTACATAAATCGCTTCATGTGGATTCTTTGTCACAGAACTGACTATACTGAGAATCAAATGCCATATTAAGTTTGTTCGTGCGGGTAATTAAAACCAAGCGTCGTAATGAGAGGCTGCCGCGCACACTAATTAGGCACCAGTGCTCCAGAAACTGAATACCTAACTTTCCCAATTACCAGCTACGTCATCACGCAAACTTCAATTACAACACAAAAAATATAAAGTTGATTAACAGTGCTTCGTGACATTATATTATGAACGCAACGTGAGATTTGTTCGGCATTTGCGCAGAGTCCTTCACCGCTCCCCAGCCCGCGTCCACATTAATAATACACACGAACACTAGCTCATTAAACAAAGCGCACTACATGAAATGATACTTGGTAAAATTAGTTTTCTAGCCATTCTTCCGCCATAAATATAATTGCGTTCCACTTATTGCCCATAAAAGCCAGGGAACGTGCGAACGGCCCTGTTGCAAAATTGTACAAAAGGAAAGTAATATTAGGTGGAAGTAGACGCAGTGCTACCCCGGGCGTGTTTCGGTGACTGGGACGGGCTTTCAGATAAATTATTTATCAACTGTATAGCAATTTTCTTTATGACTCCTCCGACGGAGCACAGCAATTTACTCTTGAAAGAGATGCGTAAACTTGCAAGGACGCCTAAATTGAGAATGGTACGATGAAACCAGTAAAGATTTCAATAAACATGCGCGCTCCACAATCGTAATAACAACGTGCCAGTTAATAATAAATAATTAGTTCGGAAATGAGAATTCCGTTTGTTTCTCATTAACAAAGCGTGTGAAGCGCGAGCATTGTGTAAAGAATTAAACGGTTTTCTAGTTAATCGAGTATTGTTGTAGAACCATACAGATGTTGTTGTAAGAGGCGATCATATCTTTCGTTTTTTCCATTGTGTCACTGTTTTATTTTAATTAAGTGAAGTAGTATGGAAAAATCAGATCGCAAACGAAATCTGACATGACAGTTTGATAGTAAGAGCTGGTTCTGGTTGGAGCGTTAACTGCGGGCGCGCCACGCACCGAGGCCGGGTCCGGAGCGGGCGGCGTGCGGCGTCAGTGGCGGCACTTCCAATTTCCGTAATTGTGAGTTCATCAAGGAAATTGACTAGCAGACAACGCAACGCAATCCACTCTTTATTTTATTTATTTACACCACGTTCACCTTTACAGGGATTGCTTCGTACAATAACAACGCCATGTTGTCGATTTACGATGATGAAATTACTATAATTAAAAATATTTAATTAACGAAACGAGTTTATAAGTATAGCAAGTCGCGGTCATAAAATATATTTAGTAGCAAAAAAGTAAAATACGGTAGTGATATTCTTATTTATAGGCTGTGATTTAAACAATGTTTTCGGCGCATTTAAATATACAAAAAATACTTAGTCATTAAATTATCAAACTTCACAATCGACTTTAGCAATGGTAAAACTCTTTTTGATACAATGCAGGTATTCTATTGTACAAATAAATACAGATTTTGTTATGGTTCCCGCTTAACAGCCGGGTAATGCATAGGTTACGTGATATTTGCAAATTAAAATTATATTTAACGCAATATGATTTCAGTACGTACGAATTTTGCCATTACAGTGAATTCGTTGACAAATATTAATTCTGATTTAAACGACTTCACAGTCAGAGAAAATTGTTTTCCAATTTTATTCTTTTGGACACTCGCAGAATAAACTGTAAATCAAGTAGATTAAATGAAAAATAAAACTTAATTTTATTGTTTACTCGCCCAGAGTGCTATCTAAACGTGACATCGGAAATTCTCACTAGCTAGCCAAAATTTTTAAGATAACCATATCCCGTTTCATCAAATGCGTATAACAGGCTACACATTCAATTATGTACCCCATAACTTTACAATCAGACAGTTGTTAAATTAAATCGAAAAAGTATCGTAATGTTCGATAAACATCGAAAACTGGCAAGGAGTTGATGCGAAAGCGGGCCAGTAAATAAAAAGCCGCGGTGGTCGTGAGGTAATTGACGGCGCGCGGCAATCAAATTAGGCTCCGCGTCGCGGGTAATCGGCTGAAAGCTGTCCGACAGAGAGCTTTTGTGAGTTGACGGGACCGGGCGGCCGCACTGGCGCACTGCCTCGTCGCGCCGCGCCACACCGCCGCGCCGTTACGCGACACGCCGCATCTACTCCTGTTTAATTGAAAAACAAACAAGCACTTCTCCATCCACCTGGAACAAACATGTAATTTGCTATAATTATGAATAATACGAAAGCTAAAAAAATCGGTATACTTTTAGCACGAATAAACATACCTCTCTGCTGTATATTGATATTCCACATTAGTCAATGTCTACAAGGTTTATATAGTATATTCAGATAATTATAAAACGCTGTCATGGCCCGTCGATGAAATGTGGATGGAAACGCAACAACGGCCACAAGTTCTTTGGCTTTTATCATAATTTAAGTTTTCCATTAGCCATAATTGACGCGAACATCGTTCGTCGCTTACGGACGCGAATCACTGCTGCGATTGTTATTTTTGGATAAACAAACATTTCCTATTTTCAGATCTTATGGACGTTTATTCGTCTTAATTGAAAATTCTATCAATAATTATAAAGAATAATGGCGTACAGCTTTTATCTTAATGTGGCTTTTAACGGTACATTTGTATACGAACGACCATTTCGGTGTAATTTCCACCAACACAAGCTGTCTCGTTAATGGTTATCTACTAGTGCTTTAATATTAATTTACGCATAATTCAATCCATATTTGCAATCTTAATATGCAACGAGCATGGCTCGAAGGGTATTTTAACTCAGGTACAGATTAAATAGAATTTCCATTAATGTGATTGGCTGATTATGTAGTGGACGTTTGAAAGTGCCGTGTGATTTTCCCCGGAAGTGATCCGGACGGGGTTTCGGTGTCGAGAGTATCGCGCTAAAGCAACTATAAGTACACAATACAAATTATTAAGAGTGCTCGGCATCACGGGAACGCTTTCAGAAGTAATGAATTAGAAAAGTTGCGCAGCACTCACGCGGATTGAGCCGCGCGACTCGACGTCGGCATCGGCGCGCCGCTCGCTACAATATTACTTTAATTAAATCTATTTGAACAACAAACTTTAATTAAATTTCATCCAGCAGTTAGGCGTCGCGGAGGAATAATCGCGCAATTAGAGCGGCCGTGAGCGTCGCCTTACACGCTCCCAGTTAATTAACTCACTTGGGCCGACCTATCCGACTGACGCCGCGCCCGCCTGCCCGCCTCGCCGCGCCGCGCACTATATAAACAATACACACATCACACACGACAAACAAATACCATATTTGTACTTTTTTCTATGAATTGTTATGTGTTGTTTCCGAACAACAGCATTATTGCATTAGGCAGATTTTGCTAATGTTTTTATTTAGCACTTAAAACAATATACCATATCTTGTCATTGATAGAGCATTCGTTATCACACCTTTTTTAGTTTTATTTTTCCATCTTACTTAATATGCATTATTACTGTTAGGAAGTGTTGAAATATAAAAACTTTTGTTGTTATTTATTCATACTATTGCAATAATTTAATTAATAAGTCGGTATTATATTGTCGTGTCGTGTGGGAAAAGGGAGCCGCGCCCGTCCGACTTATTCGATTAATACTCACAGCAACACAATGGGTTGGCGCTTAGCACTATGTAGCGATTTCATTGTGCAAGTTTAATTGTTTTTAAACGCAACATGTGTGCGTGCCTTAGTTTTAATAACTTCACGTAACGATTTATTAGTCTATAAGTGTAATTAAAAATATCCAGCAACTTAGCTTGAAAATTAAATTATTTTAACCAATATTTTTAACTTTAAACATGAAATTGTTAAAGAACGTTTTCTACTCTTTTCTAATGGTATTTGAATAACGTACAATTCGACGTATAAGCATCGCGATGTGTTTTAATAGAAATCATAAAATATCCCAAAACCTGTAAATCTCTATGACATCACTCAACATACTTTGGACACACATTTAGGTCAACATTTAAAAGGAAATGGCTGTTAAAATATTAACGTTGGTCATCTACATGGATCTGAAGTAAATGGGTGCATTCGAAATTTACGACGCTTCAACTAATAGTATACTAACGTGTATCTAGAAAAGTGTTTTTCTACTGATCCATTATGCGCACATCGTAACGTATAAATAAAGGCAAAAACTCACAAGATCCATTAAAAGTATTGCCGTGAGGGGCTAGCGATACGTGGATAAGACCGATGCATTTTCTTTTCAGGAAACAAATATTGTGCTGATTTCTTTTCAAACATTAGGTTTATTAACTTCCTATTTCTACGGATAGTATGAATGCATTGCATTATTATTTATCAATGATTTGAATATATTTTTTAATGTTGTATTAGGCAGATGAGCTTTCCGGCCATCTAATGATGAGCGGCTACAGCTGGTCTTGGGCTCTATAATACTGTGTCTCTGTCCTAGACACAGATAAACCGCTACCTACCCTCTGGTAGAAAATGAACAAAGAAGAGATAATAGGAGGAAGAAGAGTGCAGTCGTTGGGCCTTCAGCTACCTCAATCACCGAACGAAATACAACAGCAGAACTGTTATTTGACGCTGATCTCCGGTGAGTCAGTGATACCGTCTTGACTATACGACTAATTAATGCCGTTGTAAATGACTACGGCGTAGCTCTATCACTTCACTTACAAAATACAGAGTATATCAAGAGTGCTACCGAAAACGAAGCTGGGTGGTAGTTTTGGTGACTTCAGACACAATGCAAATAAATTTTGTGCAATAAATTGTGACGAATTGTTGTTGTTATTTTTTTTCTATCGTCGAATTAGAGTGGTAAATACACAGTAATTTCTTTAATAATAGTTTACATCCTATTATTTTTAAAGACGCTATGGTTCGCAAGGTTTTAAATTATTATTTTAGCAAAAACTACGGATTTACCACCCAAACACGATGATATTTAAAAAAATATAAAAAAATATTTGTCGCGTTTCCTTGCGAAATTTTCAGTTTCATTGTGTAGTCACTAAAACTACCGCCCGGCTTCGTTTTCGGCATCACTTTTGATATACCCTGTATTTATAGATAAGTACACTTACATGCAAGCATTACTATACGTGCACTGGCATTTACAAAGGAGTTCATAAAGCCCTAGTTATTCGATAAACTACTCATTTAACAAAATTCATCCGGCAATTGTGGTGTAGTACCAGTAAGGTATACTAGTGCCTGTAGGTAATACTCCTTACATCATTAATGGGAATGCCTATCTACTACATATATTTAATTTGAATAAGCTTTTGTTAATATTTTCATTAATAGCACCTTTTTCAGAAATTATATCTCAATCAAGATTTCTTCAATTTATAAACGACTCTTATGAATATTTCACATCATGAAATATAAGGATGTATTTAACTGAAACTGCTCAGTATTCTCGTAGTCATTTGACCACACAGCGTAGTGACCGGACAATATTGATACTCAGTACGGTATCTCCAAGAGGCAATTTATTAATTGATTTAGGAACCCCTTTCACCGCATAAAATTTTATATTGGGTAATGTCCTTCGGTTCTGTCGCCGTCAAGCACTTCCGTAAGAGAGTGAACGCCATAAAGGAAACCAAGTGAGCTCGTTGACCTGGAGTTTGCGCCAGCCTTGATTTGGCCCACACTCCAGCTCAACCGCCCACACGGCCACAACATTTTGTAACTGAATTAATTTATAATGGCCAACCAACCAATACACTTTGACGGAATTATACAAAACAAACCGCTACATTTTTTTCATCGTAAACGATAAAAGAACCCATTATTGAGTTTTATTGTTAATTAAATTGCTCACATAATGGACGCAGAAGTGCATATGAAATCGTGAAACTCGTAACTTAAGAACGAGTACAGAAAATGTCTCCATATATTTTTACTTTATTTCACAATTTATTAGTAATAAAATGTCCTGCGCTGTTTATATACTCCAAGATAATATGTATTTACAGTGATATAAAGAGAGTACACACGAAAACAATACTATAATAGATTTAAGTGAAACTATATCTATGTAGCACGTCTAGAAATTTGCTATAATTACTTTGCTATAATTTTCTTGTCGCTCAAGATTATGAAACCGTTTCTCTAGTTAACGCAAGAAAGTTTGATACTGTTGTGGTAGGATACAGCTATGCACACTTTTATTAATCCTTGCATTTACAAGTTTAGCGCAAAAAGTTATTAACATACGGAATGCTCCATTTCGAATATAATAACGAAGTCTTTCGTAGTTTATTGATTGAGTTTTTAATATTCCACGCAATTTCATAGTCGCTTTGATAAATTACCACAAGATCATTCGAATATTGTAATTTAAAAAGTAATTGTTGGTTTAAACTCCTTGAAGTAACAATTGATCGCCTTGTTTTGTTATAGATTATGGGCCGCAGAGTGGCATAGGCAACTTTTTATTGTGGAAAATTTATTGTTCCCTGGAAATGGTTTTGAAAAACAATTCAATATGGATGAAGTCGAGATTGAAGGCTACAAAAACATAAAAATTTATTTATCACTCATTAATTGAAATGTATCAAATCAAATTCATTTATAGTACCTAGAAAATAAAAACAAATGTATAAATACATACAGTCTACATAAGAATACGAGTGAGTATTAAAAAGTGTTTTACTTGCTTAAAATATTAAATCGGATAGGTAACCAATTTTAGCTTCGGGCTATTAAAGTTTTATTAAAGAGTAATTTGCCTCAACGCAATTAAGCGTTGAGGCAAATTACTCTACATAAGTTTAAGTTCAAAAGGGTAAATACAATATAAAATGAGTGCTTTGTAACGCGGAATCCGTACTCCATTCTTACCATGTGTGTAGCAATTGACCTTCTACAATCTGCAGGCCAAGTTTAATATTTTTCATATTTAACATTAGTGGGGATCATAGTTTAGTTAGCTATTTTATAAGTGGTGGAGGTGAACCGGGAATTGGCCATGTTTGTTAGTCTAGCCATTTTTTCGGGTCTAGGCGTTGATACTATGGATGTGGCAGAGACACGCTATTGTTAGCCATGAGTTAGCTCATAGTTGAGCAGGTTTGTTCGGGACGAAACCACTGTCTCGCAGGAAATCGACGTTAAGTGGCATCTTAGTTGCCGCGTTTGGTGAGTGAGATTGCCTGATGCCCAATACCACTTTTCTTTTCCCATCCTTTACCTTCCAGCTCTACTCCCGATTTAACAGGCCGGAAACGTATCCGTGATCTAAGCGGTGTGGATATTCATTAGCATCAGTAGATCACTTACTACCACGTGACCAGCTTGCACGTTTGCCAAATATAAGGTATAAAAAAAATTCAAAATCTTGGAGATATGCAAGAGACAAAATTTAAATCTTATTGATTTTATTAAATATGCTTGCATCCCTTCCATATAATATGAAGAGTAAGAGAAAATAAAACACCTATATTAACTGTTTTATTTTCCCCTTTTGTAGCCGGTAATAAAGTGTACATCTTAATTTACTTAGCTGCGGTATTTCAATTTATCACTTCGTTCATAAACTTATCGCCACATTGCATCGGTCTAATGACAGCAAAATGAGCTGTACATAAAAAGGATGTAAAGAACAATAAACAAAACGAAATTTAATTTTACTCCTACATTAATGAGTTCCAAAGATTTTTTCAAAGAATCATTATATTGAGAAAATAAATTCTATCTATAAAACAATCTTAAAAAAGCAAAATCGTGTCATAAATCTAGTATGAAATGAACACAAAGAAATTGCACATTTCTGAGACATTTAATCAAATAAATACGTCTGGTTTTAAAAGCGATGATATCACTCCGGTTTCCTTGTAATGTGAGACGAATGCTGACCAGCGCAAAATATTGCATTGCACTTATAGCCGACAGGATGCCGACGTGAAGGCAGCCTAATGAGACACACACAATAGAATCCACTCTTGGAACACAATGTAACTGGAGTCTGGAATAACATTGACGTTGTTTGATTTTTATTACAACTACCGCAGTTTGCGATGCAATGTGCGCTCATTTAATTAATGCTATAAATCAAGCCCTCCACAGGATTCTAAGAAAACATAATTTAGCATTTATGTTATACAATGTTTTGCGATATGAATGAAATGTGTATTTATGAATTCATGTTTCCGTGGAATTTTATCGACATTGGCAGACACCATTTTATTGGTGACCAGTAGTATAAAGTCCATCATTACCAGATTATGTAAAAGAAATACCCGTAGGTAATTAGGTAATAATCTGTCTTTAAAAAATAGCAAATTATTGAGTATATTTGCTGAAAATCAAATAAAATTTAAGATAGAAGGCATTCATTGTTTGGTCCTTCACGATTCTTTTCAAAATTGGTAAAGATCGCATACTTTAGAAATAGTTTCAATAGCTCCCCAAAGTTTTATCACGAAGTTTTTCTTTAGCGTAAACGCGAGCAACAATTAATTTCTAATGCTTTTGCATGAAAACCTTCCATATCTAATTTGTCAATCCAACTTCCAACTAGGCTATCCATCACTATTCATTACAATAGTGCGATAAAAAGAAATCCGCTTGGTGTAGTCAATGTGCAATTAATGCAAGGCAAAGATCCCTCGGTTTTTATTCAGACATGGCCATTATCGGAATTGCTCGGTAAAAACCACCAGCATCGGCAATATGTGGGTGCTTCAATAAAATAAACGGTTCCTAATCACTCGCTACTACCTACTACAACTTTACAACCGTACTTCTGACTCAATCGGATATACAACGGGATAACAACCATGATATATTTAAAAAAAAACTATGGAATAATTATATTTTCACATATGTATTCGTTTAATATTGTTAATTTTTATCAACAACGTGCAATTATATTTATTTTAATAAGTTATTAGTATCAGAAACAGAAAATAATTCCTATAATATTCAAAACTTCCGCTCTATTACTTAAAAAGAAAAGTTCTGTTAACGAATTATCCATTGACAATGAAAGTCAACTTGTAATTACAAAATAGCATTCACACAGTATTGATCCAATTACTACTAGTGGAGGAAACTAAACTGTAACAGCGGATATAGTGCGCCGCGCTTTCTTTTCTCGCTTTTGTTTAGTTCTGTGAAGTAATCAAATACACTCAACAAAGTGGGTACGTCAAAGGCAAGCAGTTATTTCAATCTCGTTAGACAGTGTGGCGCGCAAAAACCTCGGCATGTGCAACGCGTGCGACATTCGCTGCTGGCCGTGAGCCTGTGCGCTCACTGCACGCGGCTTCCAATGAATTTAGATCGCCGGCGAAAAAATTAAACATCCATCCTGCTTAGCCTCACGGGGAATGTCAACTTTCCTATATAAGAAATAATTCTTAATCGTTCTCGTACACGCTTTGATAGTATAGTTTTTCCAACGTGGTGTGGTAAACAGCATGCCTTTATTTAGAAACTAGGTATTTTATTTTATTTTAAATCATGTTACATTAAAATATCACTATTTGTATGTTGATGTAAAGACCTTGTTGTTGATGTAAAGATTTCTAGTTTAATCAAATTCTTCTAACTCCTTTTTTCATTAAAACCGTTGATCTTTTTATTATTTTAATCATAAATTATATATTGAAAGAACTATAAGCAAAAACATAAAAATATATAAAAAGTAATATACATATATAACCAGAAAAAAGGAAATTTGGAATGTCTTCTCACGTGTTTCCTCCTTTCTACAATCCCGGGTCCTTCCGCTGTAGTGTGAAGAGGCACCTTAGCAGGCCGGCATAATTGTTTCTCTGCCTGGGCGGCATTAGCACTTACCATAAGGTGCAATGCCGCCGCTATGCCGGGCAATAAAAAAAAATTGTTAGGGTCACACTGTTGTCAGCCATGTCTCAACATGAATAGACAGACTCGCCCGTGGTACCACTGTCTCGTTGGAGATAGACGTGAAGGCGGCTTCACAGGTAAGCTGCGGATCTTTGCTGTCTCATTTCGTTCGGTGAGTGAGATTTCCGGCTGCGCAATACAAGGGGTATTGCGTTCCTTTTTTCCTGTTTTCACTCTTTTTCCTTCCCGCTTTCCGCCTGACTTCCTGGGCTGGCGACACATCCATAATCCAAGCATGTATGTTCACTGGCAGCAGTGATCACTTATCATAAGATGAAAATTCAACTACTTTTTATGTTACAATATAAATATGAACCAAAGTTCTCACAAGTCACAATAAGGTTCTGATCTTAACTGTTGGGAGTGGTCCCAAAAAAAGTTGCAAACTTTACTTTAAAATGCGCTTGTTGCACATTACTGGGCTGATAAAGCTCCTATCTAAAACCGTGGAATTTACTTAGGAATCCATTAAAGCTATATTTCCAGTGTAAATATTAACTTTGAATTGTCAGCCAACGCATTTAAGATAGCGTACCAATTAAACGCACTCCAAGAATGGAAAGTGGTCCTTTTTGCAAGTCTCGAGAACGCTTTGTGGACGCCGAACATTTCTGGCGATGGCAAAAATGCGACTGCTTTTAGTATTAGGCATTCATTTTAAACATTTTTATCTTTAAAAATATCTCAGGGTTTGATGACGTCTCTGGACGCCCGCCTCGCCGCAATAAAGAATGAGAGAATACCTGAAGAAATAACCATTTTAACATATTCCGAATTGCGTTTCTGCCATAGTTGCAAGAAAAACTTTTGTATTCGTTGTTACATTAAATAAATGAACGAGTGGTATTGTACTTCTTAGTTGGTTCAGTTTAAAATATTTTGTAAGTAATTAAAAATTTGGTACATTTTCATTTTACATCATTTATTGTTATTTACTTTAATATTTTAAATCTTTGTAACTAGAATGCCAATTTACTAGTCGATAGAGTAGCTAAGAAATAAAATATAATCCTGGTCCCACACAAAACTTAACTTATAGTCATTAAATATCCCGAATTATTCAATCAAGTTGTTTGTTAATTGCAAACACATAACCCTAATCATAATTTCGCGTAACGCGTAACACAAAACTACACTTAACCCGTATCCTGCATAGCATCACTTCCATAAAAAGTATAATCAATTTGCTCTGGCACATAGCAACTTAGAAACACAAATACAAAAGGCTCAGTGGTAAGTAGCGTGCATGATTAGCGGCGGGCCGGCGGATGGGCGGGCGAGGGCGGCTGATTGCCGGCCCAATTGGGCCTTATCCGCCCGCACATGGGAAATATTTTTAATCAACACCTCCATTGAACTTACGAGCGCTCGTACGTGAGCTCTGTGCGCGGGCCGCATTTAGAAATATCACCGAGCTGTTTATTTAACATTGCACCTTGCGCTTTATAGTGTTGATAAAATTTTTAGACCGTAGCTTCTATTGCTTAATAGTTTAACTCGGTTTTTATATGGTGTCGAATGTAAATTAAAAGGTAGTTTGTATGATTAAGGTTCTAAATTGGGGTTTTTAGACGATAATTTAAATATTTACTTCCGTTTTTTTTTTAAATTATGTCCAAGCAGTATTAAAATAGCTTGTTAACATGATGTAAATATATATTTTAAATTAAAGACTGGGAGTGTAGTTAGGACATGTTACCGTCTCTTTCACACACGCACACTGTAATGTATGTTAAGTCTAGTAACGGCACTAGTTTGTTTTCCATGCCTTTACTTTTACTCCCACTAAAATATTTAAAACGTGTCTAAATTGTTTCATTATGAATCTGTTTACAAAATTCTTTGATTGTTGGATTTTGAATAATACCTTTTGATAAATACAATTTAAAAAATAATTCAAATTCTCGAAAAAAAATACTTTGATTGTGATTATTTCAGCTTGAACGATTAACCAGTGTAAGATCAGACAAAGGAAACAATAATATAATTAAAGGAAACAATAATAAATTAAAAGTGATAGCGGAAGCCTATCCGTATCAATAAGAAATTATTTGCTATGTTTCACGTAGACTTACCAACTATAATGACCCAATTTCTACATCCATAAAATATTTAAAAAGTAGTTAATATAAAACGGTGATTAGATTTGTCTACCTCAATATTAAACTTGTAAAGAACCACGAAATACTATGAGCAATTTTATAATTGAATAATTATTAAATCAATATCATTTTCAAATACCTCTAATCTTTCAATAAAACGTGAATCTACATTCTACTTTGCATTAAAGATGATTTTATTTCAGCTAGATATAAAATTCGGGATTAAGTAATAACGGGTGCATGATATTGCATGGATAGTCTTGAAGAAAAATGTACTATGTATGCTGTTATTATATATAATATGTTGTGCGATTTCTACTCATCACAACATATTTTTCATTTACCCCCATATGTCCAGCATAGTCCTTGCCAAAGGATTTTGAAATGCTCTTGAAGGCGGCCTGCATCTTACGAATTCGTGCAACTTTAATTAAATCCTCAGCGCACCTTGTGGGTGGCCGACTATTTTCTCTCAACAACACTTGCTCTCAACAAGCACTAATTTAATTATTACCTGGATAATCTCCTCAAATGGTTTAATGTGGGGCCTAAAATCTTACTAATAACTCCTTAATACTTTTTTAACTAACCACTTTTCTTTGTGTGCATATTTTAATAGAATGTAATCAGGGATTTAATTTATAATAATATTAATATTTAATCTGTCCTTAAAAAAGAGTAATTATCACGTTTATTTTCTAGTCGGCTGAAATAAGTTTAAAGTAAAGAAATGTTTCAGTGAAATTATTTTATTTGTCTAATACGTCTCTGCGTAAAGTGGAGATAAGGGACGCGGATGGTAGCGCGTCGGTGCTTGATTGGCCCTATGAATGTGAGTAGATTGCATCGGCGCTCTTCGCCCAGGATAGCTCCCGCTTCCGTGGTCAGTCGCCACTAATTACTACATTTGTTATCTTTTATTTATAAAATAAAAATATACCCCCTTTCCCTCATTTCTTAATTAATGGCATTACTCTTTACTAATGAGTTACGAATTTATAAAATCCTTGTGAATTGTAATATCATTTTATATGCAGCACATTTCGTATATCTCCCTACAAAATCTCGTAGATGTTACACATGTAAATGTAAGTCACGTTTTCAATAACCTACAGTTTTAGCTTCATAATTTTGGCTGGGTTTGATATTAGACTTCATTTTGTTACGAAATTACTTCGCAACAGAATTCGGCGAAATAAGGGATGTATTATGCACGTTTAGCACATACAATATTTACGAAGGAATATTCAACGTATAATATAACGTGGACGGACGATCTGACTAAGGTTGCAGGAAGTCGCTGGATGCAGGCCGCTTCCAACAGGTCATTGTGGAGATCCTTGGGGGAGGCCTATGTTCAGCAGTGGACTTCCTGTGGCTGATATGATGATGATGATGATGATTCAACGTATAAGCGTGGGGTGTGTACATCCAGTTATTAGGAGAGCGTCACAAAATTAGGATAAATACGAGCATTTATTGTACTTAATAAACACGCGAGGTATGAAGCGATGCCATGCCAGCGGGGTCTCGATCATCAGCGTGGAGTGTGGAGCGCATTCAGTTCAGCGTATCCTCCGGACTTGGGACTCGGGACTCAGGAGTCCGGAGCTCGGAGTCACATGGCAGGGGGCAGTCGAGTAAAGTTCTCGCGCCCGCCGCCCGCGCCGCACACTGCTCGTATTATTAACGACGTGTATTGTAATCACGTGGCGGGCGATCGCCTCCGCCGAAGGTAGGGCGGTATTAAATTCCGACAGCTACGTGATAAATCGAAATTGGAAAAGTTTAATAATGTTCGGTTGCTCCGAAAGCAATAAAACCGTTTATAAACGGGCACGAGCGAACGAGACGAGCGGCAGGGACGCCCGCCTTCGGGACTTTTAGGGACTCTTAGGTGATTCCGTACGGCCTTACGGCTTCTAAATTGATTTCTCCGGTATCTTGATAAAGTGATGAAACCGTTTCACTAGAGAGTGTTGGCCGTCGTGTAACTAATTCTTGAGAGGGCTTAATTATGTAATTACTGACGTCTATCGGTGTACGCGACAACCCTGCGCACACTGTTTGAAGTCTTCAGAATATTTAATTGAAAATCCCGTCATTGTGATGAGGCTTGAAAAATGTTATACTTTACAGGACGCGGTGGCGACCCTGTAATGCGTAATGTTGCCAGCGAAGTACTTAACAACTAATCAGACTGCGTTTTTATTATGTTGTCCGTAATAAATACGATATTATTATGTCAGTTCGACAGCCTCCGTGACGCTGTTGATTGGACGCCGGCTGTGGAACGTTGGGTGTATTTTTGAAGTGAAAACTTATTTAGCGGCGTTGAGCACTTTTTCTGTAATGGGTATAAAATCTTAAACTCGCGTCAGGACACGTGACCTGATCGTAAGACGAAAAGCGTAAGACGGATGGAGATTAGACAGCTGTCAGTTAGCTGTCAGCTTATAAAGCTTTGATGAATTGCCAATGATTTTGAGTGGAGATTTCAACATAAACTTCGCAGACGATAATTTTATTTATTAATTTAAAAATCGATAAGTTAAGATAAGTTAAGATACTTAAGGTATACACTTATTGCAATTAAATATAATTATTTTAATAACTCTCCTAATGTAAAAAATACCTCTAAGACAGCATTAAGGCATTCCGCAGATATATTTGTTAAAACTTTATTTGAGTTGATGAAGTTTATGCATAAAAACATTTACACTCCTTAACAAACAATGCAGGTCTCCCTTTAATGATACACAAACATCAAAGGAGCTATTTAATGCACAGCGACAGACTAGGCAGTTTAATGCACTAATCGACAAAGAGCTTGATTGAACTAACAGTTAACTAGTGGGTTTATCATTATTTGCTCAGCTAATGGAATAATTACGTCGGTGAAAGGAGAATAATTGCCGAGGCGGCACAGAACATGTACCGCCTCACTGAACTTCTCTGGAACTGATAATACTATTCAAACTATTTCACCAAATACCATCTTCATTTTGGCTTATCGAATTATCTCATAATCACATTATTGTTAAAATGATTTCCATACATTGACGAGTTTTATTTTTTTGTAATTTGTTATGAAATATACACTATTTCAATGTTTGCATACCTATAAGGAATTGAATTTAAAAACTCCGAAAGAAAACTCCAAATAATACAATTTACATATTTTAATTCCATCTATACAAAACTCCTGTTTTTAATTATAAACTTAATTTGCTTATGATAAATCTATGGAAATTTTTACCTCAAGCTTCAACCCTCTACAGCGCCAAGGGTGGAGTAATTACTTCTTTTCGTCGTAATAAAAACGGATTAAACTTTGCTTAGGGCGGCCCATTCATTTTGTTTACTATTCAGAACGGCTTATGTTAAGAAAAAACTAATTTAACGCTCGCTGTTTGGACGTTCGTCGTTATCTGGTCCAACATTTTAATGAAATTAGCTATCTCACTAAACATGTTTATTTTTGAAGGAATAACTGCCTCTCACAAAACAAAGTTTTGTAGATAATACTGTAAAATATTAAAATAGAACACCTTTATTGTTCGATTAAACAGATAATAACTGTAATATTATTTACCATACAAAATCAACCAATATTTTTGGCAATGTCAAATGTATTTATTTGGAATATACCCTTGTCACAACGCATAATTATTTATTATTTTAAAATTAAACTCGTCGCTCGCAACGATAAAATTATTTTTCATAAATGCGCTTCCAAGATTAGTTAATTAGAATTAATTTATATTCTACTAGTCTATAAGATTCAGTTAAGAAACAGTAATAAAACCAAACACAAACAAATGAAGGTTTAATTTGTGTCGCCATTTGATTCTGATCATTGATATCAATTATCAGGAAGCTTGAGCCAGTATTGTACACGCAAAATGTTCCATAAAGCCGCTAATCCCAACCCCAGCGAGCCACAATTTGTCCAAACGGTTATGTTATTGCGGTCGGTAAGCTTGGCCCGACTGCTGGACTTTCTACATGATTTTTCTAATAAAACTACCAACATTAGATATTATACGAAAGCGCTGTAATTTCTCATATTTAAGCTCTGTTCGTTTCATTTTATTGGCTATTGTTTCTTTGCTTATTTAATTTAATGGCAAAATCGTAAAGAGACATAATAATTAATTAAGTTACATTGTTGCTGGTAGATTACAAAAGAAATACATGTTCATATTTGTATGTAGAAAACAGTAATCGGTAATCCGTACGAGAAAATGAACGCGTGGAAGGGACGCTGTAGTGCGGCCGTTAGTCCGCGTCGCCGATATTAATGTAATTAATTTCAGTATCCTGGATATGAATAGGCCGGTTACCCTATCGTATCGGGCTTCAATGTCAGCGGACTCAATTTGTCGAAACTGTTATTGCACGGGACGAGGCAGTCCCGCCATCGCGCAGGTCCAGTTTTGTACAGAATCGCCCATAACGGACAGCTCTGGTGCCTCTAACTCCCGGGAATGGACACTTGATTAAGATACTTGTGTCTCTTATTTTGCGATTACATCTGACATGAGGTCGCAATCTTCTTTATTGTTAATTTGGAATAAATCTGTCCGTTTAAGCTTTTAGGCGGAGGGTTTATCAAACATTATACCAATTTGTGAGGTATTACTTTTTAAATTAAAAATACAACAAAGATAAATGTAATCGGGCTGAGGTCCTTGTATTTTTAGTAAGAATGTTTTGAGGTTTTGATGTTATTTTGTAATTAATAAGTAATGTCATAATCCATTTACCATACTATACAAAGACGTAAACTACGAGCGTGTTATATATTTTTTTTAAATACTGTATCAATAAAGTCTGCGTAAAAGATTTTTATCTTATAAGGCGTAAGCAAAATATTAATGGTAGTAAACAATACATACAAATTAATGAACACTAAAAGTAGTACAATGTAACACAAAAAATACGTTTCTTTGAAAATTAGAACAAAAATTTAAAGAAAAGACACAAAGACCGTGTCCATTTTATAAATAAATAAATATGCTCGGGGCGTTACTCGTGGCCACCAGATAGTTTCGAGTGTAACCCGCATCCAATCCAATGTTGTCATGTAATTTAACGTGGCATCTCACACTAGACGGATGTATGGGTATTCGAAATTGGATCGAAGATTGTAAGAGGGATTGAAGGACAAAGACGGTGGTGGGGGCTGCGGAGGGTGTTCTGCCCACGCACCACGTCCGAGCCGTAATGAGTTGAAAGCGGATACTTGTAGCGCACTCAGCGCGCGCGTGTCCGGTTACCCGCCTAATGTTGCCCGGATAAACAATGACGTCCAGCCTTTTAGCGACATTTGTGGAGGCACTCAACGCTCAACATAAGCCTAAAAAGATTTTACTATTTGAGATTTCTTCGGATGTGCCATTAGAGAGGCGAACAAAGACGACATATTTTAACAATCTAATTTCGCTACAAAAATCATAATGTTTTTATATTCTATCGTTTCACGGTAGAGTGGTCTAGGCAAATATATACAAACAGTTATTATTTCAGTACTAAACTAAATATCTCACTATTTCATAATTTTAGGTAAAACATCAAATGTTGCTAAATTTTAAAATACATATTTGGTGCTCATAAATTAGACATCCTTACATAAAAACACGGCCATAAAACTTGCATGTATATTAATGTAGGCATATTTGGCGCCTCGTGTAACTCTAGACGTTATTGTGGGGCTATACAAGCACTGTTATGTGTCAATCTAATGTGTAACCTCATAGCTCACAGACATTAGGTAAGTGCCAAGTACCGATGTGAAAGCCGCCTAGTCAAATGTAGAGTGACGGACCATCATTGCTCCATTAACCGAGAGAGCGGGCGAGGGGGTGGCCGACTGGTATGGGAGGTTTGATACGCCATTAGTTCATTAGCAGCCTTATATTATGTGCCTGTCATAAGCGGATTATTTGATTTTGCCTACACAAAACGTGTTATACTGCGAACACAATGTTAAAAGCTATAAATAAAAAGCGAAAGCATAAGAGAGCGGTGATTATAAAATACGTTACCTTATTAATTCATTACAGTTTGTCGTCTGCTCGTATTTAATATACTTTCGTTTATGACGATTGACGAGTTATAATTAAATTTAAATAAATAATATAATTAAATTTAAATATAAAAATCCTAATCGTAAATGTATACAGTTATTGTGTGAGTTTATTTTATTCATAATTAAACGATATAAATATATATGTAAATGAGATTTTATATGCTTTAAAATGAATCTATTATTAACGCAATTTAAATGTTTTACATATAAAGTACTAAAAGCATAATGAGGTTGATTGTCAGCGTTGTCTTGAGTACATATCCTTCGCGATAGTATGAGGACAGGGACAGATTGCAACGCGTAGTGTATATGATTGTGTGGCTGAGTGTCGCGACACTCAGCACTCGACACTCCACAGCGGGGACGTTAGTCCCAGACTGTGCATCGGCGACTTTATGACGTTATCTCTAACAGGTTCTGTCGTCGGGATGGACTGCCCCGAAGTGGTGAAAGCACGGGATCCTCTGTTGTGCCTGATAATTGCCTCTAATGGAAAAGTCTAGTTACTCCGTGCGAAGTGCATTCCAAGTTTTCGCTTTTGTGAGATAGAGAAGTTATTACTTAAGACTTATGCACACAATAACTTATCGGTTCAGATAGTAAGCACTTATATGGACAAACAACTCTATGCGTAAATGTATTATGTTCGTAAATGGAATAAAACAATGTTGTTGAGTGCACGTTCAATTTTGGAATTACAATTTATAATAATACGCTTGAGGTGGCCCGTGCCATTAAAATGTTAGGAAACGGATGATGAAACCGATAACTAGTTCATACATTTAGATGGTTCCGCTTACCGAAAAAAGATAAATCTTTACGTGTGCGGAATGCGTAAGCAAATTGGCCGCCGCTCTTTATGTCCACATCGCTTGATACGTATCTAGGCTAGCTACTTGACGGAATGAAAAAGCAAGCAAAATCTAATACACTTACGAGCATCTTACAGCGCATACATATTTAACACGCATATTTGCCGATTGGCGTGGATCGGAGGGGGTGCGAGATCGTAGGTGGGGTAGGGACATGGGGATGAAGACGGTCATTCAATGTGATTGCTTCTTGCCGCCACTCCCGAGGTAATGGATCTCGCCAAAATAGACTGGATCAAGTAAAGCGGACATTGCGTCCGCACTTGCATCATTTTAAACAACGTCATAACATAATTCTGCACTTATTTATTTATATATGTCGTCAAAAATGCGGCATTTAATTATGTTAATTAACGTCGTCATTAATAAAGGTAATGAATTTCAAAAAATAAGATCGATAACAAAGTTATTTGGTATCGTGACTCGTTATGTCGTAATGTAATTCATATTCAAAATGGCAATTGATTTAACATGACCGGTATTTGTCCAATTAAATTTTAAATTTGCGCCACATTATGTTTTGTGCTTAAATGGATCTAAAAATTAAAAGTCAAAGATAAATACTTTATTGTACAATACGAACTAATATACTCAATGTGTTTAAACTCAAAATCATACTATAAATACAATCATTTCATAACAATTCTAAATTAATTTGGTACAAGTGTGTTGTAACTTGAATGACAATTTCCTTCTTTCATATTTATGTTGGCATAACATGTGTAATTATATATAATACGCTATAATATATTGACACACCGATTCTAATAAGGTTTAAGTATATCCATTATAATGGAGTGGAATCGTAAAATACAATCTAAAGCATGTATATGGACGTGTGTTATTGAGTAGTGTATCGAAGCACAATGGATTCGGTATGGATTGAATTATGGAAGACGCGAAACTGGGCCGGCGTAGGGACAAGGGGGGAAATGGAAAATGTGTGTCGCCAACTTGCGGGCCTAACAGCTCCTGGACAGAGTACGGGCTCCGATAATGGATTGATCAGATACCACTTTGAGCACACACATACAAAATCTGCCGATATACGCGACGTGTGCAGATAAACTAAAATGGAAATCGGCTTTCATACGGTTCAATATTATTAGACTGTATAATTGCCCATACGTTATCATATATTTGCTGACAGCCATAACCAGGAACTTGGAACGGGGTAATGAACGCGGTACAAAAAATACATAAAACATAAAAGGAGAAATGAAAAGCAAACTTTAACGAGAATGTAAATTACGCAGAAATTAATTAAATAACAGCTCCCTGATGCAATATGTTTGCGATTTCTTAATTACCTGTGTATTGAAATGAAATACAAATTGAAATATGTATTCAATTTATCTCTTTAATCACAAGTTGAAGATAAATTGATGGAATTAGTTATATCAACGATTGTACAATAAAAAGAACTCAGTGATGCTACAGAGTCGCTAGTTCATTATCCAAATGGACTACAGCTATTTGATCCACTTATGTGATTGCCTGCAAGCATTATCTCTCCTCCGCTGAATGGAAGCCATAAGTCTACCTCGTAACTCTCTCGCTTGTTCTTATAATATTTCTAGATACTAACGGCAGTTATAAATATGTATATACATGGATTGGGCTTTAAGGCAATGAGAACGATAATTGATTAATACATTACTTGAATAACAAATGTGACAAGGTGCTTTTACAAACAAAGTGCTTAAGTCATGTGGTTTAACATCCATATATCTGACATGTTTGAATTAATAGGTTATTTAAGTATGAATTATTATATTTCGTGCATAAAGAAATTGCATTAATCTTACTTACCAAACACTAACTTTTGGTTTGGTAAGTAAGATTATGGCAGATACTTGAATTTTTTTATTACAATAAACTCAAAACCTTATAACCTCAGTATTATATCTAAGATATAAATTTATTCAATTCGTAAATTGTAAAAAAAAAAATATGTAAATACACTTTAAAAACTACTTCCATTACTCGAACAGTATTCAAGAAGTCCTCTTTTTCTATTCCTATTTTCGAATAGATAAATATGACACGTTTGCATTCATTGCCCAGAGCGAATCTAAGGAGTTGGGTGTGTTCGTAGAAATCAGCAGATACAAGATAATGGACCCATCCAATCACTTAGAGAGCCCACATTTCTAACAATATGTATGTACATAAATATACGAATAGCTTGTTACCAAGATTTAACCTCGACATCTCTTGTCAACCGATGTATTAGCCATTACCATTCATAGTTCTTTGTATACGAATTAAGGCTGCTTGTTTTTTTATGAAAATAAATTCATTTTTGCCATCCGAAATGTATGTTATGATTAAGTCTAACACAATACTTATATACAATATAAGTAAATAGTGTAAAAACTAGTGTAAGTGCGTGGTGGCCTGTTGGTAAACGGACTAGACGCGGCTGCCAACATGTTCACGGTGGTCGCGGGTTCGAATCCCAGGGCACACCTCTGACTTTTCGGAGTCATGTGTGCATTGATAGTCAATCACCACGCACTAAAACGGTGAAGGAAAACATCGTGAAGACACCTGCATACCATAGCGATTCATAAGAATTTCTATGGTATGTAAGTTCGCCAATCCGCATTAGGCCAGCGTGGTGGACTATATGGCCTAACCACTCTCAATCGTATTCTGGATTGTAGAGTAGGCCCGTGCCCTGCAGTGGGACGTATATGGGCTGATACAATACAGTGTAAAAACGCTAATATTAAAAAAAAATGTGATCGAAACAATTTTAAAACATTCAGTAAATTAATTTAAAATTCAATATTTTTATAAAATATGATAATAGACGAAGGCTCTTTAATATATCATAAAGAGTTTAGATAACAATCAAAACAAATAAACATATTTTACATAAAATCTTAAGAAAAGCCGCAATGAATTTTCAGTGCGATGGTTGAGGAGCTCGCTCTATTTCCTACAATTATTCGTCGGAAATGAGATTTCGGATTAGACCCTCGGCTGATGAAGACGCCATCTAAACGGATGGGGACGAAAAAACAATAACAGATGGAATTAATACAATTGCTCCGTGTTTCTCAACACTCGCCGCATTTTTTTCTATAATCCCGAAAACCATAGGTTTAGTATTAATACAAACTACATACGTACCTTCGTCTGTATCAAGAACAATACTTACGTAATTATTTATCGTCTTCAATGAATTTACATCAATATTTTATAGATCTCAACGACACAAGTGTGAATGTAAGTAACGAAGTAGAGCACCATAGTATGTGTTGTTCATAGTCATTTAGATGTACAATGTTCTATACACAAGTTCGTTAATTAAAAGTTAACAAAGCCAGCATCTAATTGGATGGTTTATCTATACGTATAAGTTGTTTGTGAGTACAAAGGCTGGCATTCACTGGGGTTATTTTTAATTAGATTTCAATGTACATTGTAACAACACAACATAACAACTTTGTAAACAAATCGATTGGTCAGTTTCCTACTCCGACCGTATCATAAATTGTGGACCGCGAGGTTACAACGATTGGCCAAAATACTACAATCAAATGACCCGTTGGGTTTTCTAAATTGCATACAAAATGTCTCGGACAGACTTGCGGGGTCCTGACGGCTATTACTTACAACGCAATATTAAATTGCTTTCAATTTATTTCGCAATTGCCGTCTTTGAGTTTCGCTTTGTAGGGGCCTCTGACGTCGGTCCAAGGCAACAATAAAATGTATTCGTCTCCGGAATGTTTAATATGGGGAAAAGTTTAATAACGCGTCCGGGCGGGCGGGAGACCGAACGGCCGAGCGCTGGGCAGCGGGCGCGGCGCCGGGCGCGGGCGGCCGCGGGGTGGTCAGTGCGCCTTACCAGCCGACAACGATAAATCAAATCTCTTACCTCCTGCGTCGCTGAGAAAAATCCTTATTACTTTCGCAAACATTTCACCAGCTCTTGTTAAAAATTACTTACAATTACCTTTTCTCGTATGTTCGTAAGTATTGTTTTTAATGTAAAAATCTATACAGACGTTTTAAAATTTAAGAGTCACACAAGAAAACTACAAAAGTAAACTAATTACCTCCATAATGTAAGTACAAGTGTAAGCAATTGTAGGAAAAGTATGCTCAAGGAAGTTGCAATGAGGGCTCGTCAAGTCTACGCTAGGGGCAACTCGACATGGCGTTGTTAGCGAGCGACACCTGCCATCTTTTACTGTGCAATTTTATCAACAACTTCTAACAACTTCGCCGCAAAACTTTATTACATTGCCACTTACGTCACAAACACATATGAAAAGCTTTAATAAAACCCGCAATGTACATCACATGGAGCAAGTGTTATTAGGGTTTATTCCGAAGTGTAAAGATTAAAGAGGTGTGACCATGGCTCATCAACTATCAAGGTAGCAGGTACGTTCAGCATAGCAGCCCCTGAGGCTGACAGTACAGGCACAATGGTTCCCTGACGTTAATTAAATGTTAACAAACGCCCTCGTCGCCTAATTGGAACTGTAGCCTATTATCCTTACCTTTCGACGCAGAGAATAACTTCCAAGCTCGAGAAACGTAGATACTTCAGACTTGTACACGGGATTCTTCAAATTGAGTGGGACTTCGCGCTTTGTTTTATCATTGTCTGCTGTATATTTTGAAAGTGTTGGCTTCCTCATGTTCGTATAATTCAGAGCAATTTCAAATATTTTGAAATTCATCCCGATACATGAAGTGGGGAACGTAATCTGAGGCCTATTAATAACACTACTCAACAAAAAAAATATTTTTTTTTTGGGTTTGTTATTGAACTAATATTTTCTGATCTTCTACAACTAAAAGTAGCCACGGACTCCATTCATAACCAATAAAGTTTGCTTTTGTACATTTTACAGTGATAAATAAATATTGTAAGATTTTGACCGAACGTTTGAGGAACAACGATTATAACACGCAAGAGGTTTGCTTATAGGGGTGAAGCGGGGAGCAACGGGTATTCTCGGCAGTATGTTACTCCTTAGTATGTGATGCGTACGAGCATTACGGAAAAACGACGCCATTTGTGTAGCGCGAAGTCAGAAGTGGCTTCCAAAAAGTGTAAAAATAATGTCAAATCTTTTTGTTACATATGGGGCGAATTTATTAAAATATGATTTAAAAAATTAAGTTTTTGGTCAAATATAAAACTTTGTGAAGCTTATAAAGCTTCTTTTAATTTTTCTATTCGTAGTCAAAATAAAGTAGAAGGTAAAATAGTGCTTCAAACTTTAAATTATGAAGAGTATGCCTGGCCAGTGATAAGGGATTTTAGGATGGGGGTTTTCTGCTGGGAATGCAATGCATACATCAGATGATATTCTGATGCCCCCGTTGTATATAAAATTAGGTTTCATGAAGCAATTTGTGAAGGCTCTTCGTCATGACTTCTTTAAAATTTGAATACTTAAAGAGATTTTTCCCTAAATTGTCAGAGGCTAAAGTTAAAGCTGGTATTTTTGTCGGTCCACAAATTACCTACTGGTGGTAGGTCTCTCATATGTAAGAGGCCATCTGGGTGGGTACCACCGCAAAGTCTATTTCTCCCGCCAAACAGAAGTTTAAAAGCACTGTTGTGTTTCGGATTGGAGGCCAATATTCTAGCCATAGTAATTACTGGACATATTGAGACTTTACAATTTATGTCTCAGGATGGCGAGCGCAGTGGAATGCCAAGCATTGCTTTGTAATTCGAGGTGTTGTCGCTTATATTATAGCATATTTAGACGAGTAAGGTGAACGCTTACCAAGGACTTAGCCATCGCATGAAAACATAATGTATCGTACAATTTATACATAATGCTACTGGTTAAGTCGATCTATTTATTTAAAACGTAAAGAATTTTTAATATTGATATGATAATAACTTACGTAATAACTTTATACAGAACGTGCGTTAAGCAAGGACTAAATAAATTAATCGCCTTGGTATTACATGGATCTCACAACTTTTTGCGGTAGAAAAACTGAGCTGCGAGACTTGGTTTTTTTTTACAGGATGTTTTTGATGGGATCTCACCTCTTTTTGTAGAGTCCTACTTTTTTTCTTTTCGGTACTTTTTATTTCTAGAATATATACAACGATTTTTCTTAAAGCCTCTGTCTTATGTTTTTTTCTTATTTTTGTAGGTATCAATTTATTACAAATATAGCGGATTTGATTATTAGTGTCCTTGCTTTCATAGTAATTGATATTTTTGAGCTATTTAGTCCATTTATTTGCATGTTTATCTTCGTCATGTTTTTTCTATAGGAATGTTGTACAGTTCATGGGCTGAATACACCCTTTTTCTCTCTATACCCCCCTCCTGTTATGCCTCATATATAATATATATAGATACCTATCTACAACTATTATTCCATTATACCGGGTATCTCAAGACTGCTACCGAAAACGAAGCCGGGTGGTAGTTTTAGTGACTACAAACACAAAGCAACTAAAAATTTCGCAAAGAAACGCGACAGTTATTTTTTATGATTTTTTAAACATCGTCGTTTTTTGGTGGTAAATCCCTAGTTTTAGCTAAAATAATAATTTAAACTCTTTTATACCTTAGATTATTTATAAATAAAAGGGTATACACTGTTGTTTTAGGAAAAAATGCATTTACCACCCAAATATGGTCAAAGGAAAAAAATAACAAAAAAAAAAATTGTCGCTTTTTTTTGCCACTTTTTCTGTTGCATTGTGTCTGAAGTCGCTTAAACTACCACCAAGCTTCGTTTTCGGTAGCAGTCTTGATATACCCTGTATACGGGTACAACGAATCATTAACTGCAAATTTTGTAATCCTATACATTTATATGGGATTACAAAGTTATTCACGCAGTTGGTGTATCTAGAAAACTAGAAGGAAATTATGAAATGTTTAAATTTTCCCTTAATTTAGACACCAAATACTAATTATATTTTAAATTTGAAGGTTCTATAACTGCTAGAAGTGCCTTAGACTTTAGATGATCGGTCAGTCAGTCAGTGAGTGACAAAATTACGAAAGTTTGACATGTTATAATTCTTAAACTACTGGTTCAAATTGAATGAAATTTTAAATATACCTTGTTTACACAATGCCTACTCAGTAACTGAAAATTCAGGCTTCTTGCTTTAACCACAACGAAGTTATGGGGGGTTGAAAATGATCTGAATTGCTTCGAGAAAAGGATGGTACGACTGTGCCGCTTTTTAGCTCGACTTGGAGGGGGCACTGCCGTGCCCCCAGATGACCTTATATTCTTTTACAAGATATTAAACAATAAAATTGATTGTCCGCAATTACTAAGCATGATAAATATATCTGTCCCAAGAACCCTTCCGCCCCGAACGTCTTTAATCTGTTCAAGAGTCGTTTTCACAAAACAAATTTGGGGGCAAATTCACCTATTGCACGCATGATAAAACTTGATAACTACCTACCACGAACATTGGATTTGGATATTTTCTGTAATAAATAATATTCTTTTAAAAATAAAATTATGTCACACTGGGTGTAAATACTTTTAATTTTTGGATGAAGAAGTCACATTTTTTTTATTGTTTTTTATTTTTCTTTTTACTTTTTGTTTCTACTTTTAATTATAATTATTTGTTGTCTGTATTCTACTGGTTGTATAATCTATTTCTGTTGTTGTAACATTAATATAGATTTAAGTATTTTTTTAATACCATAATGAATATGTAAGTCATTCATTGTATGCTGTAGTTGCCTGTTTACGGAGGAACATTTAACTATGTTTTTATTATTTGTTCGTTAGATATATTTGTAATGAATAATGTATCTTCTTTTGGTAACTCTAAAATAAATAAAATAAAAATAAACTCCTTCCATCTGTCTCTATTTGCTGCCGTTACCGTCCATACGCAACTGAAACAACTTTTAGATCTGGCAAATGAGCAAACAGCCAGAGATCATGTATCATCATGATTCGTGATAATATACTTCAATTGAATTATAGGTGCATTGCTGGCATCTAAAATCGGGGAGGAAAAAGACCTAAAAAAGGACTGGAGGAAGAAAAGCTTTATATCTGTTTTCTTTTTCTAGGAGATAGTGGAGCCATGTAATGGTTGAACCGGTCTTTTCATATAGTCGTTCAAGTAATTCGACACCAATAAGTTTTCTTTATTTATTTTTTTATTCACTGGCCTGTCATAGTGGCGGCATTGCACCTGATGGAAAGTGCCAATGCCGCCCAGGCAGAGTATCCATTGGCATCGGACGGCAGTCCCATGCCAATGGAAACAATTATGCCGGCCTGCTAAGGTGCCTCTTCACACCACGGTGGAAGGACCCAGGATTGTAGGAAGGAGGGAACACGTGCGCCGGCAAACAATTCCACAGCCTGACGGTGCGGCACAAAAACGAATTTGAGAACCGTTTGGTTCGCGCCGGGATGGTGTGGACCGTCAAGCTATGGCTTCGCAAGCCAGCACGCGTGGTTCTGGTTAGGAATGGAGAGGAGGGGAGCAAGTTGAACAATTCTTCAGAGCACTCACCGTGATACAGGCGGTAGAACACGCTTAGAGAGGCGACATCTCTCCGGAGTTGTAGCGACTCTAAGTTTCTCGTAACGTCTGCATCATTCACAATGCGGATGGCCCGCCGCTGCAATCCATCCAAGGCATCGAGCAGGTACTGGGCGGATCCATCCCAGAGGTGCGAGCAGTACTCCATACCCGGCCGGACCTGCGCTTTATATAAGCGACAAAGCTGAACGGGCGTGAAAAACCGACGCACCCTGTTCAGGACTCCAACCCTGCGTGATGTGGCAGATATTACGCCCTCGATGTGATTCCTTGGATTGAGATCACAGCGGATATCCACACCAAGGATACTCAGGTCATTCCGCACTGAGAGGGGAGTACCCTGAAGAATGGGGAGGGGAGAGAACGGGGATTTTTTGCACGTGAACGCACACGTCTGGGTTTTCTTGGCATTGAACTCAACCATATTCCTGGAACCCCATGTAGAAATGAGATCCAAGGTCCGGTTGAGTTCAATGACAAGATCTTCGCGTCCCTTCACAGTTTCGACACGGCAACCCGGAGGCCCGCAGTGGTATCGCCCATGAACCGTGCTGTCATCTGCATAGCAATGAATGTTGCCAAGCGACAACATGTCATTGATATACAGAATAAACAAGGTGGGCGACAGCACCGAGCCCGGAGGAACCCCGGCATTTACCGACATGAGCGCCGAAGCGTGTCCGTCAACGATTACACGTATTCTACGCCCATGCAGACAGCCGGAAATCCACGAACACAGGTTGCCGGGTAGATCGTATGCCGGAAGCTTGGACAGAAGACCACGGTGCCAGACCCTATCAAGCGCCTTGGCAATGTCGAGGCTCACAGCAAGAGCCTCGCCACGCCGGTCAATCGCCTCACCCCAGCGATGCAGGACAAACGCTAGAAGATCACCCGTTGATCGATATTGACGGAATCCGTATTGTCGGTCACTGATCAACGAGTGGTCCTCCAGGTAGCGGACCAAATGAGCGTTTATGATCTGCTCCATGACCTTACACATCACTGAGGTGATAGAGATAGGGCGGTAATTGGTAGGGTCCGATCGATCACCCTTTTTGGGGATCGGTTGCACATTGGCCTCCCTCCAAGATTCCGGCACAACACCTGTGCGGTAGGACGCTCGGTAGAGGCGAGGCAGTGCTGGAGACAACACGGCTGCACAAGCCCTTAAAACCACCGCTGGTATCCCATCCGGACCACTGGCTTTCCGCACATCGAGAGACCGTAACTCACGCCGCACATCACACTGCCTGATGCGAATATCTGCCATTGAGAAACCGCAATCAGGCGGTGTAGGCAGCGACTGGGAACCACGGTCTTCGTGGCGGGAATTAGCCGCAAAGAGATTTGCCAGCAAGGCAGCCTTCTCTTGCGGCTTGTGGGCCAGCGACCCTTCTGGGTACCTCAGCGGCGGCAACGCTGGACGGCAAGTTAGATTAAACGGCCCTGGCCAACCTCCAATAAGCACGACTGCTAGTTGGGTGATCGGCCAACGCACGCCCAATCCTGCTAACGCGCTGGGCATCCGCCCTAACGTAGGCCTTCTTGCAGGCCTTGGAGGCACGGTTGTAAAAGTGATTTAATTTGTTGCAAGTGTATCATAATATTTACGTTATAGAAAAGAAAAAAAAAAACAAGTAAAAAATATTATTTATCACAACATTTTTATACAATTTGAGGCTGATATCAATTAGGTTTTACAAAGTGCAAAATTGCTAATTTCGAATCATATACAAAAATATTTCTTGAGTAGGTAAATATACCCATAAATACGTACATAAATATATGTAAGTATTTATTATAATTTAATTGAATGTAAGTTTATTGTGTGCATTTTGAATAAACCTTGAAATATCCATTTAAGCACCACAAATTTATTCTTGCTTTTTCCTGCTCGAATGGTTGTCTGGAATAGATCGCTTATGTATAAATATAAAATATAAATATAACTGTGATTTTGCTTCGTAGGTACCTGTTTTTTTGATGTGTGGTGTAATAATAAAGTTTTACAATGACTTTTGGGAGCATCAGCATCTCTTGGTTTCTTCTCTTATTTATGTTTCAAATAATGATGTCTGAAATTATTATGAAAAAGTACAAGAGACAGAATTATATTCTCTTCAGCCACAGGAAGTCTACTGCTGAAAATAGGCCTCCCAGAAGTATCTTCAACTCGACCTGTTGGAAAAGATGGATCATGGAAATATTTAAACTTGGCTTAAAACTAGAAACACAGCCTCCGTGGCGCAGTTGGATAGACGCCGGCTTTGAAACGAGGACCTGCGGGTTCGATTCCCGCACCGAAACAAATATTTGGATGAACCACAGATAATTGTTTCGGGTCTGGGTGTTATGAGACCGAAAAGTCTTTCGTAGTATTTTTTTTATTGCCCTGTAGGCATACGAGCTAGCGGCCCGCCTGATGGTAAGCGGCTACCGCTGCTCATGGACCTCCGCAGTACCAGGGGACCAGCACAACAAAGTCGCTGCCTACCTCGAGGAGAGTACTCTCCTTAAACCTCGTTTGAAGAAGGACAGGTCATAGTGCTGAGGAAACACCGATGCAGGGAGTTTATTCCAGAGCTTGCACATACCTGGTAGGAAGGAACGCTGGAAACGTACCGTTCGGGAGCGGTACGCCTCCAGGTGGTGGGAATGAACTCTACTGCGGAGACGTGTGGTGCGATGGTACATAGGCGACGGTGGTACCAACTCAAACAACTCTTCGGAGCACTCCCCATGGAACAAACGATAGAACACACAGAGTGATCCGAAGTCTCTCCGCAGTCATAACGGTTCCAATTTGTCCGTGAGATCGGGATCATTGACTATTCGACAAGCTCGTCGCTGCAAGGAGTTAAGTGGGTCGAGCTGGTATTTTGGGGCACCTGCCCAGAGGTGAGAGCAGTACTCCACGTGGGGCCGGATTTGCGCTTTGTAAATCTGTGACCCAACGTAAAGTACCGCTTGGCTCTGTTCAGGATTCCCAACTTCTTGCTCGCCAGTTTAGCTTTGTCCTCCAAATGACTCCTAAACTCGACCTTACTTGATATTTCGATGCCAAGGATTCCAATACTCTCGGATCCTTGGAGAGTAACTCCTTGGAATTGCGGCGCCATGACAAAGGGGTCCTTCTTCGCAGTGAACACGCAAACTTGTGTCTTCGAAGGGTTAAATTTCCTGATACCCACGACCTCAGCCCACGACACAAGATATGTTCTTAGTATGGGGTCACGAATTGTATTTATTATTTATTTACTAATATAGTTAAGCTTCAATATTTTTTAGGATTTCAATATTTTCGATAATTAACAAAATACCAAGCACTTGCCAATATTTAGTAGTAAAAATCTTCAATATCTTATTTTAGTGGTGGGCTAAAATTATTTTAAAAGACCATATGATTACAGTACGTTTGCCTATATATAATTGCAAAAAAACCTAATTGACAAGCGAAATGTCAATGTCAGCTAAAAACAAAAAATACAACCTCGAATTTATACTTGATTGAAGGCGCAAATATTGATTAAAATAAGCGTCTTCTGACGGAACATCGCCAATATTGTATTGTAATGTAATAAATATTTCTACAAATATGGCCCAGTTTAGACCAGCCGGTTTATCCGATGAAGATACAGACAGTGACGATTACGGATTTTATGAAAAACCTGTAAGTTATGCTGTTGCAGCATTTTCAAATTATTTTACCGTTATTAATTGCAATATTTTACTTTATTATTTTAAATTGGATTATTCTTTGCTTATATGTCGAACCGCAAACGTTATTTGTTTTGCACAGTTTGTCTGCATATCTATGGTAAGATTTGATATTACAAATTACTTTAATTTTAATATCTTATTATTTCAGGTCCGCGACTATCACTCATATGCAAACACAAGAAAAAAAAACAGAAATTAACTTGCAGGATGCCATCATTAATGGCAATGTGAATGAAGTTGAAAACATAATAGCCAATGGTATGCATATGATGGGTTAAAATTAAATTTATTGACTATGAACATTGTGGTATGTAGTATACATGCATCAACAAGTCCGAGTCAACAATAACCCAGAAGACTGTGCACTAATTTTAACATATAAAAATACAAATTTGCAAGCACTAAAACACACCACACACTTGTCAAACAGTACCTGCGCTTAAAAATTACAACAAATTATTAACAAACTGCTCTGATTTAAACCAACTTGTAAATTTGGAATAATCACTACATTAAAACTGGTATTGAAAAGAGCAACACTAGAGTTTCTTGCCCGTTCTTCTTTAGTGAAACCAGCTTTGCGAACTGGGTCATAGATGAAAAAATGGCTGAATCTAAATGATGTTGAACATTTTAATGGATTCAATTAATTATTTTCATTTTCATTTCCAATAATGTGTGTGAAAACTGCTGTTAACATGTTCATACTCATATCATTTATTAGTTTCAAGAGACTAATAGTAGTGGACTTGTAGAAAGCTATTAATATAATAATATAGTTTACTATTGCAAGACTTATGAGTTATGAGATTTTTTTGATTTCAGACTTGAACAACAAAGTGGACATAAAACTTGATAGCGGATGGACACCACTGATGCATGCATGTTTCCATGCTCAGGATAAAATTGTGAAGTTCTTGTTAGATTTGGGAGCAGACCCTAATTTGCATTCAGGTAAGTTTTAGTATCATATTTATACAGTGTGACAATAAAACACTCACCAATTGATAAGGTGTTATACAATCATTATTGTGTTCTATTTATAAGATCTATTACACTTAATTCAATAAAAATATCCTTATTATAACAAATTATAAGATAGGGAAACTCACACTGCTAACAACTGTAACAAACTAAGTGTGATGCCACATTACAGAATTGTCAGTATGTGTGTTGTTATTTTCAGAATTCAATACTTAATATCTTTATTGCACATCACATGTTATAAAGATGTTACAATATCTATTATACAAAAGTACAATTTGTACACTGTTGGGCACGGCAACAATTAAAAACTTCCCTACATTTTATTTGTTCTTAATTATATGTTTTTCTAAGTTTTTTTTAATGCTACAACTTGGATGGGACAGGGATTTTTTGTCATACCGTTAAAATTGATTGACTCAATCATGATCAATCCAATCAATAGTATTAAATATAAATTTCAGTTTAGAAAATAATATTTTGCTTCATGGTAAGCATGTTTAATTTCCATTTTGTGTACCCTAAGAAAATCTAATTATTATCAATATCACATTTCATCATTTCAGATTCTGTTACACCGATAATGGCAGCTTGTTCCAATAGTAGTGCAAATAATGACACTATTTACAATATTGTTACTAATCTTATTTGTAAGGATTGCATATTAAATATTGGTGATAAATATGGGCAAACACCTCTTATGAGAGCCATTAGTAGTAGCAGAGTGGCAGTGGTGCAGAAACTTCTTGATAAGAATGTTAATATTGAAATGAGAGATCAGCAAGGATGGACTGTGAGTAACTTTCAAAAGCAAAATACATATCTTTTAGTTCAATTTTTCTTAATTAAATATAAATACACGCAACAGTCACATACATAGTCTTGACGCCACTAAGATCCAGGCTTGTGTTGTGGGTATCAGAAACTACAAGAGACTTTTCAGTCTCACAAACATCCAGACCAGATCAAATACCTGTGAATCACACAAATATTGTCTCTATGCGGGGATCGAACTAACGGCCTCATGTTTCACAGTCAGAATATAACCAACTGAGCCACAGAGGCTATCTTAACTGTCTGAAATATACAAATATGTATAATGAACAATCAAAATCTCCATATCAAATTTTATTTGCAGATGAAGAAAAGGCTTGAAATAAGCAAATTCATTTCTGACACAACCAAGTTCCCCTACTACATTTATTTTTTCGTCTTTTGATTTGCTATGTACTACCATCTCCTTAAAGAGTAATTTAGCTGTGCTAAAGTATTGTAATGTATCAGCCCATATACGTCCCACTGCAGGGCACAGGCCTACGATTGAGAGTGGTTAGGCCATATAGTCCACCACGCTGGCCTAGTGCGGGTTGGCGGACTTACATACCATAGAAATTCTTATAAATCGCTATGGTATGCAGGTTTCCTCACGATGTTTTCCTTCACCGTTTTAGAGCTAAAGTATGGTTCTCCCTATTTCTTAATGTCTTAATGTACATAATATGATAATGTCAATATTTGATATTCCAGGCTCTGTTTTGGGCAGTTCATCACAATCAGCCAGAAATATTAGAAATGCTTGTAGCAAAAGGAGCTCGTCTCACAGAAGTAGATAAGTCTGGTCGATCAGTATTAGATATTGCCAAATCACATGACTATCAAAATATTATAGATTTACTCAAGAAACACCTCAACACAAATGATGATAAAGATGAAGCAGACAAAATGTATCTTGATGATGATGTTAATTCATGGCAAGATTATTATCCGGGAATTGAACGAGGAGAAAAGTAAGATAATATTCTGTAAATAATTTTAAAATTATGATATAGGAACTATTGTTTAAATTAATTTAATTTCAATAGGATTTAATTGAGATAACTTTAAAAATTATTCTAATATTGGTAGAAACTAGACTTATATTCTTGAAATATTAAATTATAATATAGTATTATTATCAAATATAGTCCCCCTAATTCATAAGTACTTAAGAGCGTTTATACCCTGCACGCGCTTTTTGGCTTAAAAACAGGACTTTTCAAATGAGTTAATAGCCACCAATAAACAATTTAAAGGAAAAATAATTATTACTAATTTTAAAAAAGGTTGTCATCTAGGGATTTTGGTGGAAAACATTATAGATCGATGGATAAGTTGTGAGTACTATACGGATTACTGAACACAAGTTTCGTTATTTAGGCTTTAAATGGCAATTTAGAAGCTTAAGATATCCGAAACCACTAAATATAAGATGAAAATAAAAATATTATCAGACTAATAAGACCCTTATGGAAGGATTTTGCTGAGAAAAATAATCTTTTTGTGTTTAGTTCCTGAAAAATAAAAATTTAAACAATGCGAAATTATTCAGAAACTCTCGTCAAGAACATATTTTTTTTCACCAACTTATCGTACATAATTTTTTATAGCAATTGCATATTACAATAGAAGAACATCTTATCAATAAATTACCATATTTATATTTCAACAAAATTAGTTTTCATGTTTTCTACAAATATTTTAAAAACCACTATAAAACACGCTGTCCGACATGGATCAAATCAGACCGCCGCAAGGCCTTCTAGAGGGACGACGTATCGCTCGTTGCTCCGGCCTGGCTGCAGTCGATTATGCCGCGCGTAGTAAAAATAGCCACGCGCGGAATGCGATTACCACATCTTAGTACTTTGGTAGTAAAATATTTAATTATTTTTATTACCTACAATGATTTTGTAGTGAGTATAAATTATGTTTCAGGTAATATAATGGGATGTAATTCCGAGGCTAAATTATGTTATGTATTGTAATATAAAATTAAATATATTTCGTAATTGTAAGGGGTTGTAAGGCCCCTAACACTATTTATGTGTTCGAACACGAAATGATTAATAAAACGTCCGTAGTGTATACTGATTGAACACTGATTTGAATGCAACTTAACAATGTAATAATAACGAAAATATGATTAGTATCCAAAATTTGTATTATTCTTTGCTTGCAAAGTAATATTTGTCTACTTATAATGCAAATAAAATATTTTTATGATATTATATTACAGTTACATTTCAATTGAATATTTGAAGCGCACGGATCAAAGTTGTTTGAGCCGATTGTATAGCGAGCCGACGCGGCAGCTCTACGCACACAGCTTTGGTCGCTTATGTGTGCATGAAATTAACGAAGAAATACCTATAGTTGACTTTGCGCGCAAGGTGTATACGCTCTTAACACAGTTTTCAAATGCCGTTATTTCGAGCTCACTCAAAAACTTTATTCATAAACATCAAAAACACTAATCCGCTATTTCACTTTAAAATGGCCGAGGCCCTTCTATAACCAAATTTTAAGTAGAAAAATAGCGAATATCTCTCAGCTGGTTATTTGATATTACCATAAAGTGTATAAAGTCACTTTATTTCTGTGGGGGCAATAATAGTTTGGATATGTTAAATATATGTTTGTTATCTCCTCTTAACATACACATACACAAACTCGCGCCCTTTTCTCAGAAGGAGTAGGCAGAGATGTCAGGACAACCACATTTTGCCTTGTATGTATTCGTATTCTTGTATACCACTTACCATTTAACATTTAACTAACATAATATGTTTATGTATTTGATTAGCCGTTTCTTATGAATAAGGGAGAATATGTACATTCTTTTTGCAATAAAACCAACCAACAGTTCATGCTTTTGAGGTATATGTGACACAAAACTTTTTTTATGACTTATTTGAATATTAGAACATGTTAATTTATTATTTCAGACCAAATTATTCTCAAGAAATTGGCCACTTCCTTTACGGCATGAATTGCGAGAGATTAACGCCTCTGATTAAGAGTACAGGCATGGATTTAAGAACATTTCTACTGTTGGAAGAGAAAGACATGATTAACTTAGGTATTGACATGCCATATGAACGACAAAGACTGAAGCGCGGCTTACGTAGTTTTCATTTAAGAGGATGGAAGCTGAATGCCGTGTCTGGACTTTACACGAAAAAAGTTGAAAATGTTAGGTAAGACTTATAAATATATTCCGTTTACACCGTCCCATCCATAGCAATTACAAATAGCGACAAACGGAAGTTTCGACTTTGTATTGTGTATATCGGTTACAGTTATTTATTTATTATATTTTTATACATTGTATACATGGGCGTAGCCAGCCATGGGCTCAGGGTGAGGCAGCAGTCTGAAATTATATGTAACTAGGGAATTATACCCACAGTGTTACCCGGTTATTTTTTTATACAAAAACGTTACATCCTATAGTACCCTGTATCTGGATGAATAATTCGAATGATCCAAAACACTTTTTTATTGATCTCGTAATCTAAGGGCGCCTTCAAATTAGTAGTATGAGGAAGCGCTGCAGTGGCGCCACTGTAGTGCGCTAACTGCGCCACTACTAGTTTTCATAAAAAATCTACAAGCGCCGTCGCAGCGCCATGTCATACACGCATTTCATTTTTGTATAGGGAAGAGACCTTAAATAATAATAAAACTAAGTGTGAATGCAGATCAACTCGACATTGTTTATTGAGGAACTTAAAAATTACCGTGCAATATGGGATCGTAGTTCTGAAAGTTATTCTTATCGCATTCATAAGAAAAAGGCGTGGGAATTTTCATGCAACAAAATTGAAAATTTCTGACGGAAAAAAATCAAGCGGGTGACTTATTTATGGCAAAGTCGTGTCATCTCGAGGAATTTAACCACCTATATGTTGAAGTAACACCGTAAACTGGCTTCTGTTCATTCATAAATATTTTTTGAACTTTTGATAGTATTGACTTATCTGATTATATTCACTATTATTATTTAAACAAAATAAAGGCAGGGAACGTTTTCTTACACGTTTTTTTATGTTCTCTTTTTCTTTCCAACAAAATGAACAAGAGCAATGCTTCTTCGTCGGAATCCATTGTGTAACTGACGAACTTCACTAGAATTTATTTATTTATGCTTCATATACAATAATGTATAAAGGCGGACTTAATGCCTGAGGCATTCTCTGCCAGTCTACCTTTGGTTGGTACAGAGAGAAAACAAAGTAGGCGCATAAATTAACTACTGCGACACAGATGCAAGGCTCGGAAACCGATTAAATTTCTAAACCGTATTCGGACATTGACCCTCAATAAAACTCAATTTCGGTTAAAGGTTAACATAATACCGGTTACTATGGAAAACCGGTTTTCACGAATTTAGGTTTTGGGAGCGATAATTAACCGGTTAAAACCAAGCTCAGTACCAAATACCTTCCGTCGTTCCTTATTTTTGCGTTTGCTCAGCTGCGTTCTATTTTATTCAGAAAGTTTTTAGTTTCATCGCGCACGGACGCGTTGCTTTAAATAATTACGTTGCTCATTTTGTGTTATCTATTATCAGCGTTTGCATTTTGAATTCACTATTTATTTTCTTACTATTGTTTATTTTTGACAGGAAGGTACCGTTTGAGTTTAGTTATTTTATATCATGTGACTGATTGTTATCTTTTTTTAACATTTTATGATTTGATTTTAAAATTTATAAGATTTAAAATTTTATTCAACTAAAAGTTTTGTCAACTTTTTGATCACTGACAACGTCCGAATCATGTTTTTTAATGGGTATCTTTATTCAATCCTAAGCCTGAAACTAATCTTACTAGTCACTTTTATCTAAGTGGCAAAATACTTCAATATAGATATTGACAATATCTTATGTTATTATGACTAGTAGATATAGGTGTAGATACCTATCTATACATACAGGGTATATCAAGACTGCTACCGAAAACGAAGCCGGGTGGTAGTTTAAACGACTTCAGACACAATGCAACAGAAAATGTTGGGAAAGAAAGCGACAATTATTTTTTTGTTATTTTTTTTATATGGTCGTATTTGGGTGGTAAATACATTTTTTCGCAAAATTATAGTGTATACCCTTTTATTTATAAACACTCTCAAGGTATAAAAGAGTTTGAATTATTATTTTAGCAAAAAATATGGATTTACCACCCAAAAATGACGATATTTAAAAAATGATAAAAAAAAATTGTCGCGTTTCTTAGCAAAATTTTTAGTTGCATTGTGTTTGTAGTCACTTAAACTACCACCCGGCTTCGTTTTCGGTAGCAGTCTTGAGATACCCAGTATAATAAAATTGAAGTGTCTGTTTGTAATATTGAAATAACCGTTTGTACTACATGTATATGAATATATATATAAGGTACATACAACAAAATAACATTTTTACAATTTTTGACTGTCTGTCTGTTTGTTCCGGCTAATCTTTAAAATGGCTGGACCCATTTTGACGGGGCTTTTATTGCCAGGTAGCTGATATAATAAGTTGTAACTTAGGCCACATTTATTTTAAAAAAAATATTTATTTATGTATTAATACTTTATTACACCACACAACTTAAAAAACATTTTAAAACAAAGCGCTAATATATGTGTAACAAGCGGCGGTCTTATCGCTATCAGCGATTTCTTCCAGACAACCTTAAAATGGACTGGAATGAATGGAAGCACGGAAGAAATGGGTGGTCACGGTATAGGGAAAAAGAGTGCAAAGAAACAAAACAGAATTTAAAGGCGAAAAAAAAACTTTTTTAATAAACATAAATAAACTACTTATAATATCAATATAATAATATACTACATTAACTATAGTAAATATGATACATAAAATATTAATATAGGAGTTTTTTTTTTAAATCAAGGTGATGAGTAATGTGATCTAAGATGTTTTTTAAATGTGGCTAGAGATTTGGCTTTTCTTATAGTTAGTGGCAGATCGTTCCATAAGCGAGCAGCATGAACTGTAAACGAATTACTAAGAAAAGAACTACTATGCTCGGGAATTGCCAGTGTCAAATTTTCTGAGGACCTAAGTGAACGTTCATGTGTGGTGCTAAGAAATTTAAAACGCTCTTTAAGATAGTTAAACATTACTTTATATTTCTAATATTTTATTTTAGAAATATAAAGTAATGTTGCAATGCCGAAGTACTGTCCAGTACCGTGCGCAGTTCACGCGCATGCCACCACTTGGCCGTCACGTCGGGCGTCTCCCACCACTGGGCCGCACGGTGGGCTGAAAATCGCGTTTCATGGACATTCAAATTTTTTTTCGAATTTGACGGGTTTTTTAATTGTAATCTATTAAAACATGCTTGTTCATGATACCTTTTAAGTATGAAGACATAAATCACAGGAAAAGGTACACTTTCGATTTTTTTTCGAAAATGTTGTATGGAGAAAACCATAAAATAAGCTATATCTCGGCTGGCACAGGAATGGCCGTTATTTCCTCTCGCATGAATTTTGCTCTATTTTTTTGCAATTTTTTGATGTATCACACCACAGGGGGCAAAGCGCGGCTTTTGAGAAAAAAAATCATATAAAAAAAATATATATTATTTCCGTTGACTTCAATCTTGGTTGGCAAATTTGAACCACATGTCTCTAAAAATAATAAATAGCGGTCACAAAACAACTTTATTGCTGGTTAACCCTCCCAATTTCACAATAATAAATAATACACGGCTTATATCAAAGAAATATTTTTTTACCTTACTTGTTTATGACACACAAATCGGTCTTGGATACTCGAACTTTTCCAAACAATGGATAAATTTTCACCTGCAAGTACTTACTACTTACTATTGTTTTGTTCCTAATTCACTTATTTAAGACCCAATAAACAAAAAAAGGCAGCTGCGTAATTATGATGGGTCATTATAATGACACAGGTGCATAATGATTTTGTTATTTATTTAAGAAGTATAAATAGACATTTGTTTGCTGTAATTTTTCAGTTTACCTCGATTTGTGCTTGTGTAAACATCGATTATAAACACGGAAATGGAAAGTTTAGCAAATTACTTAGACTTGTTTATGATTTTGAAAAACACGGGTAAGTACAGTGACTTCCTTTCGTTACATAACAATGTCGGTTCATGTTTGAATTTAAACCTTTCAGATGAAGACAGTCTTACGTTGAAATTATACTGTAGAAGATTTACTCATACCCTTGTGAAAAATTGGAAGCGATCTCATCGAAAATTAGAAGATTTTTTGAAAGATTATGAGGACTGGCTTCAGTGTGATATCGATTGGCCAAGTTGCATTGCAGAACCGAAGGCATCAGATGTTGGGGCATCCGAATCTCATATCACCCTCGAAAGTCCAGTCCTTTCCACATCTTCGTCCGGTGCACCATACACAAGTAAGAAGCGTTTGCCACGAAAACCATTTCAAGATTTAGCAATGAAGCAAAAGAAGAGAAGGACTGAAAGTCAAATAGAATGTGAGTCCAGTGAACTTGCATACGCTACTGTGCGCAAAATGAGACAAGAAGGTTTGGACAGTATAGCTGCTGCTATTGAGTATATGATAAAACATTCAGAAGCTGCTGATAAGTTTAACGCAATTACCAAAAAATCATGCCCCAAGCCTGTTTTTACACCGGAGAAAGCACTTGGTCTATGTTTATCATTAAAGTTGTCTAAGTGGCAATATATAACATTAAGGGAAACAGCAATTCGGGAAGGTGCGATGGAATTGTACCCATCATACTATAAGATTCAGCAAGCTAAATCTCAGTGTTATCCTGACAAGGAGACAATTACAGTTACAGATACAACAGCCAAAATGTCCCTTCAGGCTCTTCTAGATTTAACAGTTAAAAGGATTTTGAAAAGTGTACCTGTATGTGGCGATAGAAAAGAACTTATTTAAGTGGGGTTTTGATGGTGCATCGAACCAGAGCAGGTATAAACAGAAAATAGAAGACGAATATAATGATTCCAGTGTTTTCATGACCTCGTTAGTTCCGTTAAAGCTGACCGATGGTAACGAAGTCGTATGGCAAAATCCAAAGCCCTGTTCAGCACATTTTTGTCGTCCAGTGCAGTTTAGTTTTGTTAAAGAAAATAAACTTGTGGTTACTGAACATTTGAAGGAAATTGAAGACCAGATCAAGTTGCTAACAATTCTATTTGACTTTCAGTCCTTCTCTTCTTTTGCTTCATTGCTAAATCTTGAAATGGTTTTCGTGGCAAACGCTTCTTACTTGTGTGTGGTGCACGGGACGAAGATGTGGAAAGGACTGGACTTTCGAGGGTGATATGAGATTCGGATGCCCCAACATCTGATGCCTTCGGTTCTGCAATGCAACTTGGCCAATCGATATCACACTGAAGCCAGTCCTCATAACCTTTCAAAAAATCTTCTAATTTTCGATGAGATCGCTTCCAATTTTTCACAAGGGTATGAGTAAATCTTCTACAGTATAATTTCAACGTAAGACTGTCTTCATCTGAAAGGTTTAAATTCAAACATGAACCGACATTGTTATGTAACGAAAGGAAGTCACTGTACTTACCCATGTTTTTCAAAATCATAAACAAGTCTAAGTAATTTGCTAAACTTTCCATTTCCGTGTTTATAATCGATGTTTACACAAGCACAAATCGAGGTAAACTGAAAAATTACAGCAAACAAATGTCTATTTATACTTCTTAAATAAATAACAAAATCATTATGCACCTGTGTCATTATAATGACCCATCATAATTACGCAGCTGCCTTTTTTTGTTTATTGGGTCTTAAATAAGTGAATTAGGAACAAAACAATAGTAAGTAGTAAGTACTTGCAGGTGAAAATTTATCCATTGTTTGGAAAAGTTCGAGTATCCAAGACCGATTTGTGTGTCATAAACAAGTAAGGTAAAAAAATATTTCTTTGATATAAGCCGTTTATTATTTATTATTGTGAAATTGGGAGGGTTAACCAGCAATAAAGTTGTTTTGTAACCGCTATTTATTATTTTTAGAGACATGTGGTTCAAATTTGCCAACCAAGATTGAAGTCAACGGAAATAATATATATTTTTTTTATATGATTTTTTTTCTCAAAAGCCGCGCTTTGCCCCCTGTGGTGTGATACATCAAAAAATTGCAAAAAAATAGAGCAAAATTCATGCGAGAGGAAATAACGGCCATTCCTGTGCCAGCCGAGATATAGCTTATTTTATGGTTTTCTCCATACAACATTTTTGAAAAAAAATCGAAAGTGTACCTTTTCCTGTGATTTATATCTTCATACTTAAAAGGTATCATGAACAAGCATGTTTTAATAGATTCCAATTAAAAAACCCGTCAAATTCGAAAAAAAATTTGAATGTCCATGAAACGCGATTTTCAGCCCACCGTGGGCCGTCACGTCGGGCGCCTCCCACCACTACTCCTACCAACGAATCAATAAAAATAAATAAAATAAAGTTTATTTCTGAACCAACAAAGAATGTAATAATAAAAATGTTGCTATAATAACTGAAGTAGTTGTAACTGTATCGCAGTTATTAGGCCCTCCTTATAATATTAGCTTTCGTAGCTATCATAAAATATGACAGTTAAATTAACATGATAAAAAGACTATACTAAGATTATTAATACCATCGGTCAACAGTTGTTTCAAAACTTGAGTTATGTCATTCGATGATAATTTTTGAAATTTTCATATCGAAAGAACGAATAAATAATATATTTTTTCTCCCCATCACAACTGTTGAATAGTAGGTAACCGATCCACAACTTTAAATTAAGTATTAAACAATTTTAATTCAAATTGTTTGTGTTTCAAAGTGTTGCCAGGTGACCCGCTTTACGCGGGCCGTCCCGCTTTTCAGGGGTTCGGTGACGCGTCCCGATTGAACCTTCGGCGGGACGCCAAATGTCCCGCTTTTTGACCACCCCTCTAAAGTACGAATAAAAGCCAAATATTGCACATTTTTATCACTGTGTTTCGCGATTTCTTTCAAATATTTACCTACAAAGTATCAAATTCGCTTCTAAGCTTGTTTCCAAAGACTTATTTCAAAAATAAAATCAAAAAGTAATATTTTAATATAGGCGTCCCGCCGAGGAATTCAAAATCCCGCTTATTTTAATATCTTGTCCCAAATTGTCAAACAATAAACCTGGCAACACTAAATACAAAAGACGAGGAACGAGCCCGCACGCGGTATCTTGACATAAACACATAAGATGTCACAACACGAATCTACCCGAACCGCACACGGCACACGTTTGACCTTGCATCGTGCCTTGCGTATTACTTGTTTTGGAATTGACCGGTTAATACCGATACTAAACCGTTCATGCGGAAGTAACCGGTAACCTTTATCGTTTGGGTTAGTTTGAAACCGTTCATTATTTTAACCGGTAAACGTAGGAGCGATATATTTTACCGGTATTTTATCAGAATTAACCGCTCTCTTTAAAACCGGTTCCGAGCCCTGCACAGATGCAACAAATCATCAATTATTTTTGGTAGCGCGACTGCAGAGGTTCCTCATACTTCTTATTTGGAGATGCCCTTAGAGTATTCCTAAAGAGGGAGCGTTGTATATACATGCATACACTTTCGTCTTCATATCGTAAATATTTTTTTCTCGTAATGTTGGTAACAATTCTAACTATTTAACAACAAATTGGTATTAATTCAGTTGGTAACCGATATTAAGTATAATTATTTTTTATTTATTTATCATTCGTCTTTCTTTATTTCCCTTTTTCAAATAATTTGTGCATATTGGACAACCCCTCGAATGTCATCCAATAGGAGGGCAGACAAAGGTGGCTTGCCACCACCATTTTTATCTACGTTTTTGAAGTACCAGCGCTCCCTCTATAAACAAATAAATAACACCCAACAGTCACATACATAGTCCTGACCCCAAACTAAGATCGAGTCTTGTGTCGTGGGTATCAGGAACTACGAGAGACTTTTCGGTCTCACAAACACTCAAACGCGAAAGAAATATTTGTGGGCCGCACAAACATTTCTCTCGGTGCAGGGATCGAACCCGCGGCCTCTCGTTTCACAGGCGGCGTCTAACCGACTGCGCCACGGAGGCTGTCTCTATAAGTATATCTATATATTATAAATACTCTAAGTTCGCAATAAAGGTGCCGAAATAGAAATCCTACAGAAATAAAAAATCGATAAGTGACCTGTGATATTACCACTACAAGAGAGTTGACGTGACTCGCCTAATAAATAGAACTTAAATGAAACAATTATAAATATATTATTTTACTGGTGGTAGGTCTCTCATATGTGAGAAGCCATCTGGGTAGGTACCACCGCAATGTCTATTTCTCCCGTGAAACAACACTGCTTAAATGCACTGTTGTGTTTCGGATTGAAGGACATTGTAGCCAGAGCAACTACTGGACATATTGAGACTTAACATCTTATGTCTCAGGATGGCGAGCGCAGTGGAATATTGCTACTGTTCATGAGCGGTCGTATCGCTTACCATCAGGCGAACGGCTTGCTCGTCTCGCCATTCAATGCAATAAAAAAAAAAAAAATTGTAAAACAAGAAATGGAGCCCCTTTTTAAAGTTTTATTGAATACCTACGTACAGCCTATTAAAATATTAATGTATTAGCCATTATAACTGAGCACACCATATATATTGTTTCTTTCTAATAAATTTTCCATTTTATTAATTAAATCATATTTTTATTTTGTTACATGCACACAGAGATTTCCAAATACGGGAATAGTGTAATATTTACTTTATTATTTCCTTTTTGTTTCAGTGTTCTGGATTGTTTAACCACGTTAGGTAATCATTTACAACAAATATATATTTTAGAAGCCACTCTACAATATACTCTACGTGAATATGGAAAGATACAAAATCAAATAAAATTCGAGCCGCCTGATTCGCCTACGTTGGGGAAAATTAAATCAGCTGCCAAAAATATGCTCAATAATATTAATAGTATTAGAAGAGAAATTAAAAATATGAAAGTTATACTTAACAAGGTAAGTCCAAACACAATATACCGGGTATATCAAGAGTGCTCCCGAAAACGAGACCGGGTGGTAGTTTTAGTGACTACAATCACAATGCAACTAAAAATTTGGCAAAGAAATGCGACAACTTTTTTTATCATTTTTTAAATATCATCATTTTTGGGTGGTAAATTCATAGTTCTTGCTAAAATAATAATTTAAACTCTTTTATACCTTAGAGTATTTATAAATAAAAGGGTATACTCTATTATTTCAGGGAAAAAAAATGTATTTCACCATAATATATGCTTGACCAGTGTTTTTTAAATACTTTCTCTGGTTTTTTTTCCGTTGACTTACGTTTCTGGTTCTTTTCTTAGATTTTACAGTACTTGCTTGTTCAGTACTTGGTTGAATATTCTCAGAGGCTGCATTATGATGTACAATTGTAACATTAGAAACACGTTTGGAGCAATTTCCAGAGATAGATAACTTGAGCTGGAAGAACCGCTGCTAGAGGTGGAAGAATCACTGCTAGAGCTGGATGTTCTACGGATTGGCTGAAAACCTTTCTTTTGTAGCTTTTTTCGCGGAGGTTCATATTCAGATCCATCACTCACGGAAAAATCTTCATTACTGTCAGGGTCTATTTTATTGGCATTCGAGATATTGTCTCGCTTTAGCATAGTTTTTTCTAAGGTATTTTCTGGCATTATATCTATGGTAACAATATTAGAAGAAACTATTTTTCCATCATCTGAAAGGTTCAATCTTTTGCTATCTTTCGTTGCGATATTCTTTACTTACTTTACTTTAGGTAATTGGTGAAATTGAATCTGCGTTTACTTCTTGTGGAAGTACGTGGTGGCCTGTTGGTAAACGGACTAGACGCGACTGCCAACATGTACACGGTGGTCGCGGGTTCGAATCCCAGGGCACACCTCTGACTTTTCGGAGTCATGTGTGTATTGATAGTCAATCACCACGCACTAAAACGGTGAAGGAAAACATCGTGAGGAAACCTGCATACCATAGCGATTTATAAAAATTTCTATGGTATGTAACTCCGCCAACCCGCACTAGGCCAGCGTGGTGGACTATATGGCTTAACCACTCTCAATCGTACTCTCGATTGTAGAGGAGGCCCGTGCCCTGCAGTGGGACGTATATGGGCTGATACAGTTACTTCTTGTATTAAAACTGTGTCCACGTCATTATGACATATTATGCTCCTGTCAGCAGCCGACAGATATTTTTTTGTGTCGTAAGAAGTACTGGTGATATTATTTATTGAAAAACGAGAGGATTCTAAATTGGAAATTTAATCATTGTCCTGATCTTCCGAAAAGTTTGCTAACCAGGTTTCATGTAATGTATTATTTTCCTTTAAATTATTGTCTTGAATGGGAATCAAAGAAAGATTTTTTTTACTTCGGGAACCCTTGCTCTCTGAAATAAAAATATAAATATTTATTTATTTTTTTATAATGCAAAGGCAACGCCTGAATTGAGGTGCAGGGTGCAGGAGGATAAGTAATTGTTGTAAACACCCCACGCTTTGTAACAATAAAATATATGTATTTTACTCCATTTTCTTAATTCAGTATCAATTATTTTTACTTTTTTAGTTGTATATCTTATTAAAGCGTGTATTTTAGTTTTTTTTTAACTATTAGTTTTTTAAACTAAACAGCTAGAACTTATGATACAAAAAGATGGAATTACAAAGTCACAAGTATTTTTATTATAACTTTCTAAATACTAATATTGGGCCATTATAGCATTTTTATAGTATAAGACATTATAGATCCAATAGAATATTTCAAAAAATAATATAAATGAACCTATAAAAACACTTTTTAGTTAGTGACTTTGTAGTTCCAATTTGTGTAGTTAAGTATAATAATGTTGGATCAACAAAAACGTTTTATAACAAATGCCTTTGTAGCTCCAAATTTTTTGGAATTTATATAAAAGAATTGAGGTCTTTAAAATAGATACGTTTTTGTCGCCCCAATAAGTGAGAATAAAAATGGTCATAAATACCTTTGTGCGGCTATAGCTCCAACATACGTCAAACACTCGCGGGCGCGGGGGCACTACTGGCCAATGAAACGTTGTCGGCCCAAAACGCATGAAAAATCCACCAATAACCACAAAGGCACATGCGCCATCTAGCAGAATTTTGATATACTTTCGCGGATGTTTTTGTTGCCCCAAGTATAGTTATGATTCAGAAACAATTTGGCATACTTAGTTCGATTTTGCAATTTTGGCTATTTATGACTTTGTTGCACCGAAGGTGCTATATGAAAAAAGTACGAAAATCAAAATCGTCGCTTTTTTTTTCAACATTTTCTGTGGCATTGTTTCTGAAGTCGCTAAAACTACCACCCGGCTTCGTTTTCAGTAGCAGTCTTGATATACCCTGTATACATACATTATTTTTACAAACACTTTTTTTTTAATCTTCTACAATATCAACTGTTTTTAACTAATTCCGGCAAAAAGCCAAAAGGAAAGCGCAAGGTTTTTAGTAGTCTGTGTATTTTTGTAGTTACGTAGGTTTTCGTGATTTACGTAGGTTGTAGTGATTTGGATGCCAAATCAAAAAGGTGAAAATTCTGACTTCACAAATAAAAAAAATATATTATATAAAGGTAGTTTAAAAACTGGAACTCAAAAACAGAAAGAAATAATTAAAATGTAAAGAAAAAAAGAACTAAAGTGGAGTAGATGGTGATTGCTAGCCTCGTCCTATTAAATTCTAATAAAATAAGTCCTTAAGTTATGTTAGCTTTCTCTTTATTGAATTTAGTTCTACTTAATTCGTTCGGTATTTATAAGTTATTTATAAATTGATAAATGTAGTATCAGAACTTATCCACGGCCACTAGGCAATAAGATACGAACTTAAGACTTCACGACTAGTCTCTACAAAATAAAACCTTGGACTGATTCCTCAAATTGCTCTTTAAGGCATACTGGAGGCTGTGATTTTTTACGAACGAAACGCAAACGAAAAACAGATATCATAAGTCTTGCTCAAGTCCCTAGAACAAGGAAAATCTTATCACTATAAAAAAAAGGAAAAACCATTTCTAATTCATAAAGTTCCATTTGACATATCTCAAAATTGTGAAATAGGGATGATGTCAAATAAATCGGTTAGTACAATATCCGATTATTAACGAGATATCGATACCATTTGTTTGTATTTCTTAATCGATTACACTTTATATTTTTAGTTTACATTATTTCGTTTTTTTTTATGTACATCTTTATCCTAATGAGACATCCACAATTGCAGAAGTCTCTTTAGTATTAAAGAACAAAAGCAATGATTTCTTTATTACTAGCGGCCCGGCCCACTGAGTCGAAATGGCAATTTTTTGTGACACGATTTTTTTCGGAATTTCCAATTTATTTTGACGCCAATGGTTCGATATTATCATTCCTTACAATATTCATTCTTTGTACATTTTTGTTTAACCCTATAATTTTGGCTAAAAAAATATTTTAGATTTTTGATGTATGGAACGCACTATAAAACCCTAAATTTCTACGAAATCCTGCTAGATCCTGCGTTGAAACCTTATTTTTCTGAATCTTGGTCTGTTCTACTGATTATCAATACACAAATGACTCCGAAAAGTCAGAGGTCTGCCCTGGGATTCGAACCCGCGACCACCGTGAACATGTGGCCACCACATAAAAAAAATTTGTTAAATTATTAAATTGTTAAATTATTGCCTTTAATTAAAATTATTATTACATTATTTATTGATGGTTGTTCGTTGATAGTATGCTTGTTAGCTGATAATTCAGTACTTTTTAAAATTAGAAAACAACTGGATTAAAACTGCTCGATTATTTCTATATTTTTACCGATTATGGGTATACAAATCCGTTTGCATAGTCTTAACTCTACACATGGAAGACCTAACGACGCGACGTGACTTTGTAATGACGTCTAGTAAAAAAGTATGTTGTTCAATGTTGTTTAAAATGGTTGTTTTGCTTTATTTAAAGGATTTAAATTTAGTTATTATGGATTGTAAATCCTGTGATAAAATAAGAATAGCTTCATAATTCCATGGTTTTACAAAGTTATTTATGATAGAAGTATGAAATGTCAAATGGAAGTTTTTGAATTAGAAATGGTATAACCATAATCTTTTTTGTTTCAGATAAGTAGCAATAATCCGCAACCCGCGGATATTATCACAGAGCCTACCGCCCAAGACATTGCCATAGGATACCTCACTGAAGTTGTTATTGTGTGTTCAATAGGTTTCTTGTTATACCATGCCAAAAATTTTATTATTAATACGTTCAGAAAATAAACTGTCAATTATGTTATTTTTGTTAATTTTTCTTATTCATAAACCGCATACATTATAGTAGTCACTGTTATGACAGAAATATTTTATTTTCATCGTACTTGTGTTTGTACGCAAAATAATGTGAAAAATCAATCATAGTCTAATAGCCTATTATGCCGGCTTGGAGTAACTCGATATTCACAGGAAGAACTTGCATGAAGCAATATGAAAAGTACTCCAGTATCGTGGATGATGGTCACTCTCGTTGTCGATACGTTTGATAAACAACAAGTTATAGGCCAGCGATGGCTAACCAATGGCACGAGTGCCATTGACGGCACGTGGCGTTATATTTTGGGCACGTTACCGATCATAAAGTTCAGTTAGCACTGAGGAAAAAAACCTCTATTTATTAAATTGTCTCAAAACAAGAAACATATTCAGCGCACTTTTTTACTCCAGTATAGCAATTTTTTACAATAATATTAAAAATAAAATTATCTGACGGCATGTGTATGGGCTTATTCATTTTTTTTATTAAATGGTCCCGTTGATAGAGTAAAATTCGCCATCCCTGTTAATTGTAAAAATGCCTTCAATTGTTTGTAGAACAAACAATTGAAGGCATTTTTACAATTTACAAGATCATATAAGCGCTATACTATGCTATTCAATCACGCTATATATAACGCTTGCAAGAAAGAATAGAGGAAAGCTTACAAATATTCCGCAAATATTCTTATAATGTAAGCATATCCATCTGCTAGACATGTTTGACCTATCTTAACGCGATAATGATCATTACGTACACATAGGATCCGCGCGTAACAACATCAATACAAAGCAAAGAATGGGTATTCCGTATTGTGCCACACACGGGGAGGATTATTTTCAAGAACCTTCGCGTGCCTTGCTGAGTAACATCTGGGAGAGCACAATTTGTTCGTTAACCTGACGTAATCTTGACCGGAGCCTTGCTGGCTCCTACCTTCCCGAATGATTTTCGCCATTTCTCTTAATCCCCCTATGATACGACATATAGATCGTGTATTTGGATGTTCGACGTCCGAAGTTTGATAAGTTTTTCACTCCTAAAACCAATAGATACTATTTCTCTATTATACTTATAATTTTCTACGAACTTAATGCCTACGAAGTACGATAAAGGATTCCAATATTCAGTGGAATATCTAGGCACAATAAAGAAGTTTTACGTACGACGTCCGAACATTTGTACTGCTTATCGGATAATAAAGTACCGCCGCTGGCGTCAATACTGGTGTGACTCAAAGGTCAAAACTCTTACAACTTCCCGGATCACATCAGGCCAGTGTTTTTTTTTTTTTATGGAGCTCAGAAGTTCATTGTCGACTCGCTCCCATCGCTTTCTTTAAACATAACCAAACTAGTTCAGTGTCTTTAAATAATCTATTTTAATGGATAATTTCGCCAGACTCAGAAATTAGGTGCCTACAACGTGTGTTATAGTTATTTAGGTCCTTTTTATTATGTATCCAGTTTGTTTTACCTGCCCACATCACACAAGAAGTGGATTCGGGGCAACTTGCTTTCTCTGTTCGAAATGGTTTGGTTAATGATTTTATAATCGTCTCCCTGACACAATTAATTGTGTAACACAAGTAATAATTATAAAAAAATAAAAATCGCACACAGAGTTTTTCCCCGAAATCGATATCGAATACAAGCTCGACCATACCAGAACACATATAATTTACAGATAGTAATTCAACACCAAATATATAAAATAAACTGTTTCTGAAAAGTGAATTTAATGAAATATATTTAAGAAATCCTGTTAGTTATTTCAATGTTTTATCTCTTATCCCAAGAAGCTAGTTCCTTTCAGTACAACGCTTATATCATATTTTATTCCAAATAATTATCGTCCATACCTAACTATTACAATCCCTGCTAACCAGGTCAATAATTTATATATTATTGAGTCCATGAAGTGTTGTATGTTTTCATTAGATTATCTTTGGTTTATCATGAATGTTCTTCGAATTTACAATCCATTTGACCTATAAAGCAGCGGATGTAATGAACGGCAGTAAGGCAACATAATATCCATCACATAGCACGCCCATTCGTCTGATGAGTCATAAATTTTGACTCTTCACTGTTGCAATGCCACATAATGTGTACATCAAAAGTTATGATCGTCACTTGCAAATAATACAGCGGGTCAGCCTTGTCACCTATTTCCGTTGATGTCCATTTGGCAGTGCGAGTCTGCATACTGAGCAGTAATTAGAACCCGTTTATAATTGATGAGAGGCAGTCATTACTATTAGTTGCGATCATTATTCATACTCTGCAACGGGATAATCTCTATACATCACTTGTGCGTGTAAAACACACGCATATGTTTCGCTGTTTTTATGTTTCCGTTTGTGTCTGAACACTATCGCGTCATCGGGTGAATTGCTTCTGAAGATATGCGTAAACACAAGAATGACGAAAACAACCCAATTTGTTCGACTGAAAAGTCTGTCTAAATCCGGATTTTTTCACATATGTACATCTTAAAGTATGCAGTATATTGTCGAAACGTTAATAATGTATCTGGATAATCGTGCTGAAACGAGAATGTTGTTGTGTTAATGTCACCGTGTTTTCGACGCGGCTGTAGAACATTAAATGTAATTTATGTGTGTTTCGCAAAATGACATCACAGGCTGTAGACACGCTACTTAATTTACTCATTTTACACATCAAATATATATGCAAATTATTTAGGTAATTAGTTTTGTAAAATGAAAAGCTTTGATCCTAATGATTTTCATCAACACGTTATAATAGATTAATTAGAATACACTATTAGTCTATAACTTATGTTGGGCATATCTACAACCGATAACGATTTTACTGATATAACATTTTTTATGATCCTCATAAATATATTTTAACGTGTTCATGTTTTATATGTTTAAATAGTTGTAGAATGATTTTTGTTTTAACAAAATATTTTTTGATGTAAGGATCTATTTGATATGGTTAATGTTCTGGGTAAAATTCTTTAAAAGACATGAAAGAAATGAAGAAGCTTAAGATTAAAAATAGCTGATAAAAATCTTTCGGTCAATGACTTTACAAGAATGTGCCAAAAATACTAAACCGACATTTAATCAGCGAAGCGACTGAGCCAAAAGAGTGAATTAATCAATTTAATGTTTCTTGTTAAATATAAAATTTGCTATCGGCTATCTCCTGAATAGGTAATGTAATAGCAGGCTACAGCCGCGAGACGCGACGGTTCTTCGGGAACCGCGAGGACTCTGGTTCAGTTCAGAAATCAGGCAATTCTCCATTAGTCTCCTAATTTGAAACTTCCATCAGAAAGCGGCGAAAAATTGTGTTATAGAAAATAAGCTAAATAATTCTGAATCTTCCATAAAAATACGTTACACTGACCGCGCAAATACGTAAACAGTTCGATTTATGGTAAGCAGTGGAAATATTTCCGTGAAGGTTCCCTTCATTCGTGAGAAATTACCTCAAATGAAGTGAATTTACCAACTTCTGTGATATGCCTAGCGGGTAAGACTTTTAATCAGAAGCCTTTTTATGTATACCTACTGTTTAGCTCCTCCAGACGCTGCAATCCTGTCATGGCGACCGTAGGATTCAATATACTTACATAAAAATACGCTCATGATATATTCCTAGATATTATCTGTATGTGCGAAAAAGTCTTTGAAGTTTGACTAGTGTGCCAGGCCAGTATGCGCACTCGTTTTGAGCTGTATTAAGTAGCGGTCAGCTGTACGAAAAAGAGAGCTTTGAGAACTTTTGCCCGTTTAAAAACATAAATAACTTATTATAAAATATTTTCCTTTTAACTAGAAGATAGAGTTCTATCCTAAATATGTTTTTATTTGGAAACCACTGTTACAATACATTTGCTGGTGTATTTATTGGTATCAAAATCAGGTCTGCAGTCGTCATATAAAGACGTTTTGGTGTTAATTTCACCAGGCTGTTGCAACAGGTTACCTTCATTCCGGTTGACGCAGGTGCTCAGCGGGCACGGCTGCTTCGGTGCGTACCTGTGTCGCGTAGCCGGAGCTGAGGAGTCCGCCGTGTGCCACCACTGTGGCAACTGCCGCGAGGACACGGCCCAGCACACACTGGAGGAGTGCCCAGCCTGGGATGAGGAGCGCAGCGCTCTCACTGCGGTTTTGGGTGGAGACCTCTCGCTGCCGGCCGTGATCGCCGCCATGGTCGGCAGCCAGAGGTCGTGGCGAGCCATGCTCTCCTTCTGCGAGCGCGTTATGTTGCAGAAGGAGAGCGCCGAGCGGGATCGTGAGCAGAACGATCCCGCTCGTCGTCATCGCAGACGAACAACGAGGCGCCGGGACGCCAACTAACCCGACGCCGCAGATGCCACACGGGGCCGCCTTCCCTATCCTGGCGGCCCCCGAGACGTAGCGCTACAAGCGTCAAAAAGCCGCGTCGCTGTAAGCGGCATTGCACGTGGAGGCGGTCCTGGCGCGTCTATTGAGCGGTATCCCGGGGCCGTCTCCAAAGTGCGCCGATGGTGGCCAACGCGGGGTTTTTAGTCGGTATTTCGGTGCGCAGACTACGATGGGGACCCGACCCAGCATCACGTCTCGCTGGGCCGGAAGGCGCACCGGTGAGTCCGACACACCCTCGCCCCTTCGGGGGCGGGATGGTCCGTAAAGGAATTTTCCCAGCGAGAAAAAAATAAATAAATGAATAAAGTGAGATAACCTGCCAAGCTTATTTTATGATCCCATACCAGCCAAACCTTCTCGGTAATTGTCACGCATTAGTGTGTTATCAACCGAAAAGCTATCTAGATAACTCTACTATTGGAGTAGACAAACGAAGAGCACTTGAAAAAGTTGCATGAGTTTGAAGTACTTTGTTCGTAACTTAAGGTATTATCTAACTGCAATTGATATAAGATCCTCCTATATTTCACTAAGCTTCAGAGGGACTTAGTATCTCTTAGAAAAAAATGGCGAAATTTTCATGCTTATCGGCATGTTGGGCATACCTATTTCACATAATTGAAATCAAGCATAAAATTACCCATAATAAATCCTGTAAGTTTAAATTGTTACCGTTGTACATTGTTGCTTTATAATTGATCTATTTGACTGTTAAAGTCTTTAGGTATCTAAAGTTTATATCTCAATGCTTAATAACTTTGTCTTCTTTGCTATTAAAGAAAATGAACAATATTTAATTAAAAATTTTAAATACCTATTATAAATTAATGAACTAAAAACAATATGTCTACGTGATGTCGAAATTCGAAGATTCTAAGTGTAAAAAATGAATGAAAAACATGGCACTTTTGTGTAGGCGCCAAACTCATTATGTGTATTTGCCAAAAAGACAATAAGAACTGCGTTAAAAATGGTTAGTTATTATGTTCTGCATCGTTGAGAATCCAAGCAAGATATTGTAAGTCTGTAAATCAATATACAATTTGATGTAAATGTAAATTCAATTTTCTTCAATTATAACTATGTGGTAGAGTCGTGATAGAGGTACAGTTAACACTGTAGGTTCCTTATACTACAATACATTTGAACCGAGTATACCACTATAGCATAGAAAACCAGCGTGAAGCGACAATTTTGCTATAGAATTTTGTTTGGTGTTTGAGTTTACCCTCTAGTATACTTTTTATCATCTTTTTACTCCCATTTTGAGAGAAAAGCAAAGATTTTACGATCCAACGGTTGTAGCTTTCTTTCTCCTTATGAGCGGTGGAAATCACTTATCATCATCATCATATCAGCCACAGGAAGTCCACTGCTGAACATAGGCCTCCCCCAAGGATCTCCACAATGACCTGTTGGAAGCGGCCTGCATCCAGCGACTTCCTGCGACCTTAGTCAGATCGTCCGTCCACCTTGTAGGCGGGCGTCCGACAGTTCGCTTGCCTGTACGTGGCCTCCACTCAAGAACCTTTCGGCCCCAACGGCCATCGGTTCTACGAGCTATGTGCCCGGCCCACTGCCACTTCAACTTGCCAATCCTATGGGCTATGTCGGTAACCTTGGTTCTCCTACGGATCCCCTTATTTCTGATTCGATCTCGTAGGGAAATACCGAGCATAGCCCGCTCTATGGCTCGTTGAGTGACTTTGAGCCTATACTGAGGCCCACAGTGAGAGGCCACGTCTCGGTGCCGTATGTCATCACTGGTAACACACAACTATCGAAGACTTTCGATTTTAGGCACTGAGGTATTTTGGACGAGAAGAAAATCACTTAGCATCAGGGAAACCGATTTTTCGTTTGTGGGATATATGCACTAAAAAAGGACAAGAATAGGTAGCTATCTAATTTTTCTAAAAAGTGCATTGATTATACTGAAACGAAACTAATTCCCACAATATTTGCTCTTTAAGCCCTGTGTACCAGGCTAGAAGAATGTATAGAATATAAATAAAGTAATGAATTATCTTCCATAACGTTCGTGAGTCATTGCTGCATCGAGCATTTAGTCACGGTAATCTTAAAATTTTATATATTTATGTTTAAAAATAATTTATACTTTAATGTCCTACTTGACGTCAGCTTTATGACATAACGGTTTTGTTTGTCTTGAGTTTATTTTTAAACATGATCTTACTTTTAACAACTTATTATTGACATCAGTTAATCAATCGTGATTCGTAGCATTCCTAATAGTAATTTTGTTTTACCAAGAAACATTAACATAAAAATAAAGCAAAAACCAAAATTTTAGTAAATTGATATGGCTTATTAGAATTTCATAAATTTTAATTCAATTCTGGTATATAACTAAATAATCAACAAGTCTATGAGATTGTGCGGGTTGAAAACAATAAACCAATATATTTTTTATACTTTTATTCACATCTAAAACATTCGTAACAACTGTTTGTACTAAAATATAAATATGTATTAAGCTGTTAAATTGGTGTAATTTAATAATATTATACGTTACGCTGCTAATAGCAGATAGTGTTAAGCTAAAATGGACTCCTGTATATTGGATAAGACACTTTTATTCGTCGTTGTCATAGCCTATCGTCGATTAATCCTTACGATATTAATTAGTATGAATTATACATTCATTCCTCAATGAACACTTCTAAGCTCCGCTT